>CM034154.1:762729054-763329054 GCA_019776745.2 Taxus chinensis | reverse complement strand
TGATTCTATTATCATGGCACATATAGTAGAGGAAAAAATTATTTGTAGTAGGAGGCAACCTTTCACTAACACCAGAGACCGTAGTACCCTTCCCCATCATTCACTTGAACAATTAGACTGACTCCTTAATAAATGGAAGAAAAAAGAGTAAAAGGATTATGTTTTAACTGCGACAACAAATATGGACCGGGGCACAAATGTACTGAGAAGAAGTTGTTCTATATTGAAGGAGGAAATGAGGATGAAGAGGAAGTTGAAATTATATGAGAAGCTGAGGAACCAGTAGAAGATGAAGTAGAGGATCACCAACCTAAAATCTCTTACCATGTGTTGTCAGGTATTAGTACTCCTCAAACACTCAAGGTTATTGTCTATCTCAAAAAATAGAAGGTGACGGTGTTGATTGACTCAGGGAGTATTCATAACTTCATAAATAATAAGTTAGTTGCTCGCCTCAATTGTTTTATTTACCCAGATCCAGAAATGCAAGTTATGATTGTGGATGGTGGGATAACCAAGTACACAGGAAAGTGTCATAATATCAAGCTTTCCATGGGAGACTACATGTTAGAATTTCCTGTGTTTGTTATTTCTATGGGAGGGGAAGATATTATTTTGGGTGTCCAATGGCTCACAACCTTGGGTACTATAGAAATGAATTTCCAAGAATTGTTCATGCAATTTCGTTTAGAAGGAAGGACAATACAATTAAAAGGGATGGTAGCTAAGTCTCCACAGATTATTAGCTCTCATCAGATGCAGAAGGTTCTCAGAAAAAGAGTAGATGGATTTGTAGCAAAGTTATTTTCCATAGAAGGTACAAAATACAGAGTCTTTAATGCCACCCGATCTTCAGAAGATTGTTGATGCTCACTCATCTATTTTTGATGCAATTCCAAAGGGACTACCACTAGTTAGGGATCATGATCATGCCATTCGGTTGATTCTAGGGAACCAACCACCTAACATCGGACCATATAGATACCCATATTTCTAGAAAAGTGAGATCGAGAAAATGGTGCAGGAAAAGTTGAAGGCAGGTATCATCAGGCATAGCCAGAGCACATATTCTTCACCAGTGATCATGGTCCATAAGAAGGATGAAACATGGAGGATGTGTCTAGATTATAGAGAAATCAACAAGTACACCATCATAACAAAGATAAGTTTCCTATTCCAGTAATTGATGATTTACTTGATAAATTTCATGGTGTTATTTATTTCACAAAATTAGATATTTGTTCGGGGTACCATAAAATAAGAATAAGAGAGGAAGATGTTCATACAATGGCCTTCAGGACTCATGAGGGCCATTATGAGTTTTTGGTAATGCCTTTTGGTCTTACAAATGCTCCCTCAAGATTTCAAAGTAGAATGAACACTGTTTTTAGGCCATTTTAAAGGAAATTTGTATTAGTTTTCTTTGATGACATATTGATTTACAATAAGACATGGGAAGAACACTTGCAACATGTAAATAAAGTGTTGGAAGTTTTAGAGAAACATAAGCTCTATGTAAAGCCATCTAAATGTTATTTTGGTGTACAAGAGGTAGACCACTTGGGTCACATTGTATCCCACGAATGTGTCAAAGTTGATCCTTAGAAGATCAAAGCTATGGTGGAATGGCCAAGGCCCAAAACTCTCAAAAATTTCTAATGGTTCTTAGGAGTAACATGGTACTACAAAATATTTGTGAGGGGATATGGTAGAATCGCTGCTCCACTCACTGCATTGCTAAAGAAGGATGCCTTCCATTGGATAGATGCAACCACTAAATCCTTTAAGCAGTTGAAGGAAGCCATGTGCACCACCCCAGTTTTGGCTACTCCCAACTTCTCAAAAAACTTCATTGTTGAATGTGATGGTTCAGGATCAGGATTGGGAGCAGTTCTAATGTAGAAAGGAAGACCAATTGCATTTGAGAGTCACAAATTCAAAGGAAAATATTTTCTCAAACCTGTCTATGAGAAAGAAATGATGGTTATTCTTCATGTAGTTAAGTAATGGAGGCCTTATCTAATGGGTAGACACTTCAAGGTAAAAATTAATCATGATAGTCTCAAATAATTTTTGGAGCAAAGGTTATCATCCAAGGAACAACAAAATTGGGCAACAAAAATGTTGGGTTATGATTTTAAAATCATATATAAAAAAGGTAAAGAAAATGTAGTAGTCGATGCGCTATCTAGAAGGGATACATCCACAGATGCCTTACTATGTGTAATGTCCATATTGTAGGTCAATTGGGTGGATGAAGCAAGATTGGAATGGGACAAGGACAAGGATACATAATCTCTAATACGTAATATCAAGCAAATCTCTATAACATCTAAAAAATTTGAGTGGAAAGGTAATGCCATATGGTACATGGACATGTTGTTCTTGTGTAAAGATTCTTAGTTGAAGCATACGATTCTTACAGAGCTACGTGCATCACCTGTTGGAGGACACTTTGGGTTTTTTAAGACATCATAGAATAAAAAGAGAATTCTTTTGGGAATGGTTTAAGGGGGATGTAAAAAAATTTATATCAGAGTGTTTGGTGTGCCAACAAAACAAAGGTGAAACCATTAAGACACCAGGTCTATTGAAACCATTACCAATTCCTAGCCAGAGATGGGAGGAGGTTGTAATGGATTTCATCACATGATTTCCTTGTTCAGAGGGTAAGAATGTTATTTTGGTGATTGTCGATAGGCTCACAAAATATTCCCATTTTTGTGCCCTGTCACATCCATTTATAGCCAGTACAGTCGTAACTATTTTTTTGGAGACAATTCAAAGGCTACATGGAACCCCAAAGATAATTGTAAGTGATCGCGATCCTATTTTCACAAGTAATTTTTGGACAGAATTATTTGCATGTTTGGTTACTTAGCTAACCCATAGTTCATCTTACCATCCTCAAACTAATGGGCAAACAGAAGTGGTCAACAAATGCTTAAAGGAGTATCTATGTTGTTTTGTATCCGATAAGCAAGAATGGTGGGTTAAATGGCTACCACTTGTAGAATGGTGGTATAACACCTCTTTTCATACCTCTTCTCAAATAACCCCATTTTTAGCATTATATCGTTACAATCCACCGTCTATCACTTCTTCCTTGAGGGTACAAACTAAGGTCAGAGATGTTGAGGAACACATTCAACATCAACAATAGGTTTTGGCTGGTTTGAAGGAGAATTTGGCATTGACACAAAATAGGATGAAACAACAAGCAAATCAACACCGTAGTGAAAGACATTTTGAAATTGGTGACTGGATTTTTATATGTCTACAACCTTACAAGTAGATGTCCTTATCAGGTTCTACAGAAAATTGGAAGTGTTACTTATAAACTAGAGTTGCCTCAATCTTCACGGATACACCCAATATTCCATGTTTCCTACTTGGAGAAGGTTATTGGACAGAAATTTGCAGCCCAGATAGATCTACCAGATCTTGATGAGGAAGAAAGAATCATTTTGGAGCCAGAGAAGATTCTGTAAACACATACTAAGAGGACGAGAACTAGAGACATTAAGGAATATCTGATCAAGTGGAAGAATCTGAGCATAGAAGATGCAACCTGGGAGGATGAAAGTTTTCTGCAACAACATCCAAGATTATTCAATATTGAGGATAACAATGGTTTGAAGGGGAAGGGCATGCTACACCCTTAACCTATTGCTTGTATTAGGATATGAGAAGCCATCTTGTGGCTTACCATATAATTTTACTATATCATTTATAATTTCTCATGCTTAATAGGCCGATCTTGGTGATGGCCATAACATATGAATAATATATATAGGGGATTGTAGGTGGTAGTTCATCATCATTCGAGCATTTGAGTCTTATTGTATGGTTTGGAGGTTGCCCCCTTGAAGTGGAAAAGCTATTTTAATTGCATATTGAGATCATTTATCTGTAATATTGTGTTCTTTGGTGTTCTATTTATGCTCATAATCTAAATTATACAAGTAATTTCATTACACATAAAACATTCATTGATCCTCGTGAATCCTTGGAAGTAGTGCTATGCGTTAAAGTAGTTGGAAGTGTTGATACAAGGATAATTCCATTCCTTGAAGCTCAAATAGCAGCAATGGCCTCTCATTTGGAGAAGTTGTCTACCAATTCAACACATGAGATGTGTAATGGACTATGGTGCATAGATTGCAAGGTTGAGGGACATACAAAGGATAGTTTCCCACACAGGAGTGTGTGCACGTTGTTGACATCTTGTGAGATCTATCATAAGAATAATGATGTCTATAATGACCCCTTTTACAGTGTGTGACGTAGAAGAATGTCTCCATGTACTGCAAAATCTATGATGCACACACCCATAACACTGTCGACTTTTGTTTGATTGATCATATTAACGAAGGCATGTGAAACAGGGTTGCGCTAGACCTCTTTGGCAAGCATCTCATATGTGTAGGAATGACACACTAGTTAGGGACATAATAAGGTAATGGGGGCTTTTGAGGTGGATTTAGAAGTAGAGGATGTGGTGGTCGCAGAAGGTTTGTGTGTGGTACATGTTATATGTGTGGATCACCTGATCATTACCAACGCGAGTGCCCTAAGAATCAAGTATGCGTGTATTGTGTTAAGGCACATAAGGTTTAGGATTTTCTAGACTTGTATACACATATGTGTAAAAATAATAATAAGGACAAAGTTGTGGCTATGATTAAGGTAGAGCATGCGAAGAATGAACAAAGGGCACTTGAGAAGGTTTGGTCGAAGATTCAACCTGTACTAGTTACTACACGCATAGAAGTGGTGCACGCGTGAGAGCACATCAAAGCAAGACCTCTCATCATACGTGAAGAGGTGGTGGATGTAAAGTATCTAGATGTGGCTCAGCAAAAGGAATTATATCAAGAAATTATGGGCATTGTCAGATAATTACAAGGGGAGATCCAACACCTAAAGGAGAAATCATGTGAAAGGGAACACATGAAGAATACTGATCTACTGCAGAAGGATATTGATGATCTTAAGGAAGTGTGGAAGATGTTGAGGTAGGAGAACATCATTCGTTTGTAGGGAGAATGGTTGTGAGACAAGGTACCGTGCATAGGAATTGAAAGAGAGTGCTAGATCCTTCATGAAAATTTACCATCGCAAGACCATGAATATGATAAAGAGATCACACTGGATGTTAGTAATTACTAGATGGTTGGTGAATAACATCTTGATTGACATAGTCATGGAAGTTAATGTTCTCACCTTGGATGCATGGAACTAGATGGGAAGGCCACAATTGTAGCCATATTCAAGTTTGCTATACATGGCCAAATAAAACAAGGGTCATTCCCATTGGATTATTAAAGGATGTTTTAATCACTATTCAGGGGGGATAAATTTACAGGTGATTTTGAGGTACTAGAGCTTGTAGAGGTAAATAAATTCTTGACGCTTTTAGGATGCCCATGGTGTCATGTGAATAATGTTGATTTTGCACTTCAACAAAAAATATATTAGTTTTTGAGAACGAAGATGAGCGCATTATGATCCCCCTGGATGAGACAAAGGTTTCTCCATATATTGAGCCCATTTAGTGAGGAGGATCTTAACATGATCTATGTGCTTATAGTGTGTGATCCAAAGAATGTAGAGCCATCAAAGGAAGGCATCCTACATTGGGAAGATGTGCAATCTATTAGTGATACAACTAGTGTGGCATTTGACAACTAGGCCCATGACACTTATGAGATGGTAGGTCGTGAGGTCAAGGGAAGAGTTGTCAGGATGATTAGGTTGTGCATGATCAGGTGTTTAAGTTAGACCAATTTACCAAAGTATACTAGAGAGGAGAAACCTGACTCTTTCTTGCGCACGATGGAATATCAGTGGTGAAAATGAAGGGGATAGGTGGAATATGATGATTTATACATTACACGACACAACAATGTGTTGGTGGGAAATACATAGAGACAATCCATTAGGCTGGTGCAAAGGTTAGAGTAGCCTTCTTAACAAGGTCTATTTGGAGCAATGTCCCTTCATTTATGCATGATTATGATGAGAAGACCCCTACTTTGGTTCATATTCACAATTGTGAGAGACATTGGACACAAGGATAAGAAGCTATACCACCATCTCTTTAGGTACACAAGTTTTACTCTACTTTGCGCAGATGTGCACATGCTTAGTATGTGCATGATGAGTTGAAACAAGAGAAAACAAGCTAACACAACATAACTAAAGGTATTGTTCACACCTTTGATTATTTTTTCAACTAAGCCTCCAGTTAATGAAGCCTTTTAGATCATGAAGAGCATCACATTGGGAGACAACATAAAAGTAGTGGAACTTATGATTTAGCTGTTATGAGAGCCTGATACTAAGGCATGCAAGGATGTGATTAGAGACAAAAAAAATATTATTATGGCACACCTGGAAAGAGAAATAAAAAGGGAAGATGATCTACCTCACTGATGATGAGGAAGTTGAATATCTAAATATAAATCTCACTGAGGGTGCACGTAGAATTGTTATGGACTGTATAGATGAGTAGGCATGTGCATATCATGTGTTTATGAAGACTAAGAAAGTAAACATTGGCACTAAGGACACACCTAAGGAGGCTATTATTAGAGATTATTAGTTAGAACTAGAAGTTGCAAATATTATTGAGTTGTTACATGACTTTTAGGATTTATTTCTAAGTGTTTGTCATGATTTAAAGGGTGTAGATCCATTTTTGGGAGAGAGATGAAGATAAAGTTGAGGGAAGGTGCATGCAACCAATTAGGAAAAGACATTATATGAATGGATCCAAATCTTTGTCATAACAGTTAAAAGTAGGAAATTGATAAGATTCTCAAGTGAAGCATCATTGAACTTGTTGAAGAATCATGAATTGATTAGATTCATGTTGATTAGTATTAAAGAAGGATGGTCCATATAAGAATATGTGTTGACTATAGGGTTCTCAAAGCTTCTTATATCATAGATCCTTTCCCTACGCCATTCATATATGATATTTTTGAAGATGTAGTAGGGTCGCGAAATATATTCATTTACATATGGATTCTCTAGATACCATCAAGTGTGTATTGTGTGATGAAGATCAATAGGAGATATGATGCACCTTAACTATTCCATGATGCAGAGGACCATTTTTGCATACATTGTAATGCACAATTGGATTGAAGAATGCATCAATATCTAATCATATTCCCATAGTTTCTAAATTCATTCCATCTACTTGATCTTTTAGACTCTATTGCAGGTCATATTTGGACTCCTATATCGTACTATGTATGAGCCTGGTAAAATAATTCATTGTGACAACTTGATCTTTCATCCCATTCCAAGTCCATGCATAATCATTAATAACCCTTTAAACATCTAGAAGTACTTGATTAAACTCTCTTCCACTTTACCTAGATAACCTTCACCAGTTCACTAGGAAGGATTGTTGGTATACCTAAAACAAAGATTTGTAGTCATTTTGGAATTGGATCTAGAACCTTTAACAAATCCAGTCTACTGCACTTTCTTGGGGCATCACTGGTAAATGCTACAAAATCCATTAAGGGCTAAGGGAATATCATCGCACCCTTTGGAATCAACTTCTTGAAGGCCTACCTCAATTTTATTGGGGGTGACACGTAACAACTTTTCCCTTAGAGGTTCTTAATAGAAAGTATCATTGGTGTATCCATGATTGGGGTAACAATAGTGTACATTGAGACCAATTGAAGGAGAAAACTAATTACCATTTTATAGATCCATTTTTCCTTGTGATAGAGTGGTCTAAAATTAATACCCTAACTCCTGTACCTTCTGCTTGCAATTGGCACTTTCCTTCATTCTTGCACTCTTAATGCCCAACTAAGAGAGGGAATTCTGGATTTCTTGACCATAATATTATGCAACTAGGAAGTTGACACAAGCTGAGCAGATTTATTCTCATACGGAGCACGAGGTTTCATTGTCCATTTTTTAACTGCTTACCTAAGTTCAAGCAATAGTTGGATTCACCTTCTGAGACATTAATTCTTTTAAAAATTGATCTCTTGGAACTGAGGTACTTGGTGAGCTAATTGGTCTTATAGACTGTGGATCTTACCAACTAGTATTCTATTGTCTCATCACACAGCCATCAAGAAATTAATATTCCTCATAGAAGCCAATTTAAGAGGTAATATCTAAAATATTGATCTACTGATTATAAAGGATCGATTCAATGGATTGAGGACTCACAAATCTTCAAACCCTACCATGCTAGATGCATAGTTATTCCTAGATTGAGAGCAATGTTTTAGTAGATTTGGAAAGTAATTCGAGCAATATTCCTTCACACTAGTTATGTGTTTCCCAAAGGAATCCATACATTAGATCAGAAACAACTTCTTATTCACACTATCGCCATACTCAGAAAAATTAGAGGAGACTGTATTGGACACCACAATCCTTGGTCACATCTCAGATCGTAAAATCACTTATCTTAGGAAATACATATACCTCCTAATGATGTGGTCTTAAAGCCTCTTCTTTTTTGCAGACAGTAAGATTCACACTACATGCATAGTCATAAAATACTCCTACTTATCAAACTACTATTAACTATGTTACCTTGAGTCTTATATACATAACTCTTACATACATGATTTAAATGGTTCACAAAATTTTCTCTATATCCACTTCTACATATTTCAATCGCATGAATTTTCACAGACTAATGCTTATTCTGACTTTTTCAATAGAAGACACACATTCATAGTTTGGAGCTATGATGAAACAAGTAACTTTACAGAATTCACATGCATTAGAAAACACAGTAAGTAATTTACATTTAAATCTTGGAATAGTGTGATCATATACCTAAGACCATCTAAATGGACACATTTACAACAAGCATTTTTATCAAAATCATGATCTCAAACATCCTTTGTCTGATATTTTCACCACTTTCCCATAAACAATTATTAGTAACCGACACAGTTAGATTATATCCCTTAACAATGGGTACCGAAAAAACATAGGCCCAATAACCTCCATATAATGGTTACCCAGGACCCATGGGTTAATAAATTATCTATGATACTTTTTATCGAATAGCTTCTGACCCCCGAATACCCAAAACCCGCTCACTGGCGAGTAGGACCATCGTAAATATACCCGAGTGTAACACATGGAAGGATTTGCACAAATTCTATTTTGAAAATGAAGCTCCTTCAAACTTTATCATCTTAATACAAAATTTCATAGTTTTCTTTGTTACTTCCTCTCCTTGGTATCTTATTCAAGGCCCCTTCCAGACAAAATCACCCCCATTAATTCTCATTATACTCTAATCTCTATCATCACAAGTAAATCCTTCTTGGAGTGTAACTACCTTCATAACAGTTTTGATGACTCCATTAGATCACATTTTGGCCTATTCTTGACATGTTTCCATACACTTTTCTTTACTCACCCCCTCTTTCTGGAACTCTTAATGAGCTAAGACCTGGTATAACTCACCTATACACCTACAACCTCTAAGCATATCTCTAAAAAACTTTATCTGCTCATTATAATTTCAAATTTCCTTTTTGGAGGGAAATGACAAAAAGGTAGATAACTTGGCCCAAGATTTTAGAAAGATCTGCCCATTCTTTACTCACAACCTAGGGACTCCCTGATCCTATCAACCGCACTGTCGGTATCATGACTCCAATATCTCAAATCATGTAAAGAAGGAAGATTGATCACATAATGTCATCAGTTACCATTTATGCGCCTGCATCAGCAAGACCATCTTCGGAATGGAATGGGGAAGTTTTTCATGACATTGTCATGCCCTTTGGATATGAAGAGATGCTACATGCAAGTAGTATTCTCATGGTCATAGTTCATGTTCAAGACATTTCATGACTTCATTCACTATGTGATTATAGCTCTACTTGAAGTGATTCGCACTCACAGTATGGGATTCTGGTGAAAGCATCATTATTGATAACCAAGCTCCATTCCATCAATTGAGAGATGCAGGACCAGCTTAGCATCTCTCTGCAATATTAAGAAGGTGCATATTTCCCATTAATCATTTGGCATTCTTATTCTACTCATAGAGTTGCATATCATTTGTAAAGTTAGCATTCTTCTAGTTGACATTCCCATCACTAAGATTGTAGCCTTATTTTGGGTAAAACTTAAGGAACCTCACCAATCAGATTGAAGTGTAGATGTCCTATCTTGGGGCGCATTCCACCTACTATAGAAATTTTATCAAAGGATATGCCACAGAATTCATGTTCTCCTTCTTTAGCCCCATATTTTTTTAAGGCTAGAGGAATGTTTGATTGGTGTGATGTGTAGCAGTAGGAGTTACTGAGACCTTGAAGGTACCGAAACCAGTTACAAACATAACCTATCCTATATTTCCCTTAACTTGAAATAAGCCTTATACCATTTAACCGATATTGAATCCTTTGTGTTTCATGACCATTGGTGCCAGTCTTAGCGCAACCAAAAGAGAGAAATGTGAATCATCACATATGCTTTGCAACCCAGGAAACCTGATACCAGCTAAGTAGTAACAAGTACAATGACGGAGCTACGAAGCATTCAAATCTATGATTATAGCATAGCTTCGTTAATTTTAAAATAATAATTATTGGCCACACCATTTATTTACCTATATCATATCACCTATAGTAGCACTTGAAGTACTTCTCGTCAATAAGTCAGTCTTGTAAACAGTGGATCGACATCTTTATAGGATGGATCACTCTTGTCCCATGAATTTGATTTTATATTCATAGGCTAAATCCATTGAAAGAGATCATTTGGGACTTGATCACTTGTCAAGGTCTAAACTTCTATTAGAGGTAGTTCACATCCTAACTATAGAGGACAGCTTTCTCACCATATCGCGCATTTTTTCAAGAAGTTAGAACACACACACCAACCACCATTTATAGGACAATTATATGTATTCTTATGCATTGGCCCTTAGCACCTAATCTGTATGAAGACTTTGGAAAAAAACAACTTGCAATCTGTGTGGCAGATTATCAACTCAATTCAGGAGACCTGCATAATATGGGCATAGATGAGGTCTTGCACAAATCTGGTTTGGAGCATGAGCGCAAAGCTATCATGGAGGAACCTCATGATGGAATAAGCTATTGGGAACACTATGTCAAGAGAAACGACTAGGCTCCAGATACTCATGGTTAACAGGTTTATGATGGGAAACATTGTATAAGGATATGTTAACGTCTTTTTGTCAAAGCATTTGACCACTATTCAGATAATATGAAATCCTTGAAATATGGATGAGATGACATTGAGGCCCATAGCAAGTTTGAAACCATTTTGAGAAGTGGGAAATTGAATTTTTAGGACCTATTGCACAACCTGCACGTGCAGGACAGGGGCCCATGTTATATCATCACATGTACTAGAGTACTTGACATTGTGGGAAGAGGCTTCTGCCTACAAAGGATTACACTGTAGCAACAATAGCTAGGTTCCTTTGGGAAAACATTTTATAAGCATGATATGGATGTCCTTTAAGAATTACAAGTGATAGAGGGACTCATGTTTTGAATGAGACTTTTAGAATCTTACTAGTAGATTTTATGGTGGCACACCATAAGACTACCCCTATCACCCCCAAACCAATGGAGCTGCTAAATATTTCAACAAGATTTTGGGGGAAAACATTGACTAAGATATGTGATGTTGGAAGGAAGGATTGGGATGATAAGGTTTTCAACAGTTTGTATGGGCATATAACACAATTTACAAATGATTGAAAAAAACCACACCCTTTTAGTTGGTGTTTAGCACAGAGGTTGTGTTACATGTGGAATTTATGCTTCCATCCCTGCATATTGCGCACATAGGAGGATTGGTTGATGAACAAGTAGTTGATGAGCACATTGATAAATTGATGCAGTTGGATGAGAAGCGCGCCATTGCATGTTGGAGTCAAAAGATAGAGAAAACAAGATAGAAGGATTGAAATGATAGGCATATCAAGAACAAGTCTTTTATAGTTGGGAAGATGGTGTTGTTATATGATTCAAAGTTTATGCATCATCCTAGTAAGTTAAACGTTTATTGGTTGGGACCCTCTGTAATAACTAAGATATTGGAATCAGATGCATGTCAATTATAGGCTCGGATGATACCATGTTGCTCGTTACTTCAATGGGAGTAGGCTAAAAACCCTACTATAAATAAGCTTCCTTTATGTTTGTAATAGGGCAATATTGCCACTTAGATTAGATTTCTCTTTCATATTTTTCCTTGTTGTGTTTTTCTGTAATAAGCAAGTTCACATGCAGGAGTTGATTACTATCTATTAGATTGATGTGCAGAGGACTGCACATACTTTTAGTGTGGGGTGGAACAGGTACAAGTACATGGAAAAGAGACTATTTGATGTTGGTATGTCTAAAGGAGTTGGTTCAAGGGGTGTACAATTGTATTCAAGATAGGTGCGTGATTGATGAATGGATTGGTACACGCGATGATATGGAAGAAGGGTGTTTGATGTACATATATTGGGGATGTGTGAAAGAAAAGGAAAATGTCACAGGTTCTTATGTATGATGGTGCTTGAAGGTATCACAAATTACTTAGAGTTAGAGACCACGCGAGAAAGATGGCCACACAGTGTAACACAAGGGAGGGTAGCAACTTGAAGACTACTTGATAGACAGTGTAGAGGAAATATTGTGTGTGGTGTAGGGGAGATGCAAACAAGGAATATTATAGCCTGGGAAGCAGTAGCATGCCAGAAGGTTACTACTACCGTGCATGGAAGAAGAACTAGGAAAAAAGTGCGAGAAAAAAGTAAAAAGCACACTTTAAATCTTTGGAACGATAGTAGGTGGAGTGTAATTAATGTGATAAATTTTGAGAACCTATAAAAGGGACGTGGGTGAAGTATTTCCTACCTTACTTTTGAGAATTTGAGTGATTAAAGAGTGACTAAGTGTGAAACTGTGATTGAGTGCGAAGAGCTAATGTAAAGATCAAACCATAGAATTGAGACACACTAGAGTAGCGTTGAGTGCGAGAGATCCTTTGGTGGAAGTAGAAACATGGAGAAAAGGCATGCGATAAGAACAATCAAAGATTAGGGTTCGAGCTAGGGTTTATAGAAGTTTGAATTCACAAAGCTTGAGGTCACAGAATTAGGGCATGAGGTTGTGGAGAAAGAACCAGAGAATGAAGAACAAGGTTTTAAGAAAGTAAAAGGGTTAATTAAAGAACTAGAATGCTTGACACTAAGGCATAAGAAATTGAGTAAGTTTAATCAACACCTAGGGCATGTGTTTTCTATAAACTTGAAGGTTGAAAAGTTGTGAAAATGAACATGGAACCAAAGAAGGCACCCACCATCAAACAATTGCCTAAGGGAAATAATAAGGGTAAGAAGATAATTGATGATGTTATAGAGGTTTGGTTCTCTAAGATGCAATAACCACTAAAGGTCATAGTAGGGAAGCCATGGGTATCTCAACTCACAAAATGTAAAATTAGCAATTACAATCATCACACAGAGGCCCATGAATGAGGAGATAAGAGAAGGATGCCATGAAAGAATTGGTGCAAAGGACATTGGAAGGGAAATTGTTCATTGATGATATAGTGAAGAAGGATTTGGAAAAGCAAAAAAATTTCTACAACTATACAATTTGGCCTTACTTCAGAAAGCTAGAGTGCCTCTACTAGTGGCTCATATCGCAGGTTCATGAAGAATTCTTTTATTTGTGGGGAGGAGAATGCAAATCACCACATAACTAATTAGAAGGGTCGTTGGTTTACACATCTTAGGAGTTGAGATTGGGAAAGACTTAGAAGATGATGACGGCAGTGGAAACCACTGCCACAAAATTCAACTATCAATGGGGGAAACCACGCAATGGATATCACAAACATCACTGACCTTGACACAAGAGTTGCATCATGCCTTGTTAATTGTAAATTGGGTACATTTGAAAGATGGGGCATAGGTGAATAGGAAGTGGCTACATGTTGTGCATAAGATGGCACAGAAGACCTTGTATAATATCATGATTTATATTGTCGACAGGATAGTGGAGGAAGGGTCAAAGTAGACAAAGGTGAAACAATAACCCGGGGTGCTATTCTATTGTTAATCATCTTTTGGGAGGTTGGGGTACTTTGACAGCCTAAAGGAGAAAATGTGGATATACCTAGTAGATAATAAGTCACCCACAAAGAAGTTTAAAAAAATTACATGTGATGGGGCAATAACAAACCCCTATAAACTACACGTGGACAAATGATACAGACGAATGTGGGGAGGCATTCAAAAATGAATGGTGTGTGCCTAGGGAATTTCCCTCCTTACTTGATGGAAAGTAAGAATTCAAAGTACACCAACACTTCTACCTTGGCCAATTCAAGCTTACCAATGGAGAATTTGGGCCTTGGTGCAAGCTACCCTTTGCCTTTAAAAAAAAAAAAATTTCAGAGAGCAGTGAACCAGATCAAAGAGGTATGCAAGGCTGAACTTTTGGCATAGATAGTGTTGACTCAAACTACTAGACCTTTCATACCACCTATATTTACCCATATAGGTCGACATATTTGGAGATGGTAGAATTTGACAACATGAACCCAAGTCCCACAACCATTGTAGTGGGAAAGTAAGCATTTAAGATATTCATCTATCTTAGGCCCAAGCTGAAGGACGAGAGAGGTACCTAAGTGAATGAGATCTTCATCTCCCGAAGCCTCCACAAAGGAAACTAATTGTGGGAATAAAATGAAGGTGCGAGGAGACTCCTCCTCAAGATGTGGATAAAGAAGAAGAAGTGAATGAGGAGGAGGAATAAGTTGTGCTAGACTAAATCCTAATATAGAAGAAACATCAAGAGCAAAGAGAGAAAAGTAAAGGCATAAGCATTTCTAATGCACCCAAGAAATCACTGAAAAAACCAAGTCCGAAGAAGAAAATTCCAAAGAAGAAGAATCCAAGGGTGGTTTCTAACGAAGAAGAAGAAGATGACTTGAAAAAGAATGTGGATGAAGAGGATGTGGTGTGAGAGGGGCCCCTAATAATCCATAACTTGGATGATGATGATGAAGAGGTGCACGATGCTCACAACGAAGAAGAGCTGAAAGGGGATGGAGAAGAGAAAGAAGGTGATGGTGAGTCCAACTAAGGAGAATAAAGGTGTTGCAGGAGGAAACATGGAGCATGAGGAAGAACACGAGGTTGAGGGAGAGGAAGAGGCAAAGAAAGAAGGTGACGAATGAACTAGGGAGGATACAAGAATAGGAGAAACAAGTGGCCCAAAATTTATTATTGTGATGGAGCTGTCAAAGAAATAACGTAAGAAGGGGATAACGCGAAGGTAGTCTCAATAAGGCCCCTAGATGTAATACATTGAAGATCTTAGGAAGGTACTAAGGGCTAGTTACCAAAACCTAATACCCACAGATGACTTATTTTTTAGGGGAATGTTTGATAAGAATGAAAGCCCTGTCATACACAAGGAAAATACTCTCCTGGAATTATTAAGAGTGCATGGGAAGAGCTAGAGTTCGAAGTGAATAAGGAATCACTCTATGAGACATGATTGAAGTCTTTACTAGAGGAAACCTTTCCCATTGTTGACTCCTAATTGTTAATAAATGAGGAAAGAGCGTAATGCACTAAATAAAATGGCCGTGGAGGTGGGATTAAGGATTTTTTGATAAAGATGCCACCATCAGGAGAATGTGA
The DNA here is from genome assembly GCA_019776745.2 of Taxus chinensis. Lineage (NCBI taxonomy): Eukaryota > Viridiplantae > Streptophyta > Pinopsida > Cupressales > Taxaceae > Taxus > Taxus chinensis. Next base: position 763,313,345 of record CM034154.1, on the reverse strand, counting down.
GAGGATGAGGAGCACAAAGATAAAAAGATTAAGAAGCTCGAGAAAAGTTTGAAAGAAGAAAGGGACTAGACGTATGCGGCGTACAAGAAGATGAAAAATATAGTGAAAGGCATCACAACCGTTAGCCCATACCTAGTTGATAATACCTAAGATGAGTACCCTACAGAGTTACATTAATTAGAAGACTTAGTGTGGATGTTGATACATGAGAAGAAGTATGGACTAGGCGTGACGACAGAAGAGTCAGTTGCGAAGAAGAAGAGTAATAAAGAACAAGTAGAAAAACACTTTGTGTAGTACGAGGCAATGAAAGTAGAGGTTAAAGAAGCCACGCATAGGGGATGATTTATTTTTGATCACTGCTAAGATTTTGATCCAATTTTTAGCACATACATTGCCAATGAGGAGGTAAAATTAAAGAAAATATAGGCCAACATGAAAAAAAATAGGGTTGAGCACAAAAACATAATGACCGCGGTCGAGGAGAAGAGATTTTATTAAGGCCATGAAGAACACACTTCAGGTAAGGATTAAGGAGATCTTCCATTTGGTTACACCCAGGATGGATGCATTAAAAAGGGTGGCATCAGACCTTAGTGCAATAGTCAAAAATCTTAAAGAGAAGATCGATGTGGTGCCCATTTTGATCCTCTACCATTTTTCCATGTTTCCCCTTTGCTCTTTGTGCTCTGAAACATTTTTTCCTCATGAAATCGATGATGTGAAGTTGTAGCTCCATTCTTGTGCATTGGATTGTTTGCAAACTCATTACCTTGCCCTAATTTGCTAAGGAGAAGTGCGTTTTTTCCCTGTTTCTGAGAAAAAATGGCTTTGGATTCTCCCATCCTTCACATTTGGTGAAAAAACAACTTGTATCTGCGTTTGAATGCTTTGAGTTGTTCATTTTTTCTCCATTTTTGCACCATTTTGAAGGAATCTCTAAGTTTTCCCTTGTGTTTTGCCCTAATTTTTCCCGTTCAAATGCCTCTACCATTTTTCCCATGTTTTCCTGGCCTTTGGAGCTCGAAATTGTTTGATTTGTACTTATTTTCCCTCAAAAATCCCTTGCCATGGTCGTAAATTGCTTAAAACACTTTCCATTTGTCTTTTGATCGAAAAATTCTTCACCCACGAAGAAAAAATTTCATCTTCAGATTTTGGGCATCGCTGGCAATTTCTGTGTTTTTTTACGGTCATACGGGCATCCTTTGCCCATCAAATTTTAGCTCAAAAATCTTCTCCATACGTGGCTTTTGTAATTGGACAAGATTCGGATCGGGTCTGTGGAGCAACTGGAGAATTTTTTCCTTTTTTTGGCAAAAAGTACTAAATTGTGCCCGCAACAAGGCCCTCAGCCAATTAGCACCGCTAGTTAGTAAATTAATGGAGGGGCCTTAGGTATTTTTTCCTTTTGAAAGGCAAGGCAAAGTGGATGAATGTCCAGGAGAGTTTGAGATTTTTAACCTTTTTCCTAAAAAAAGGGTTAAAGTCTTAAAAGAAGGCGCGGCCCCGACAAAGAAGAAAATTAAAGGCTTGCGCGGGTCGGCGGGCCGCCGAGGAAAAAAGGAAATGTTTCCTTTTTGGAAAAATGAGTTAAAGTGGTAATTTGAAGCGTGGCTCTGCAATGAATCAGAGGGAGACATGTGTCAAAAGAAATGGCAGAGGGGAGTGCGGGCCACTGGTGAGTTTTGAAAAACTTTGAAATTTTGTGAAGGAAGTATGAAGCAAAAAAGGGAGTTATGGCCCCGTAGCAAATCAGTGATCGCCACATGTCAGGGACAGAAGCAGAGGTGTGGGTCCATGGGGATAATTGTGAAAAAAATTCCTTTTTCCAAAAAAGGTGGAAATGTGTAAATTGAGCCGACCCAATGGATCCAATCATATTGTGCCACGTGTCAGCGCCAAATCTCAAGGGCGGAGGGGTGGAGAAAAATGTCAAATTTTTACATTTTTTCCAAAAGTGTTAAAATGTCAAAAAATGATCCCAAGCCCATTTCTAATCACATTGTGACACGTGGAGGGCTCAGATTGAAGGGAGAAAGGAAAATCAATGGTAACTGTGCATTTTTCAGTTTGGCCACCATTTGAGCTCCAGGAAGCTTGGAGATGTGATTTTTGCATCAATTTTCACCAATTTTTTGGTGAATTCATGTCATTTTTGCCTTCAAGGATCAATGGAATCAATTTGAAAATTCAATTTGCAGATCTGAGGTACTTTTGAAATGAAATTTTGTTCGGCTCGAGTAGAAATGTGAAATACCAGATCCAAAAGTTGCAGAGGCAAATTTGGAAAGTGTAAAGGTGAAATGATGGAAGAGGAAGATGTTGCGGGTGCCAAAGGAAGAATACATGCTCCCATGACAAGGAATGATGAAGATTTGTAATAATTTGCTTTTTTGAATGCCTGACATCTCCTCCTCACAAAATTGGTTAAGTGTCACTTTCAGAAAGTCATGAGTGAATTTGTAACAAACTAAGATGCCATAGGATATTCTTTTCTTGGGAAAGAAGGATCAAATGTAATAGAAAGATATATAATACATGTTTTGAGACATGCAAAAGGTCGGGGAGTTCATTTTCATGAGAAAATTTTGAGAAAAGCTCATCTTCTGAGAAAACTTTCAAGAAACCAGGTTAACTTCTTCTGTGTTAGATTTTCATTCATGTTGAGTTGGTTACAAGTGTATAGCCATCACACAAGCTCTGAGATTGTTTAAATAACTCTCCCCTGCTGATGAATCTAATAAACTTTGAGTTAATTTATGTTAAATCTTTGGGCAATTTTGTGTTTATTTCATTTCAAATGTCTGCAAGTAGTTGTTCTAGTTCCTATTGCAATCTTGTATCAAAATCTATCTAGGAATCACACAGGTCTCAATCCTTGTGATAGTTTAGTGGCATCTGCAATTTCATTTTCTAGAAGAGCTTTCATCTGGGAATGAAATAAGTATGATTTAAAATCACTTTTCTTTCATCTGTTGACAGAGATTGTCTTGTAAGCTTTTGGGTGTACCTTAGGCATGATTTATCTTAGATTTTGATGTTTTATTGAGGTTTTCTAACTCAAGCCTTTGTGCTAGAATCTCAAAGATTGTGTGAAAAGTGCAAATATGGGCCTCCATTTGATGCACACCTTCTGGTTGAAGGAATGTTTTAACTATTTTAAAGCATTTTATTATTGAAGTTCTCCATTGTTGTAAGCTCCTCAAAGATCTGGCAAAGTCCAATTTATCTTGTTGAATCCCACCAAAAATCATTCAAACAACTAATCCTACCCTGTTTTACCCCTGTTTTGACCTGTATACCCACAGAAGATCAAAATCCATTTGCTAAAGTATGCAGAACAGATCAGGATTTCAAAATGTCTTCAGTAACCCTTGCCTTGCATTGAAAGTATCTCCATAATCTGGAAGTGACAACTTGTGAAAGTCAGATTTGGAGTGTTGATCATATTTTCCCAAGGCCCCTTTCATACTATTTGCACAAATTGAGGGATATCTTCATCTCCTTCACCATTTGAGGGTTACAAAATAGGTCCTCTTACCTTGGTTGAAAGGCACAACCTAAAACAGTTAGGACAAGATCAAGTCCTATTTGAGTGCTATCCATCTCTCCACAAATCTGAGTGCCAGTTAGATCACATCCCCGGCTACAAAATGACATACATCATGATCTATCTGTCTTCAAGCTTCATGCCATATCTTTGATGCTGCTCAGACTGAAAAGGAGAACAAATTTGGGTACCAACACCAGTGGCGCCATTTCCAGGGGATATTCTTAGTTCAATCTGATCCATGTGCATACATATTTGAAATATTTGAATGCATATCAAACCCTGGTAATGTCTCTTGCAAGTTCTATCTGCAAATATATTGTTAAAGCATCATTCTATACTCAGATTTGCAAGGTGTATGCAAAGGTTTCAAGTTCTGTCTGCAATTTTATCAGTTTCCAGTAGTAGTTGCACTTCATTTGCATTTGTGGTTGATAGATTCAAGAAAAGGAAGGTCTGATCTATAAAGTTTGGCAAGATTTTCAGTGCTGATAGGTATTTGACAGAGTATTTTAGTGCATTTGCACAACTAGGGTGAAAATCCTTAGTGGCGACTCCATGCTGATTTGATCTTGATAAATACCAGTGTCTTAGCTTTCTGTCATTTATTTTTGTGTTGCTAATCTCTGCAAAACTGGAAGGAAGAAGATCTCTCTTCATTAGGGACTCTGCTAGAAAGTTATTTCAAGAATTCAAAGAACTCATTTTAGAGGAAAGAAAAGTTTGGAAGGTTGTTGGAGGTCAGACATCAAGGAAAGGTTCCCTATCCATTGGTGAGAGAGATCAGCCTTTATTAGAGGATTATCACTCTTCTTCCAGTAATTCTGATTCAAGATATCTTCTCAAAATTTGAATTCTTCAATCTAGTGAAGGTCCTTCATTTGTACCTTGTGAAATCCTTCTCCTCAATCTACACCTGTGTGTTTCAAATCTAGCTAGAACTTATCCAAGAAAATGATCCTATAGGGGATATCCATTCTTGAAGATTACATTTCTATTCCCCAAAGACCTCTCACTCCTCATCATTTTGTGTCACCTCCAAGATCACCACCTCAGAAACAATATGGCTCAGCCTCCACCTAGACCTCCATTTGTTGTTAACACCTTTGGTCCTAATAAATTTTAGAGGAATGGCTGGTTATCCTAATGTTGTCCCTCAAGATGTTAGAAATAGATTGCCAAAGTTCCAAGGTAACAATGCAATAACTGGTGATCAACACCTAAAACTTTTTGTTAACATGATGGAGGACTTTGAGATTGAGCATGAAGATGTGTATATTAAATTGTTCATTCATACACTAGAAGAGGATGCAAGGGATTGGTACAAGGCTCTACCTGATAATTCTATTGACTCTTGGACTGAAATGAAGAATGCATTTAGATTGCAATATGGTGACAAGACTGATCCTAGGTTTCTCTTGTCTGAATTTGAAAATATCAAGAAGAACCCCAATGAATCAGTTCATGACTTCAACACAAGATTTAACAAGACATTTGAGAAGACTGCCTGTTAATTTGAGGCCTTGTGTGATGAGTCTTGTTTAATCAAATATGTAGATGCATTTGATAAGAAAACAACCTACTACTTAAGAGACAAGAACCCTACCAATTTGAGGTAGGCCTTTACCATGGCACTGCAGATTGAAAATAACATTAAAGCAATTGGGAAACCTCTCAAGAGAGATGGTGTAAAGTTGATAAACCCTGAAAAACCTCAAGCTAGCAAGGGTGTAGATTTGGAGGAGGTTGTGAAAACTTTGGCAGGGGCTTGTCAAAGAAATCTCATACAAGTTAGCCCGAGTAGAGAAGGGAATTGGGAAGACTTCACAAGGTCAGAAAAAACACAAAACCATGACAGATTTTCCAATCATCCTAGGGGTGATCAGAGATCTGATGATAGAGGGAAAGGACCCATGGGGTCTGCAAATAGACATCCTCAAGCACATGAAGGAAGAGTGTTACCTGATCCCCTAACTGCTAGGGTTGTTGTTGTTGAGGAAGTTGTTGATATTGATTGGTGTGATAAGTGTTTTTTACCCCATCCTCCATGTGGAACAGATCAGCAAATTGAAGAGGAAGTTGATGATGAAATTGATGATGATGCCTGCATGATGGAGATCCCTACAAGTTCACCAAGGGGAGAAACTTCAATGGATGTCATAAGTGCTAGGACTGCTGCTGTTTTTTGGGATTGTATCCAATGGGTACATCTTCTTCCTCCTCATGTTTTAGAAATTGATAATGTACAAGCCTTTGAGCTGCCCAATAATGATTTTGAATACTTGAGGGTTTGATGATTAAGAAGTATGATGGAGGGGTTCCTTCAGAGGAGGATAGGTAGCTGCTTATGAATGTTGTAGTTGCCCAAGAGAAGGAGCACAATACCAGAAGTAAAGCTGCCAAGGGGCAACAAGCCAAGTCAAAATTTCCATTTCTTACTAAAGAAACTCCAAAGAAAAATACATCTGGTAAAGGCCCTATTCCCCCAAGAAAAACTTGTGATCCTCCCCATGCCCAAACTGAAAAGACTTCCATACCATCTGATGAATTTTCCAATCTTTCCCCTAGTGCTGCTTTACCCAAGAATGCTCCATATGATATTGCCCAAGTCTTGAGTCAGATCAAGATTCCTGTCCCAATTGCTGAGTTGCTTAGGATTCCTGAGCACAAGAAGAGGGTTTTTGAATATTTAGGATTCAGAGAGGAAGAGAGTACCCAAGGAAGAGTTGGAAACAAGGTTGGGATTCCTATTGCCATTGCAGAATTGGAACAACCACAAGTGTTGGAAGAGTTGGGGGAACCACCTGAGGTTTACTTAGGAACTTCTTTGGTTAAATCTCAGCTGAACGTGGATCCTTTTTTCACTACCTTGGTTATCAAAGACAAGTTGTTACATAACTGTATGTTTGACTCCGGGGCATCATGCAATGTCATGCCTTTGGAGGTCATGAATGAATTGGGAATCAAAGTGACAGTAGCGTATGGCAAGTGTACTGCTATGGATTCCAGGGAAGTGCCAGTTGTTGGGTGTGTCAAAGATCTGGTGGTGTAACTTGCATCTTATCCTGGGAGGAATTTAAAATTGGATGTTGTGATTGTTGATTGCCCTGCCAAATGGGGTATGTTATTATCAAGGAAATGGGCTGCAAGTGTTGGTGGGAGTGTCCAAATGGACATGTCTTATGCCACTATCCCCATTGAAGGAAACTTAGTAAAGTTATATGGAGAGAAAAATATGTTGTACCTTATTGAAGACCCAAACAATGCATCTTATGAAGTTTTGCAGGCAGATGCTAGTACTGATCACTTTGTGAGTTTTGTGGATTTCAGGGAGTATGAAGTTGTTGAAAACATATCTCCTAAGTATGTTGTTTTTTCTAGAAATTTGGTCCTTGATTCAGCCTTGAAAAATGTTAAAAGGTTTGACCTGAACACAATGGAGGAGCTTCAAAGAAACTGGATGGTTTACAAATTAAACAAAGAAGAAAAAGAGGTATATTTCCAGTTGCTAAAAACATATCAGAACCTCTTGGCATGGTCATATCCAGCATGGAGGACATTTGGGGTTTCCCCTTGATTTGTTTTCTTTGAATCAAGGTTTTCTTACCAACTTGTATAGTGTATAGTGTTTGGCTTTTGCTCTGTTTTTGGTGTTTTGTCAGTTCGTGGTTTGCCTTGGTGTGTGGCAGCCATTTTTGTCAGTTTCTCAGCTGGTTTTTTGGTGGCTTTGGCTCATGACTCCATTTTCCCAATGGATTATTTTGGCACTTGGTCTACTTTTGTTCTTGTGGCACTCACTGGGAGTGCCCATCCCCGAGCAGGAGCCGATGTTGGTGCCCATTTTGATCCTCTACCATTTTTCCATGTTTCCCCTTTGCTCTTTGTGCTCTGAAACATTTTTTCCTCATGAAATCGATGATGTGAAGTTGTAGCTCCATTCTTGTGCATTGGATTGTTTGCAAACTCATTACCTTGCCCTAATTTGCTAAGGAGAAGTGTGTTTTTGCCCTGTTTCTGAGAAAAAATGGCTTTGGATTCTCCCATCCTTCGCATTTGGTGAAAAAACAACTTGTATCTGCATTTGAATGCTTTGAGTTGTTCATTTTTTCTCCATTTTTGCACCATTTTGAAGGAATCTCTAAGTTTTCCCTACGTTTTGCCCTAATTTTTCCCATTCAAATGCCTCTGCCATTTTTCCTCATGTTTTCCCAGCCTTTGGAGCTCAAAATTGTTTGATTTATACTTATTTTCCCTCAAAAATCCCTTGCCATGGTCGTAAATTTCCTTGAAACACTTTCCATTTGTCCTTTGATCAAAAAATTCTTCACCCACGAAGAAAAAATTGATTTTGGGGGTCGCTGGCAATTTCTGCATTTTTTGACGGTCATACGGGCATCCTTTGCCCGTCAAATTTAGCTCAAATATCTTTTGGCCCATACAAGTGGCTTGTTAAATTTTCCCCGCAAATAATTGGAAGAGGGGATGTAGGATCGGCGGTGGACTTGGAGAAATTTTGCCTTTTTTGGTGAAAAGTACTAAAATGCAAAACAAGGCCCTCAGCAAGCCCGGCTAGAGTAAATTAATGCCTTAGTTCCTTTTTTGGACACATTAAAAATGTTTTGAAAAAGGCAAGGCCCACTAAGTTGAATTAATGCGGATGTTTTTGCTTTTGAGGAGAGTTTGAGATTTTTAACCTTTTTCCTAAAAAGGGTTAAAGTCTTAAAAGAAGGCGTGGCCCCGACAAAGAAGAAAATTAAAGGCTTGCGCGGGTCGGCGGGCCGCCGGAGGAAAAAGGGAAATGTTGCCTTTTTGGCAAAATGAGTTAAAGTGGTAATTTGAAGCATGGCTCCACAATGAATCAGAGGGAGACACGTGTCAAAAGCAATGGTCAGAGGGGAGTGCGGGCCACCGGTGAGTTTTGAAAACTTTGAAATTTTGTGAAGGAAGTATGAAGCAAAAAAGGGAGTTATGGCCCTGCAGCGAATCAACGATTGCCACATGTCAGGGACAAAAGCGGAGGTGTGGGTCCATGGGGATAATTGTGAAAAATTTTCTTTTTTCCAAAAAAGGTGGAAATGTGTAAAATTGAGCCGCGATTCCAATGGGGCCAATCATATTGTGCCACGTGTCAAGCCAAATCTCAAGGGCAGAGGGGCGGAGAAAAATGTCAAATTTTTACTTTTTTCCAAAAGTGTTAAAATGTCAAAAAATGATCCCAAGCCCATTTCCAATCACATTGTGACACGTGGAGGGCTCAGATTGAAGGGAGAAAGGAAAATCAATGGTAACTATGCATTTTTCAGTTTGGCCACCATTTGAGCTCCAGGAAGCTTGGAGATGTGATTTTTGCATCAATTTTCACCAAATTTTTGGTGAATTCATGTCGTTTTTGCCTTCAAGGATCAATGGAATCAATTTGAAAATTCAATTTGTAGATCTGAGGTACTTTTGAAATGAAATTTTGTTCAGGCTCAAGCAGAAACGTGAAATACCAGATCCAAAAGTTGCAGAGGCAAATTTGGAAAGTGTAAAGGTGAAATGATGGAAGAGGAAGATGCTGCGGGTGCCAAAGGAAGAATACATGCTCCCATGACAAGGAATGATGAAGATTTGTAATAATTTGCTTTTTTGAATGCCTGGCATCTCCTCCTCGCAAAATTGGTTAAGTGTCACTTTCAGAAAGTCATGAGTGAATTTGTAACAAACTAAGATGCCATAGGATATTCTTTTCTTGGGAAAGAAGGATCAAATGTAATAGAAAGATATATAATACATGTTTTGAGACATGCAAAAGGTTAGGAAATTGAAAATCATGAGAAAATTTTGAGAGAAGCTCATCTTCTGAGAAACCCTCCAAAAAACCTGGTTAATGTCTTCTGTGTTAGATCTTCATTCATGTTGAGTTGGTTACAAGTGTATAGCCATCACACAGCTCTGAGATTGTTCCTGAAACTCTCCCCTGCTGATGAATCTAACAAGACTTTGAATTAATCTATGTTATTTTGGGCAATATGATGTTTGTTATCATGTTTAAATGTCTGCAAACAGTTTTCCTTGTTCTTGTTGCAATCTTGCATTGAAATCTTTAGGAATCACACAGATCTCATCCTTATTGATAGTTTAGTGGCATTTGCAATTTCATTTTCAGAAGAGCTTTCATCTGGCATTGAAAATAAGTAGTTTAAAATCACTTCACCTTCATTTGTTGACAGAGATTGCTTGTAAGCCTTTGGGGTACCTTAGGCGTGATTTGATCAGAGATTTTGATGTTTAATTGAGTCCTTTAACTCAAGATTTTGTGTTGAGGTCTCAAAGATTGTGTGAAGAGTGCAAACCTGGGCCTCCATTTGTGTATCTCTTCTGGTTGAAAGAACATCCTGACTATTTTGAAGCATTTTATCTGATAGTTGTTCAAATGTTGTAGAGGTTGTCAAAGATCTGGCAATAGTCAAGTTTGTCTTGTCAATATCCCACCAAAAATCATTCTAAACAACTAATCCTACCCTGTTTTACCCCTGTTTTGACCTGTATACCCACAGAAGATCAAAATCCATTTGCTAAAGTATGCAGAACAGATCAGGATTTCAAAATGTCTTCAGTAACCCTTGCCTTGCATTGAAAGTATCTCCATAATCTGGAAGTGACAACTTGTGAAAGTCAGATTTGGAGTGTTGATCATATTTTCCCAAGGCCCCTTTCATACTATTTGCACAAATTGAGGGATATCTTCATCTCCTTCACCATTTGAGGGTTACAAAATAGGTCCTCTTACCTTGGTTGAAAGGCACAACCTAAAACAGTTAGGACAAGATCAAGTCCTATTTGAGTGCTATCCATCTCTCCACAAATCTGAGTGCCAGTTAGATCACATCCCCGGCTACAAAATGACATACATCATGATCTATCTGTCTTCAAGCTTCATGCCATATGGTTGTTTGCAATATTTCTAAGGACAAATAATATCCCTAGTGTGGGGTAATGTGGGTCATAGAAATGATTGTGTTAGTTATCTGTGAAAGGCCATGTACATGAGGATGTATGCAGGGTGTAAACGGTTTCATACTGGTTCAAAGGACCGCGTGGAAGCATGCACACAAGAAGGAAATAAAGACAAGACAATGCACAAAGTTGTGCACCATGCAATAAGATAGGTCAGCATGCAAAGGGTCCACACACATGCAGAGCATTCGAGATTTAGCCATTTTTGGAGCATTAGATAAAAATAGAGAAAAAAAACAATGAATTGAGACACACACAAGGGATATAAATAGGAAAAAGTGCATACAGATAAGAAAAAAGGAAACACATGTTGACTTCCTATTTATAGGAATTAAATCATGGTTAAAAGCAAGCTATTTATAGCTTGATATATTGTAAAATAGAGTTAGAAAAACATACAAGTTGTATTTAAAGCACACCTATTAGTAGGAAATGTGCAAGTAAATGGTGAAGGGAAAGTTCCCACCGTGTGTGTGTGTGTGTGTATATATATATATATATCATTGTAATTACTAATTTTTTTGAGTTCTAAGTTTTGAAGAGTCCTTGAGTAGTGGGTTGAACCTTGAGTCTTTTTTACGAGAGATGATGTTAGAGTCTGTATGTGAGCATGCATGGTCTAATGCCTAGTTGTAAGAAATAAGAATGTAATCAATTACTATGTTATGCAATGAATTATAGTTGTAATGGATAACTGTTTATGGATTTCTAAAGTGTCTATGTATGAACATGGCTTGATGGGAATTCAAATTTATTAGTCATTTTATATTAATGATTTCCTTATTATATGTGCTACCAAATTATTATGCTTTGATGCATCTTCTTGTATGAATGGTTATGCTTATGAATATACATGTTAACATCTTGATAAGAAAACAAAAGAGGGACCTCATGGTTGTGCGCACTTCGGGTGAGCTTCAAGGCTTGTCTGGATGAATTGCCAACGCACCTAGATGATATTGGGAAAATAAAAGTCTACAATGTGGAGAGATGATGATGTCATGATTAAGATATTTGCCAATAGATGAAACGATTAAAAGTGTTTGTTAGATGATTTGATAGTATAAGCAGTTTCCCCTACTGTGGAGAATACTTATGGATAAGATGTTTTTGCTTCTACATTTTTGATTTTTGTATAGTGCATTGATGATGGGTTTGATATGGATTTTTATTCTCTTTTTATGCCTTTTGATTTTTTATATAATGCAAAACAACCTGGTATAATTTGAACCTGCAAAACACACCTGCAAACACAAATGTTAACCAGATAAAGCTAAATTTACATAAGGTTTAATATAGATTAAAATCTACACTAAAATATAGTAAAATGTGAAATCAAGAGTAAAATAGAGTGTGGGTATGTCCCTCCATGCATGCTAGAATGTGAGCAGTGAAAAACTTAGCAGAAGTGAAAGATAAGCAATGCAAACACAACAAACCCTTCTCCAAGCCCTCCTTTGCAAACCTCAAGGATAAGATTGTTGAAGTATTAAACTTGTAGAATTTTTAGATGGTTGGATTGTGGGTGCTCTTAATTAATCTCTAAATAAAGGAATAATGATACGAGCAACTGATCACATGGATTAAAGCTTCCAATAATTCTCCAAGGATTCTCCAACATTCTCCAATATTCTCCAACCATTGTTGTGAAGAGTATTGCCCTTAACTTATAATAGGAGGAGAGGCTGTCATCACCAATCCGGCACTATGATAATTCTTCACCGGGAACTCCTTGTGCTATGATTATTTACTAATGCACAGCCTTTAGTTTGGTGGATGTAATCTGGAAACAAAACAACAACATAACACAAGAATACCATCAACTATGATAAGACGGAATGATGACAAATCTGAAATATCAAAGTAAATTATAATATTAACATGAAATTGTTACAATCTCACCCACGAGGTACTTCAAGTGTTATTGACTTCACTTGCCCTCCACCAATACTATGGGAGAAACTTTACAATTACACCTCTTAATGACTTCTTCAACACACCTTTAAACTGATGGCTTCCTTCGCACACTTCCTACAATATTTCTCACTACTTCCTTCTATGCTAAATGAGGGGGCTGGCCTCTCTATTTATAGAACTTCCAGGCTTATCCATCTTATCTCTAAGATAGGATAAGAAATCCACTCTGACGAATCATATTCCATACCTTAACTCTTATCTGTACATGTAAGCTTATCTTTTAAGATAAGATAAACCTTATCATTTTACATGGGTTCCACATTTTTAGACTTTTTACAAATAAAATATACAAAATATTTATGACCTCACTCCTTGTCCTTATTACCAATATAATATTTCTAATTCCTAATCACGTAGACCCTACTTCTCTAATTACCCAAACTTTGACATTTTAACATTACCGGACCACTTACGACAAATATTTACTTTTTACAACATTCCTATTGTACTTTGACTGTTACCGTACTCCACATTATTGGCGGCACCGTACTAATGGCACCGTTATCTTCTATCAGACGCTACTACTAATTATACTTAACAACATCCTATTCCTAATACATACATTAATGAAATAGAAATTATGGAGGAAAATTTTAGTGTCGACAAGGCCATGGAGTGGTTGCATATTTTAAATGAAGCCACCATTACATATTATTACAATAACATTGGAGGAAATTCCAGCAGTTCGAATGAATTCATTATTCATAAGCAGAAGTAATGAATTTCTGTTGGTAGTAAGTTTGTATATGAGAAGGTGGTTGTACGTGTAATTTTATTACCCCACCTTTGTAGGATTCTAGAAGTTGAGTGGGTGTGGAGTGACTAGGATAGTGAAGTAGAGTCCAAGTGGAGGATGAGTTGGAAAATAAGTTTAATTCTATTTAAATAACTAATTTAATTATCTATGAGGTGTGAGGGAATAATTAAACATTTAATTAACTGTTTAATTAAATTAACTAAATGGTGTAGAAATTAATTTAATTGATTTCAGAAATATAATAGAAATCAATTAATTATAAAGGGTTATAATTTAAATGAATTAATTAACTTAATTAATTCTAATGGGATAGAATTAACTTAGTTAACTCCGAAGGGATGAAAATAGGATAGAAATAGGTATGTATTTTTAGGGTGTTTAAAGTTATTGAAACAAGATGTTATCGAATGCATTGAGTATGATAATATCGTTAGCAAGGAACCTTGGGATTGTTAATAATTACCTTACGCTTTAGAAAGTTATGATAATAAAATATGTTTAGGTCTAGTAGGAAAAGTTTGCATCAAATCAATATGTATCAGTGTTGAATAACACAGCTCTTATGTTACCATAAAGTTCTTAGTTCATATATAGTTAGTACCCATATTATCATCATCATTTAATAGTTGAACTGCCTTGACTAAGAATAGAATACAAAGATTATAAAAGTATGAGGTGTGGTTATTTTTTATATTGATAACTAGGTGGTGAATAAACAACAATCATTATGACCATGGGGTGTTTTATATATGATAACATGGCTTATTGTGAACATGTAGTATAAGTTTAAATTATTATTGTAATTATTATGAAGGTACATGATTGACTTGGTTGTCACACTATAACAACCTCTTTGAGCAGTATCAACCATGTGAATCAATATGTGGAAGGGCAAATGGTTATGTCATTAACCTTTTATATTATCATTGCATGTATGGTATGTATGTGTACGTCTTATACTTCTAACATTGACATTAGCTGATAGTTAGACCACCTTAGTTGTAACGAGGCATTGAGGTAATGTGTTATAGTGTGCTTTCCATAAATATATTATTTGACTTGGCATTAAAGGTAGGGTGAATTTTAGGGGTGAATATTCGTGAATAGGCAAATATTATGAATTTTGAAAATTTGAATTTGGCATTTTTTTTGCTACCGTATGGTAGCGCTAAAATTTTATGGGTCTTAAAAAAATTTGAATATAATTTTGCCTTCGTATTTCCACTAAGGGTCGACCAATTTTAGTATTTTTGCCTTCATGTTATAACATTTTACTATATATAGGATTAATTTGCCATAATATAGTCATATTATTTACATTATAAGCTTGTGAAAAATCTAAAAGTATAAGACAACAAGACGAAGCATTCAAGAATAAGTGAAAGACTCAAGAGGTAAGCGAAAAAGAGAACTTTGTCTATACACTGTTGAATTTTTTGTGTTGGTGGATGGTAAAAATTATTTGTGTTACCATTTGACGATAAAAATATGTGATGATGGACGACAATGCGCAATATTAAATGACTACAGTAAAATGTTACCAACCGGTAACAAATATATGTGTTACCATCCGGTAACATTGTTTTGTGTTACCGTCTGACGTCTGCCAGTTTTCTTTTCCATTAGAATGTCCATTTTGGTAACTAGTTATCGCTCGTTAGTGTTAAGTTGTGTTAACTTCTATATTTTTGTCGCATGTGTAGACTTCAAAATCACCCATATGATGGCCCCTGTTACAAATGAGAAAAGAACTCAAGGAAAAAGAAAACGTGATATGGACATTTCAAAATGTTTCAGTTAGCCAACAATAACCCCAGTGGCAAGAGGTAAATTTGAATCTTACTGTGATAATGTTACTTTATTTTTTGATTTACTTGGGGATGTTGTCAGCAAACCAATTTCTTTCAAATGTAGAAAACCCTACCAATGACCTTAATCTAGATGAAATTCCCAACCAATAGAGTAATTTAATTCAAATTGATAGTATTGATAATCCCATTTCCCATCTAACTCAAAATTCTAATAAACATTCCAAAAACACACATCATAAACATAAGAGTGGGAAGTGGACTATAGGAAGGACTTGTAGTAAAAAAATCATGCACTTTAGACATTTATTTATCTAGGTCTCATACTACTATTTAAAAGGTTCTTAAGTGAATAAAGTACTAATTAACCCTACCTTTTGGCCATCTTATTTTAATTTTAGTTCGTCATTCCCGCACATTTTTATATACATGCCCAATCAATTTAGGCACTTTCCCGTCATTTTAGCCTCACTTGGGGCACCCAGGGTAGTATTGGGGCGCCTGCCCCGGTCCCACCTAGGGTGTCCCGAGCCTTTTCAAACTTTCCCTCCACTTTTTGGGCTCTTTATAGCCGTTTCTTCTTCTTATATTTTTCCTAGTTGGCCATGTCGGGGTTAATTATGAAATTAGATCAAGAAAACTCCTATAAATATAAAGTTATGAAACCATAATGAGGGACCTAACATCATCTACTACTATCACTCATCTAGAGTTGCATCCATCTATTGCATTTTCATCCACATAGCTCTATCATCAAGGCACAAGCTATGAAGTATGCATCACACTTCATAGGGGGTATTCTATTCTATGCCATACACACATGATATTACATTTTCTATATTTAATTATTGGTCGCTATTTCACATAGTGCGACTGGCACAAGAACACCTAGGGCATGACATGCACACACACACACCATAACTACATTTGGGTTTGAAATGTAGTACAACGATCAGAGTAGTAAGCCCACTATTATGGAAACTGAGGTCATTCTGACCCATTCATTCTACATCTTTATTATTTTAGGGTTTTGATACTCCTTGTCTTCTTGCAGGTCTCTAGATCAACTTAGATTACTAGTGACATACAATGCAAGACAACGAAGTAGATGCAACACATAACGATGGTTTCAGATCACCTTTCGACCCTATGAGAACCACTTTTAGAGATTTTTCATAGACCAGAGTGCCCAGATTACATACCAGAGTTCCCGTGGGCACCCCAGTCCACTCAGATCCTCTAGATCTAGCCTTTTTGGGACATCTGCACAGCCGTTCCTACTTCTGTTTTCTCTAGCCATCTTTGCGACACTTTGCGACAAACATCTATAATGAGTTGAGTTCTTTTCTCACATCCTTCTTGCATGTTAGGGTTTTACTTAATTAATTTTATCATTTAGTAATTTCTACATTACTTTTTTACATTTATTTACAACTTTTATGTCCTCCTAGATTAGATTAACTACCTACACCATTTTACCATTTTTAGTTAAACATTTTGGTGAGCCTGACCTAATCATGGCTACATGTAATCCTTCTAAATATCCACTCATTTTACAATTTGATAGCTTTGGTCATGCCTTTGTTGATACTCATGCTGATCCTTCTAGTTATAGACATTGCCCTTCTTTTATTTAGATTCCATATTTTATGGATTCTAAAGCTCTAGATGACGCCATTGTTGCTTATATGTGCACCATCGATCCTGTTATTTTAGCACAAATCCTAGAGGAGGCACAAGCTCCTCCACTTGATCCCATAGTTATAGCTCCCACCACTACTGAACCACAAGACGATTCACATTCACTCGTTAATACTCCCGTGTTATGCATAGCTGATTCTCCTGATACAATATTTGTCCATACTTCTCCATCTACTATGGTTGGACCAAAATCTCTTGAAGCTCCACATGACTTGGTCCTTACTATTTGTGTGGTTGATATGGTTCCTCCTGCTCCATCACTAACTCTTGTTGTTACAAATGCTATGATACTTTACATAGGGCCTACTCCACAATGCTCTCTTGCTTTACCTACCCCTCCACTGCCTCCCCTTATGGACGAGTTACCTCACTTATCACCATTTGAGGGTGTCATTCGTATGATAGACGTAGTTCCTACCTTGCCACCTATTAGCACTAGTGCTATCATTCCATATCAGGGGCCTTTCCAGTCCATGAATGACACTCTATCATTTATATTAGTGTCATCCCCTTCAATGTTCCCACCATTCACTTATACTCTCTTCATGAATAATTCTTATTGGGAGCATATACCACTTGATACTTCCTACAAATCCACCATATGTGCACATGACAGTCTCCTTTAGCTTAGATTTTCCTTTGAGGACATCTATTCTCCTTTATACAATCCACATTTGTATCATGGCTTTGTTATTCTCACTGTTGTGTATGGCCTTCATCTTTTCCATCTCATGGTTCATCTTGTGTGTTATCATACTTCTTCTTCGCTTACTCTTGGCTAGTCTTGGTTAGATTATATTTGATGCACGCTTGATCTTGCTCACATTGATATCACATTTCCCATGCCATTTAGTACTGTGCACATTTGTAACAACTCTTTTCTTTGCTATTCACCCAACTTCACTATTTGGTATACTCATGGATGTCCATTACCTCCCTTTACTGATGAATAATATGACATGAAAATGTATATCTTACACATTCATAGTTATTTGGATGACCAACCACACACAATTGCTTATCAGGTTTCCCACATTGTTCAATATGATTTTGACAATGATACTGATGATATTTTGGAAGATTTTACTTATTCGTTGCCTCCCTTTATTGATGACAGTTCACCACCACACCAAATAAGTCCTACACATTTAGCTGACAACTCTGGCCCTCGTGATCATCCATCTACTACACCTCTCTTGGACTCAATCCACGCTTTACAAACCTTATTTCAAGATCAGTTTCAGACTATGGAATCTATAATTGCCTTTCTTACCGCTGAAATTCAACAACTTAAGGAATGTTTCTCAATCACATGTTTGTACTAATTCTACATCTCATACATCCACTACCTACCATCTACCCAAATATAAAGGCATACCATTGCATGGGCCTCTCATATTTGAACATAATACTATGACACATGATATTCTTATTCAACTTCTTAATCATCAAGTTGATCGCTCTACCGCCTACTCATTAATATCCTCTTTCTCGCCCAACAAAATACTGCGGTCATCCATATTACCATTATCATTGAATTAAAGTACATCATGATAATGCTTGCCACACTTTGTCATGAATAATCAATGATCTCAAAAATCTAGGCATTATTTCATTTGTTACACCACCTTCTACCACTAATAATAAACCCAATTGGGCTCTTATACCTCCTGAGAATCAAGCTAGTGTTGCTTCAAAACCTCATAAGAAATGACCTTTTGTAAGTAGTTCACCATCTCTTTCTTTTCAACCTTCCCCAACATCGCCAAGTCAATCCTCTACCGAATTTAGTTCACCGTTTCCTATTAATGAGTCGTCAATCATATCACCGCGACAAATTCCATTGGTCTCATCACTGTTGCATGTTGTTACACCCCAATCTTCATCATACATTCATCCTTCACATGCATATAGATTTCATTCACCAACACTGTGTTTATTTACTATACCACCACTTTTAGATCATGGTCCTATGCTTTCATCCTCGCAGACATCGGGTGGAGGACCTCTGTCTTTCACTATCATTGGTTAATTTACGTACATGGGGGCATAACATCTAACACACCCCCCTTCTCCTACATCATATCAATCATACCTCCATTATCTTTGCATTTTCCTATCAACCCCCTTTCATCAAACATTTAACACCATCATTACCCAATGACACACTCTTGTGCTTTGGTTCACACTTGACTGTTGAGGGATTACTATTACACTGAACCCCACACACCACACTATAGGCGTTACACATTACATTACACATAACACATTATACACCAATACATTCTACACTTATTCTAAATTCTACTATTGTTCTACACACATCTCGCATCATATCTAAGTCATTCTACTTATCATACATCCTATTCATTCTACACATTACATACATTATTAAGGAATCTACAAACATGTTTTCTACATATTATGCTAGGTTACATTACATACAGGTCTAGCTTTACATTTTCATCCCTGCATACTACCTTATTACATGTTGTCGGCCCCAAAATTCCCCTCTTTTGAAGTCAAGTTTTGAATTTTTTTTTGAGTCTATACCTGGGAGTATTGAATCGCATTGAGCCTGGCATTGTTTGCAGTTTTCCTATTCATGGAGAACAATTTGAAAGTCGAGCATAGGGTGAAGTCCCTTTCCTTCTTTTTATTTTCTTCCCGCAGTCGGGAATGACAAGCGTATTTTCCCCATTAATTGTTTCCCCATAATCCATGGGTAATATATGAATATCTTTGATTGGATGCGGTTTGGCTATATTCCAAGGTTTAGCAGAAGGTGCCACATGCCTCAACGATGCAGCTTCAAGAGTCAAATCCAGGGGCAATTCTCAAACTTGCACCAGTCTTCCACATGTCCTAGGTCTAAAAAAGGGATAGAGCTGATCATTAAAATTGACTAAGTATGGGCGGGTTGGCGGAAGCCACCACATACCTTAACGGTGCCATTTCGGAAGTGAAATCAAAGGGTCAGTCTCTAAGTAATGCCAGCTCTCCACGTGGTTAAAGTCAATATAAAGATGAAGTTGGCCATTGAAAAGTCCAAGACCGGTAGAAGGAGACACATGTTAGCTTTAGGGGGCGTTTCCAAAGCAGAAACTCAAATGAGTGCCAGCTCTCCATGTGTCTAGGGGTCAACATAAGTCAAGCAGAAAATTGGCCTGAATCGGCTAAGTATAAAGGAACCGGCGGAGCTCTCCATGTGTCAGCCTAGCCTTCAAAGACAAAGAATGTAAGAGGTGTTTGTAGGCCCGCTTCAATCAATTTCACCCAAGTGGGTGGCCCAAATTTGAAGTTGTAAAAGCAAATCAAATGGCCCATGTTTTAATTGGTAAAATAATGTAGCAATTGTATATTTAAAAAATTGGTTTTTCCGCCATTAACGTTTCTTTGTGTTTTCAAGAATTTGAAAGGGCGTGAATGATTGGAATAAGTTGTAACTGTTTTCTTGCTTACTCAAGGAAGTTGTAACCATTTCTTGTGAGCTATATCATGAGCTTTCAAAGCCATTTTAAGGGTTGGAATTTTGAGATTCTGAAACTGTAATTTCAAATTGAAAGAAATCAATACAAATGTTTTCCCCTTTTTTTATTTTGCTTTCTCTTTCCTTCTGGTTATGATATGTGAATAATCTAATCCTTGTGTGCTTGGAAAATTTGTGTTCTAGTTTATACAATCTCCAAAACTTTGAGTCTATGAATTGTGCCTGTTATAAATGTGGATGGTTCTACTCTGTATCTCATTTGCACAATACATAGAAGGGTTTTCTCTACCATCTCTTTTCCCTGAAAGTATTGTCTTCTTCTACCTCCCTCCTCTCTTCAAAGTCTTCTATCCTCATGTATTGATAACTTTCCATGCTTAAAACACATTTCAAGATATCGGGAAACCACCATTGAATGAAAGACTATGCATTTTGTACATAGGTTTTTCCCCTGCTTTCAATAAGGGAATCTCTCCCATTAAAGAGGAGGGACTTGCTTGTCCCCTGACTATGGTTTAATTCCAAGTGCAAATCTAAAACCAATAGTTTTTGGCGACTCTACTGGGGATTTGTTCAACAAATTTCCTTTCTTAAAAGAATAACTAATTTGATCATTTCTTTGATCTGGAAACTCTAAGATATATTGGGAATATTATTATAGTGTAAACATTATATTATGAGTTGAGAAACAACTCATAATTACCTGGAATTATATGTGAAGTTGTTTTAAACAACTTCACGTATTTAGCTTATTGTTTGCAACCACTCCTAAATTATAGGAGGTTGTTTTTGCTATTTGTTTGACTATTTATTAGCCATGTATTGTGTATGTTAATTGAATGAAGATCAATATATTATGTTATTCTGATTCGAACCTGTTATATGGTAGCAGAGCGAGTTTGATTTGAGAATAATTTTGAAGGGGTAGTCGGTACGCAGGCTGTGTAGTTTGGAAGTGTCATGTCCACGTTGAGTGGAGTATCTAAAAAAAATGTGCCCCGCAGCCATAGTGTGGAGGATGTAAAATGTATGCAATAGAAAACAGTCGCATGTTTAGCTATTGTAACAGGTGGAAAACTTAGCAAAACGCAGGTTTCTAATGTTTTATTTGCCACGCCACTTGCCACTTACCACAACAATTTTTGAGTCTTATTTGCCATGCGGGGGGAGAAAAATTCCTTGGTTTCATCTGCCACATAGCCACATCATTTTTTGAGATCTACTTGCCACGCAGTCACTTGGGGTTGTAGGTTTTTTTTTAAAATTGATATATAGTTGATATATAATAAACTATATACGTGAGTTGTAGTTTTTCAGTTTAAAAACAATAAAAATGTTTAGAGTATTTAAAAAGTAATTTCCTTTTATTAATTTTTAATAGTGATTTATCAATATTATTACCGTCAATTGTAATAATACAATAGCTGTGAAAATGGAGAAATTGAGTCTTGTTGAGAAGTACGAAGGACGTGATTTTCATACATGGAGAATCCAGATGCAACTGAATTTGATTGAGAAAGATTTGTGGGATGTGGTTAAACCAAATATGATAACACCAACAAATCCAACAGATCTCACAAAATGGAATATCAAGGATCAAAAGGCCTTGGGAACTATTAGTCTCGGTTTGTCAAAAGCCTACCTACACCATGTAGACTTCACAAAGTCGGAAAAGGAAATTTGGGAGACATTAAAATAAACTATTCGGATCTGAAGCAGACAGTGCTAAGACAACTCTTAAGTAGAGACTTTATGGATTAAAGATGGATGAAAGTGTAAAAATGGCAGAACACATCAGCAAGTTCCACTCTCTTCTCAATCAGCTTGCAGGTATTAATGAGAAGGTAAAAGATGATGATGCCAAAGCAATTATTTTGAATAGTTTGCCTAAAAAATGTCTCATATGGTTTTTACTTTGAGCGAGATTAAAATTGGTTTCGAAGGAGTAGTTTCTACTCTTCTTGATCTGAATGAACCTTCAGAACCAGAAGAAGAGGTCTTATATGTACACAATAAAGCTAGTACACCATCAAAGAAGGGTAAGTACAATTCAAAGCACATTCCTACAAAGGGAAAAATCAAATGTTACTATTGTAAAGAAGTGGGGCATGTCATTTTAAATTGTAAAAAGCGGGCACAAGATCTATTGGATGATAAGAATTGATCAAAAGGCTTATATTGTTGAAGAAGAAACTGACTAGGAAGATTATGCAACTGATGAAGAACTTTCTTGCCCTAGCGATGAAGATTATATCTTCTAAAATATAACCAAACTAGAGGTAGGAGGAAATGGAGGATGGAGGCTACTCAATGCCTCTCGTCAGTTTCCAATGACGAGGTCATATTTTCTAGTGGTGACATATTTATTTCTAGTTGTGTGTTTATTTTATCTAGTGTGCAGAATAAAGAGCAACTGTTTGTGTATGTTTGCTTGGTACATGAAAATATTCCTATATGTTCTCTTGAAGTGTTGTGATGTGGTGTGGAAGGTGTCAGTCAGTGAAACAGTTGTATAGGAAGGCAACTGGTGTTTAAAGGAGAGGAGTAGTATACAGACCTAAAAATATGCGTAGGCATATGATTCTGGTTTCAACTACACTTCACCCCATGTTCACACTAAGGGGGTGTATGTTGGGAATATTATTATAGTGTAAACATTATATAATGAGTTGTTGAGAAACAACTCATAATTATCTAGAATTATATGTGAAGTTGTTTTAAAACAACTTCATGTATTTAGCTTATTGTTTGCAACCACTCCTAAATTATAGGAGGTTGTTTTTGCTATTTGTTTGGCTATTTATTAGCCATGTATTGTGTATGTTAATTGAACGAAGATCAATATATTATGTTATTCTAATTCGAACCTGTCAAGATATACTCATGATAGAAGGGATCTTGGAATTGAAGATCCCCAATTTCAACTCTTGGATCAAAAATATTTTCAACTTCCTCCAACAAGAAGAAATAAAAGAGATCGTTCCACAAGCACACCTCATGTTGAAGACAAAGCTTCTAGTAGTAGCATTCCTCAAGCCCAACTTAGGCCTAATCTCCATGCCATAGTTCTTGTTGGTGTCTCAGTTCCACTTCAAGTAATATTTCCAAGGATGGTAGCACCTCGACCTTGGTGACAAAGAGTTGGGCCTCTGGCTCTTCCTCAACCATTGCATGAGTTACCTAGGGGTAACAAGAAGTTTTTTCCCAAATTTAGAGGTGATGGCAAAGTGCACCCTGATGAACACATTACAACCTTCATTATTGCATGTGGGGTCCTTGGGGTTGAACATGAAAATGTCTCTGTTAGGTTGTTTGTGGAGACCTTACAAGATAATGCTGTAGATTGGTTTTACCATCTTCCTGCTAGGACCATCATCGATTGGACTACTATGAGGACTAAATTTGAGCAACATTTCAAACCTACTGAAGATGTGCATGCTTTTCTACTCAGATTTATCAAATAAAGAAGGAGCCACATGATCCTATGAGATAATTTGTGGCCAAGTTCAACAAGTTGGTTAATAAGATTCCACTAGATACTAGACCTGTTGATCAGATCTAGAAGTGTTTCTTCTTGAATGCTCAATTGCCGGAAGTAAGCTATGCCTCGAGGAGAACAAATCTTGTAACTTTCGATGCTGATCAAAGATTAGCTGTTGGTGTGGAAGCTCAACTTCCAGTCTCGATGGAATTTCCAGCCTTGCATCTGATGAAAACCATTGAAGATTCAAGTTTTAATAGCTCTTTGGATAAGAGAATTTTGTACCTTCAAAAGCTTGATGAAGACATATTGCAAGTGGGGGATAGGATAACAACTCATCAGTTGAAAGTGAAGGCTTTGTTTGACAAGAAAACCAAACCTAAAGTTTTCCAAGTGGGAGACATTGTGCTGCTTAGGGACAAAAGACATGAGCCACGAGGAAGTCGTGGTATGTTTGATTCTCTTTGGCTTGGTCCTTTTAGATTTAGACATTTTGCTAGAGAGAACTCTTTTTGTCTAGATTACATGGATGGTTCTCCTCTCCCACTTCCTTATAGTGAGCAGTATCTGAAGTTGTTCAAGTCCTAGGTGAGTAGGTGGTCCTTCTGTATATTATGTACAATGTTTTGGTTTTGGGTCATTCCTTTGTGTTTTATTTCTGTTTTTCCCTTTTGGTTTGTTTTGTTTCTTTTCCTGTCTTGTGTGTGTTACATTGTATTTGTTTTGCTTTCGATTCCTTTTCCCAATGGATAAAGCACCGGTCCTCTTTCCCCTAGAGTTATCTGTAGTTCTTGATCTTACCTTGTGTCTTTGTTCCAAGCCAAGTCATCCCCAAAAAGAGCCAGCTATTGTCGGCCCCAAAATTCCCCTCTTTTGAAGTCAAGTTTCAAATTTTTTTGAGTTTGTACTTGGGAGTATTGAATCGCATTGAGCCTATCATTGTTTGTAGTTTTCCTATTCATGGAGAACAATTTTAAAGTCGGGCATATGGTGAAGTTCCTTTCCTTCTTTTTATTTTCTTCCTGCAGTCAAGAATGACAAGTGTATTTTCCTCGTTAATTTTTTCCCCAGAGTCCATGGGTAATACATGAATATCTTTGATTGGATGCAGTTTGGCCATATTCCAAGTTCAGTGGAAGGTGACAAGTGCCTCAACGATGCAACTTCAAGAGTCAAAGCCGGGGGCAGTTCTCAAACTTGGGCCAGTCCTCCATGTGTCCTAGGTCCAAAAAGGGATAGAGCCAATCGTTAAAATTGACTAAGTATGGGCGGGTTGGCAGAAGCCGCCACGTGCCTTAACGGTACCATTTTGGAAGTGAAATCAAAGGGTCGGTCTCCAAGTAGTGCCAGATTGCCACATGGTTAAAGTCAATATGAAGGAGGAGTTGGCCGCTAAAAATTCCAAGACCGGTGGAAGGAGACACACGTCAGCTCGGTGCAACTTTAGGGGTCGTTTCCAAAGCAGAAAATCAAATGAGCACCAACCCTCCATGTGTCTAGGGGTCAACATAAGTCAAGTAGAAAATTGGCCTGAATCAGCCAAGTATAAAGGAACCAGTGGAGCTCTCCACGTGTCAGCCTAGCACTTCTTCAAAGGAAAAGAATGCAAGAGGTGTTCGCAGGCCCACTCCAATCAATTTCTCCCACATGGGTGCCCCAAATTTGAAGTTGTAAAAGCAAATCGAATGGCCGATGTTTTAATTGGTAAAATAATGTAACAACCGTATATTTAAAAAAATAGGTTTTCCGCCACTAACGTTTCTTTGCGTTTTTAAGAATTCAAAAGGGTGTGGATGATTGGAATAAGTTGTAACTATTTCTTGCTTGCTCGAGGAAGTTGTAACCATTTCTTGTGAGCTATATCATGAGCTTTCAAAGCCATTGTAAGGGTTTGAATTTTAAGATTCTGAAACTGTAATTTCAAATTGGAAGAAATCAATACAAAGGTTTTCCCCTTTTTTCTTCTACTTTCTCTTTCCTTCTGTTTCTGATATGTGAATCATCTAATCCTTGCATTCTTGTAAACTTTGTGTTCTAGTTTGTACAATCTCCAGAACTTTGAGTCTGTGAATTGTGCCTGTTATAAATGTGGATGGTTCTATTCTGTATCTCATTTGCATAATACATATAATGGTTTTCTCTTCCATCTCTTTTCCTTAAAAGTATTATCTTCTTCTGCCTCCCTCCTCTCTTCAAAGTCTTCTATCCTCATGTATTGATAACTTTCCAGGCTTAAAACACATTTCAGGATATTGGGAAACCACCATTTAATGAAAGACTGTGCATTTGTACATAGGTTTTGCCCCTGGTTTCAATAAGGGAACCTCTCCCATTAAAGAGGAGGGACTTGCTTGTCCCCTGACTATGGTTTCATTCCAAGTGCAAATCTGAAACCCAACAATTTTTGGCGACTCCACGGGGATTTGTTCAACAAATTTCCTTTCTTAAAATAACAACTAATTTGATCATTTCTTTGATCTGAAAACTCTAAGATATACTCGTGGTAGAAGGGCTCTTGGAATTGAAGATACCCAATTTCAACTCTTGGATCAACAAGATTTTCAACTTCCTCCAATAAGAAGAAATAGAAGAGCTCATTCCACAAGCACACCTCCTGTTGAAGACAAAGCTTCTAGTAGTAGCATTCCTCAAGCCCAACTTAGCCCTAATCTCTGTGCCCTAGTTCTTACTAGTGTCTCAGTTCCACTTCAAGCAATATTTCCAAGGATGACAATACCTCGGCCTTGGGAACAAACAGTTGGGCCTCTGGCTCTTCCTCAAACATTACATGAGTTACCTAGGGGTAACAAGAAGAATTTTCCCAAATTTAGAGGTGATGGAAAAGTGCACCCTGATGAACACATTGCAACCTTCATTGTTACATGTGGGGTCCTTGGGGTTGAACATGAAGATGTCTCTATTAGGCTGTTTGTGGAGACTTTGCAAGACAATGCCATAGATTGGTTTTACCATCTTCCTGCTGGGACCATCATCAATTGGACTACTATGAGGACTGAATTTGAGCAACGTTTCAAACCTGCTAAAGATGTGCATGCTTTGCTAGCTCAGATTTCTCAAATAAAGAAGGAGCCACATGATCCTATGAGAGAATTTGTGGCCAATTTCAACAAGTTGGTTAATAAGATTCCACTAGATACTAGACCTGTTGATCAGATCCA
The DNA here is from genome assembly GCA_019776745.2 of Taxus chinensis. Taxonomy (NCBI): domain Eukaryota; kingdom Viridiplantae; phylum Streptophyta; class Pinopsida; order Cupressales; family Taxaceae; genus Taxus; species Taxus chinensis. Next base: position 763,286,400 of record CM034154.1, on the reverse strand, counting down.
GAAGTGTTTCTTCTTGAATGATTAGTGGCCAAAAGTAAGCACTATACATTACATGTTGCTTGCATTTATTACTTTACACACCGCACATTTACAAACCCTATTCACCACACGGTCATGTCATCATTACTCATATTATATTTTTTTCTACGTGCTTTACTCACCACCCTATGATGCACTTTAGTTCCTTGATCTATAATCAACTGTCGAGGGGTTACAAATCAAATGGACCTTACACTTACCATGCGATATTTCATCCTATGACATCCCTAAGCTAGTGACATACACTTTAGGCTAAATCGTCACTCACTCTTTTTCTGTCTTGTAGTGGTATAGGCTTTAGGATAAATCACCACCCCCATTTATCTTCTTGTAATGGTATACACCTTAGGTTATATCACCACTCCTTACCTTTCATCATATAGTGATATACGCTTAGGTTACATCATCACTCATCTTCATCCTTTCATATTATATTGATATATGCTTAGGGATAAATAATCACTCATCCATTCATCAAGTCGTGATGTACACTTCGGCTATAGGGTTCACACACATCCATTTCTAAATTTCGTACTTCATCACCACTACATACACACTCATCAAAACGTGCTAGACACAACAAACACTACTCGACCATTACCTGATGATGCAGTCTATTTTACAGTTCATTCTTGACTATTGAGGGGGAAAACAAAATGAACCTCATTGTATACACTTCCATCCACTTAGGGGGCACGTGACTCCTACCATTCCATATTGCATTCCATCCATCCACTGCATAATACATTGTCTTAGGGGCATTTATTCTTGCTTGCTAGTTTTTTACATGTTCACTTTATTACACATGTTAGTTTGATTTATTATATGTCATTATCTATACCATTCACACATGCACATTCATGCCTTTGTTTAGTGTGTTCACAGATTAAAAAATTCTACATGTGGCATGGATGCTCGCCTTCTACCTTTACTATACTACTCGCTGGGGGCATCCACATTTGACTCATCTAAATGATATTGTTTCATTTTGCAATTAGAATATTACATTACTTGATCATAGATGCTTTTGACATATTGGTTATTTCTCTAACATGCTAACGGGTGTTCCATGTGTAACACTTGTTTTGCAGGATTCTATGTTTCCATGACTCCTTGTTTGTCTGTATGTACTTGTCTGATATTATTTGCAGACTTTGCCCTATGATTTGTGTGCATACTTGCTTGTTGTTTGTGGCCATGATGGCCTTGTGTGTCTTGCAACATCGTGAGTGATGTCCCACGTTTGCAACCCAATTTTCGTGACTTACTTTCTTTCTTGCATGTTTACATTTACTACATTGTCTGTGTAACTGACACACGTTTTCTCTATGTATGCATTGTTTGCTTTAAACTTGTCTTTGGCTAGCATTCTTGTTTGTACACACCTTGGTTTCTACCAAGCGCCTCCCCTTTCCTACTATAGGGTAGAGTTACAGAGTACATGTGGTTGGTCATTTTTCTGGGGCCACATTTTCCTATTAGTGACGTCGCATGTGCCCTCAAAGAGGAGGGGCATCATTTGGGGTTTACATAATAACACAATGCAATTACATCGGTTTAGTACAATGTACTTTATGCCCTTGGCATTGTGGGTTTACATACAACGAGTGGGTTCAGACCAGTCTACAAACCCCATACACAGTGGATTTTATAGGACATGGTGTCTTTAGCATTTATGGGAAGTAGTTACAGACTTAGGGGTTATAGTGGGTGTGCCTCTTCACACTACTTTGGCTAGTGGCGTCAGATCGTCCAAAATTCTAAGATGCTACAGAGATATCTTCACACACATTTCAGCAGAAGCAGTTAGAGCTTGGAGGACATAGCATATTTTCTCCCTATACTTCTTCAGCCAGGGTGGCATGAGATCGCCCAAAAAACTCGTAGTACAGGATATCCTTCTACACTTTTCCTCTCAAAACGGATCATGTGCACATGTTCCATATACACTTTTCATTTCACGTATTTTACAATTGTGCATTTTACACACTTTCATATACATATGAATTTTACATACATACATATTTGACTACTTGACCGTTTTCTCTTTGCAAGTCTAGTCATATGAGAAACAAGCAGTCAAATTGGGGGGCAACAACAACAATAACAACAACAAAATTCCACAATAGCACATGCTTTACTAACCATGCAGGTACACTACACACTGCAACAACTACACACGGGATCCGCCCTAGGTTCACTCTCATCACCTTTTTGTGAATTTTTGATCTTTAGATTACACATTCCTCCATATTTATTTTTCATTCCATGCTTTTATCTAGTCCTTTGGTGCGTTTCTACTACACTTTTTATAGACATCAGTTACGCACTTCTATCTACGTTATGTTACCAAGCTTTCATCTCACCAACATAAAGTGGGGGAAAATGTAGTCACAAAATCACACACTTTAGACATTTATTTATCTTGGTTTCAGACTACTATTTAGAAGGTTCTTGAGTGAAGAAAGTACTAATTAACCCTACCTTTTGGCCATCTTATTTTACTTTTAGTTCATCCTTCCCACACATTTTTATATACTTTCCCAATCCATTTCGACACTTTCTCATGATTTTAGCCTCAGCTGGGGCACCTCAATCCTTTTCAAACTTTCCCTCCACTTTTTGGGCTCTTTCTAGCCATTTCTTCTTCTTATCTTTTTCCTAGTCGGCCATATCAGGGTTAATTAAAAAATTAGATCAAGAGAACCCTATAAGTATAAAGTTACAAAAACATATTGAGGGACCTATCATCATCTACTACCATCACTCATCTCGAGTTGCATCCATCTATTGCATTTGCATCCACTTAGCTCCATCATCAAGACATAAGCTAAGAAGTGTGCATCACAATTCATAGGGTGATTATTCCATTCTATTCCATGCACACATGTTATTACATTTTCTACATTTAGTCATTATTCACTATTTCACATAGTGCGACTAGCACAAGAGCACCTAGGGCACGACATGCACACATACACACAGAACTACATTCGGGTCTAAAATGTAGTACAATGCTTAGAGTAGTAAGCCCACTGTTGTGCCAAATGATGTTAGTCCAACCCATTCATTATACATATTTATTTTTATAGGGTTTTGATACTCCTTCTTGTCTTCTTGCAGATCTCTAGATCAACTTGGATTATTGGCGACATATAACACAAGACAACGAAGTAGATGCGACACACAATGAGGATTTCAGATCACCTTTCGACCCTTTGAGAACTAGTTCTAGAGATTTTTCGCAGGCCAGGGCACCCAGATTGCATACCAGAGCACCCATGGGCACCCCAGTCCTATTCCAAGTGCCCCAATCTACTCAGATCCTCTAGATTTAGCCTTTTTGGGACCTCTACATAATCGTTCCTACTTCTGTTTTCTCCAGCCATCTCTGCAACACTCTACAACATACATCTATAATCAATTGAGTTCTTTCCTCACCTCCTTCTTGCATGGTAGGGTTTTACTTAATTAATTTTATCATTTATTAATTTCTACATTACGTTATTACATTTATTTACAACGTTTATGTCCTCGCAGATTAGATTAACTATCTACACTAATTTACCAATTTTAGTTAATTAGGACTTATAAATTTGAATGGTCAACCAAATATCCATTCATTAAACCTGATGAACCAGAAAACAATAATGATACTCCTACCAAATGTAGATGTACTATATGTAGTTGGAAACTAGGCAGATACCACAAAATGCAATTGAAGTTGGACACAATAGAGAAGCATTGTGGGAAGGTATATAAGTCTAAAATGCAAGATGATGGAATAATAATAAAAACAACTAATTTGAAAACTATGGAAGATTGTTTACATATGAGATATGCAGTAGAATATGAAAATTATCATAAACATCTACATGACCTAGTTGAGAAAGGTGGAAAAATAAAGGCTAAATTTGAAAAAGCTAGTAATATAAGTCTTCAGGAAAAATTCATTCAATTCAGAACAATATTTCACATTTTAAAGAAGGGCAGACTAATTTCAGATCTCATTGATTATAAGATATTGTTTCAATCTAATGGGTTTCCAAATATTCTAACAACACACTAGTAAAATACTAGTGCATGGGAAATGGCAAAGTATATGGGAGAAATTGAAATAACTGATTTGAGAGAGAAGGTAAAAATGAAAATTTTATCGTATTGTCAATTGATGAGGTCACAACAATAGACAATACATCCTGGGTATGCATGCATATCTACACTTTCAATTTCAATAACCATTTTAGGGAAAAACATCTACTAGCTATGCACAAAATGATGGAGAACCGCAACTGTGAGGACTTCTGTAAAATTGTTATTAAATTTTTAAGGGAAATAGCTGGTACAGATGATCATTCAATATTTGCAAAGATGATTTGTGTAGGAGTTCATGACACATGTGTCATGCAAATGTCACAAAACTAGACTTTTTATTTGTATGTAAATAACTGTAGCCCCTTACATGATACCTATTCACTGTATGGCCCACAAAATGAATCTGGCTTACAAGATTGTAAGTAATTTTGAAAATGTTGCTAAAGTGGAGGAGTTGATACGGGAATTGCATTCATATATGTCAAGAAATCCTAAAATATTTTTGGAGTTTTAGAGATTTTCTGTTGGAATAACAAATGGTAAATTTTTTATTAAAGATGTTGACACAAGATGGATGTCATTGTATGAGCCATCTTGCAGGATTTTTGAGGAATACAGGTCCTTGACAGGGTATATTTTCAAACATCAAAGACAAGTGGATGAGGCTAAAGATCTGTTGTATCACTTGACAGATTTAGAGACATTATTAACTTTATGCAGTATTTTGCCAATGCTAAAGGAAATAAACTACTTGGTGAAACATGCTTAGGAAAGATTCATATACATTGTTGATTTTATAAAATTAAGGAGACAAGTAGTATAATTTTGGCTACCTTATATTCCACCCAAGACTGGATCCAGAAGCCAATTTTTAGCAGCTTCAAGGTTTTGATAGATATAAAATATCCCAATAGTTATTTGAAGTTCAATATCAGTGGTCATCTTTGTATTTTTGTTGATGGGACAAATATTCCAATGCACACTTTATACAGAGATCCTTATATAATAGGTTCTGAAATTGGGAAGTACCAGTCACAAGCTCTCTTTTTGATGCTACAGTTTCTGATACACAATTTTTTTTTATGAAGATATCTGAAACATTATCTTCTGAGATCAGAGAGTGTTTTAAAAATAGTGCTCTACTTGAGGCCATGGGAGTTGTAAATTCCATTTTATGGGATCTGATGATTGATGAAGAAAAAAGAGCTACAAACTTCAGGAAATCCATGCATGCACTTATGGAGTAGTTTTGCAAATCTACATATGTTGATGGAAGGGAAATTAATGGTATATTGGGTAGAAAATTACTCATATCACAGTCACAACATTTTTCGTATACTATGTCTGATCAATATAAGTCTATTGTTGACCCAATAGAAATGGGAGCTATCACACTATTATGGAGAAAGATGTATCAGAGTAGCATTATGAGAGAAAATATAAGTGAATACTTCAAACTATATGAACTAATACAGACAATGATTCTTGGGTTTGTTGAAGATGAAAGGGTATTTAGTGCACTTACATTTGTAAAATCAAAACTTCGCAACAAATTGGACAAAAATTTGGAAACTTGTTAAGAATTTATGTTTCAAGATATGGGGTGGATACATTTTCATATGAAAGAGCGCTAGCTACATGGACATCTCTTGTAGAGCGCATAGTTGTTAATCAAATAGTAAACAATGGACTCTCTAATAATGGTGAAATTGACTTGGACTCTACTGGACAAGAAACTGCAATAGATACAATAAGTGATGAACGACCATTTAGGATAGGGTTGTTTTGGCCACCAGACACTTAATTGTATTCATTTTCTGAAATATATATTGTGACTCGATATTTTTTTCATTTACATTTATTGCGCATATAATGTTTGGAATTTTTAAAAATCCCTTCTATATTTTTAATAATGTTTGCAAATAACAGATCGTAGATAGTTCATATTTGTGCAATATGCAAACTGGAAGATGTAATAAAATTAAAGTTCATTACCAATAAAGTATGTTCAATATTTGATTTCTCACTATCAATTCTACATGCACACTTGTTCACAAATATATTATAATCTATATATTCCATCATGATTATTAAGATTAATAAAAAAACATAGTAGTTTATATCCCATCATGATTATTGGAGATAATCTTTACATAATGAATCAACTATCAAGATTTGACAACAACATGTACATCCAAGTTTTAATTGAGTTCATACATGTTTGAAACTAAATTGAACAATGTAAATTCAGATTCCAGAATACATGTACACTATTCATCAACTGTACAAGCTAGGAAAAAAGAGAAAAGAATAAAGTTTTCATTCAACAACAGACATGAGAGATAAAAAGATCATCAATTTCACATAAAGATAATGTTTTCAAGTTCCATTTTTCAAATACCATAATTTACATCAATATTTTAAAGTTTTAATTCAAGTCAATTGGACCCTTGTCCTTGAACAGGTTCAACAACGACGACAATATTTGACCTATCTTTGATTACACCAAACTCTACTAATTCTTTTGCAGTTGCATTAATATTTTCTAATTTTTCTCTATCTTTGCGAGCTACATCTCCTACTGAAAGTAGAGAAGGATCCTCATCGGTGTTTTTCTTCAAAATAATTTCTGGATCTAGTCCATGCTCCTTTATAATCTTCTGCAAAGTATTGTTATGCTTGTTTAACAAAACAAGTTTTTATTTAAATGTAATTGCCCCACGAACATTCTCTCTAACTTTTTTCAGGTGCTCATCTAACACCTGCACCTCTATCTTCAAAGTCTGGTATTTTGACTATAATTAAAAAATCCCATAATTAGTATTTAGAATAAGAGAAACGATAACTATATATATAATAATCTACAAAAAAATTAGAACTTACCACAGCCAATTCTTTCTCTGCATTAGCAATTGTGACAATTTTCTTATCTTTATTCCACTTGTTGTAGTAAGACTGCGCCTCAGAATTCAAATTAGCCAATCTGTTCAGCATTATAGTCAAAAATTTGTACCTGTTGTAAACATTATTGGTGAATACATTACCAAATTGTGCTTGAGCAAGTAAAGCATCAATTGTCACTAGTTCATTTTTAATTAATGAAAATTTTTTCTCTCTGTTTTCAAATTATGATATTTCTTTCATGCAAATGTACAATAGGGAACTTGACAATTTCCAAGCATGACAACGATACCCCAGTGTTATTTTTTTCAAGTCCCATCATTCCAAGACACCCTAGGTCTATCCAGGCAGTCCAAATGATCTCCTGAATAATGTTATCTCATCCCCCTAGGTGATTTAGAGAAGTCTATTCATTCCCCCTAGGTGATTTTAGGTATTTCTGAAAAGATACTACCTTCTGGCAGTATTGGGAAGGTTTATCGCTAGCCTTCCCAGGACTGGATCAACCCCTTGGAGTAGAATGGAAGGGTAAAATTCAACATGGAGGTGAATTGAAGACCTTAAAACATCATGGAAATGATTTTGGAAGGTTTTGTGAAGTTTTGAGGAACTTGGAGTAGTTTGAGAAAAAATTAGGGTTCACAAGCCTAGGTAGTACATAGGCTTAAAACAACAATTGGGCTTTTGAAGATGATTTCGAGAGCTGCAGATGGAGTTCGAAGAAAAATAAAATATCGAAGGAAAGAGGATTAAATTACATACATGATGTTGAAATTATATTTTTCACAAAACCTTGGCGCATAGGATTAGAAGGTAGGTTTTATCAGGTATAAGTGGAGTCTCAAATCAAAAATATGATTTTTTAGGGATTAGATGGATAAATAAAGACATGATACCCAAACCATTGGATTAATAATGTCATTTAAAGTTAGGATAATATAAAATTTCACCAAGAAATTCCACTAGATGCTCAAGTTATCTTCTTTCTAAGTTTCCCTCTCAAAGGCAGTTCAAGACTTAGTCTTTTTTCGCGAGGACACATATCAACACTAGGATCCTGCCAAGATTTCATGTCCCCAAAATCCATGAGGTCAGGTACACAAACCCTTGAAAAATGTGCCCATACCCCATGTGATCTCTTAGACCCTTATATGACCTCCAGACTTAACAGTTCAGCCCCCAGGTGCATTTTTGGAGCATCAATTCCCTGCCGTCGGATCAAGTGCCACGTGTCAGCTCCAGGACCACCGTGGAAACTGATGTCCCTTATGTACCTAAGGTGAGGGAAATAATACCTTGAAAAATGTGCCCATCCCCTATGGGGAGTCATTTGAACACCCACGAGACTGACTTTCAGCTCCTAGGTGCATTTTTGGAGCATCCATTCCCTGCCGTCAGATCTGGTGCCACGTATCAGCTCTAGGACCACCGTGGAAACTTATGTCCCTTATGTCCCTAAGGTGGGGGACATCAAACATGGAAATTTTTTCCCATCCCTTATGGGGATTCATTTGGACACCCACGTGACTGACTTTCAACTCCTAGTGCTTTAAAGCGGCTTTTCTCACCTTCATTCCCTACCGTTGGATCACCGCCACATGTCGTCCTCTTGAACATTGTGGAATTTTATGTCTATCATGTCCCTAAGGTTAGGGGAATTAAAAATTAAATTTTTTTTCCCAAGCTTCTCTCTTCATGCGTTCAAAATTCAAAAATTCTAACTATCGCTCAGTGCTTCCAGCTGCTTCCACTCCGGTGCACAGACAAACTTCATTATTCCTCTACAACTCTCCTCCATCACTCCACCATTGAAAAAATAAAACCATACCTACCATAGAGATAATTAAATTCACTCTACAAAATCACACATATCCCAGAAGGAGAATTAGAGCAAACATAGAAGGATAAGCACAAAACAAAGAAGGAGAAGCACAAAGAAAACTCCATAACCATGAAACGAATAGTCGAAGAATTCTCCCAAATGGATGCATGAAACAAAAAGTTATATTTTTTTGTTCATTCCTCTACCCAAGGCCATCAATAAGACACCTTCAAACTCTCCTCTCATGCACGAGAGCATCAGCAATGAAGAAATCCCACTTTTGGCTGAACGAAGAAAAAATCCAATTTCCCGTCAAATTGTTGGGTGAACCGAAGTCGAATTGCACGTGAAGCATCAGAAGAATAAACCTATTGCAATAAAATTTATTTCATTACAAATGGAGGAGAAAACTAGAACTATAATTTTGAGGTCCATTAATGGTTGCCATGTCAAGAAACATTGTCAGGTCCAAAATCTGAAAGTTTAAAATCTCCTGGACTATTAAGCGAGAGGGTCTGAAATTTCATAGGGGAAATATTGGGCAAAAACCCATATCAAAAAACTTTTTTGAACGTCAATCTGACCTCTAGAAGAGCACTTTCTAAAAATAGCATGTCTTCTGCATAGATGACTGCTATTTTGGGAAAGTAAGCGACATAAGAGCTTGCAAAGGAGACTGAAACATTGGAGGTGTAATGCAACCAAGAACTCATTAGAGCGGGCATTTTTGGAACTTACTAAAAATAGTAAGTGGTCCCACGGGAACCTGCTAAAAATAGAAAGTTGACCCAGAAAATGGGAGGAACGTAGGGAGAAGGGGAAATCAATGTCGCAACATCCAGTTGAGGCTTGAGGCAACTAATTTTAGTACTTACCAAAAATAGTAAGTTATTTTTCTAAAGAAATCATGAAGCATAAATGGACAGGGTATAATCTAGCACAACCCTTTGCTTCTGAGTAAGAAAACATTTCATCTCTATTATCATACTATGTAGAGTATGTGACAGTGATGATGTCAATAGTGTCTTTCAACACTCATTTCATGCTTTAATTGGTATGTGAGAGGTGGAATTAAAAATTGACTCTGCTGGGGATCGTTCACAAGATGATTCATTAGGATCCTATCTGAATCAGTGAAGCAATGCGACAACATTGAGGGGAGTCAGGATGATTTTGTTTCAAAATGGATCTCCATGAGTGATGCCTATGGTCACCAAATGAGTCATGCAATAATGTATTTACACAACGGTGTTCACACATCATCTAGTGTACAAGGAGTTTGAAGATTTAGAGTTTCATTGCATTTGGAGCTTTCCATCAACGAGGATCAATGGACTTCATCGGGTGACATCTCTTCTTCCTCTCTTTCCCTCTCTTCTTTCTCTCTCCATTATAATTCTTCGTTACACATCATCATTGTATTTTGTCCTATTCACTTAAGTGACCTATTTCAAATTTGTAAAAAAGTGTTTTCTCAAAATTATAGGAGAAATACTTAATTCATGGAAAATGAAAGGTCATGAGTAGAATATGGAAACCAAGAGTCATGTGAGGGAGGTGAAAAGTAGATTCTATTATATAAATTATAAAGCCATTCCCATTTCAAAGGGTTAGTGATTGATCTTGTAAACTCAAGAGTGCATTGTACCTAGAGAAAGCAAATGAGATAGCCATTTTCTTCTACTATCCTCTACTCTCAAATTTCTTCCATTCCCACATTATGTACAAATTTGATTTGAGAAATCAATACAAGAAGAAGGAGTTTCTATCTGTCTTTGACTAAGGGGTTTCTTGATACTTGGTGATCAATGAATTCTATTTGGTCTTGTTGCTATTCGCAAAGTTATTTCTTCTTATAAATGCATGCGATGATACTTTTGACTAGTGTGTGTAGGAATCTGATTTCCTACTTGCAACATTAGTTATCCTATGTCTTTTCTCATTCCCCTCTCCTACTCTTCAGATAAAGTTCTCTCTTACAGGTATCTGTAAGCTTTGCCACAGGGTCAATGGAGTATCCCTGTTGGATCCCTAGTCGAAAGGCCACCATAGAAATCCACCTTTTCATGCGCATGCACATACAAAATCTACACTAGTTATGTAGAGGGACTTAGATTCCTAGAGTGTTGGCAAGAAATCCACAAGTTTGTCCACCTAACAAATTTTCTCACCAACAATTTTTGGCGCCCACCGTGGGGTAGATTTAGCAACATTTGCACCCAATATAAGATCGCAAGGTCTGAAAATAAAAATAAAATAAATCATATTTCGAAGGAAAATCATTTTTTAAAGGTGAGTGCATCAAGGAATGAACCCCTGTCATATTGGTTTCCTGCATCATGAAGAAATTTTCAGATTAGAGTGAAGTACCAATGAGTGACAGTGAAGAAGAAGAAAGAGATGTCTTCCCAGAAAAGAAGATTGTTGATCAGTCATGGTTCTAGACTAGTGTTGACAAAGGAAAGAAGAAAGAACCTATCATCGATGAAGAAGAATGGATTCAAAGGAGACATAAGATAAGGTGTGAAGCTTGAGAATATGCCAAATTCTTGCAAGAGATGAATGAGCAACTTGAAGCAGCCCATAGTGAGAAAGAAGAAGAGGAGAATTTTCCTATAGAGGAAGACCCTGAAGATCATTCGTACTATAGGGTTTTCATACCCAAAAGGTTTTTGAATGCCATTGAAGAAAATCCTTTCCTTGAGCCTTCTGATGAAGATAAAATCAGCATTCAAGAAGACGACGAAAGACATGACGGTGTAAGATCCACTGAAGAAGATTTTTGTAATCTCACACAACTCACTACAAAATTAAGAACGTTGTCCTTCTTCCACCATTCTCTAGAAGAATTCATTTCATATGGTGATGAAGACATGAACATGTTGAAAAGAGAATATGTGGAAATACTTGAGAGCATAATAAAAGGAAATTCTGACCCCGAAGTCTTTAATGAAATTTGGAGGTATGCTTTAGCTCTACAGAGAAGATATGAACATTTTGAAACTCCACATCAAATGGAGGAAGAAGATGAGACACACCCTATGGAAGAAGACTCAGATTGCTGCCCATGCTATAAGGTTTTCATTCTTGAAATATTCTCAGATGCTTCTGAAGAAGATCTTGTCATGGAACCTCCCAATGAAAGCCAAAGCAATGTCATGGAGAAATAAGTAGAAGAGACAAAGATAGAATCACATTTCAAAAATTCCATTTGGCTCAATTCACAGCCCATGGGGGAAATAATATATTTAGTAAAGGAAGATCCTTGCTACATAATTGATGATCCAATTGTTATGTTTGTGGAGCCTATTTTCATGTTAGAGTGTGGTACACCTTCTATGTGTTACACTCGGGTATTTTTACGGCGGTCCCGCTCGTCGGTGAGTGGATCAGGGGGGTTCGGGGGTGAAGCCCCCAAAGAAAATTTTCATGGGTGGTTTATTAACCCATGGGTAATGGGTAATCGTTATGGGCCCATGGTTTTTTGGTACCCATTGTTTTGTAAAACCGCCTCTTCGGCTACCCATAGGTTTATGCGACGGTTTTGTTTTTGCCCATTGTTTGATACCCATGGTTTTGTAAAACTGCTTAAGTAGTTTTCTATTTATATGGTCTTATGCATATGATAGAAAGTGAAGCAAATGTATTGCAGATGTATTTTGAATTCGGGTGTGAATTCTGTAGAGTTTGTTGAGCATAGCTCCAAACAGATCTGGGTATTGTATTGAGAGAGTGGAGGCTTGTAATAAAATCTGAGCAAGTGATTCTTGGTGGACGTAGCCCAAATTGGGTGAACCATGTTAAATCTTGTCTCTCTGTGTTGTGTTATTTATTCTGTAATTTTATTTGAGATCTGTAATATTTTCTGCATATTAGTTTCTACTGTTGCGATTCTGTAAGGGATTATTCTGCATATTTTATCTCTTATTTCCTAACAATTGGTATCAGAGCCTGGTTTGGTTTGCTGAAGTGTTGAATCGTAGGGAAATTTTTATCTTGAGTGGGAGCTATGGCAGATGATGGAAGATCTAGGGTTGATAAATTCAACGGGTAGAATTTTAGTCTTTGGAAGATGCAGATGGAAGATTACCTTTATCAGAAGGATCTTTATACTCCATTGTCTGAGAAGGTGAACAAACCCTCGAGTATGACAGATGTGGAATGGGATTTGTTGGATTGGAAGGCACTTGGAACGATCTGGCTGTGTCTTGCATCTTCGGTATTATTTAATGTTTCAAAGGAAAAGACTACAAAAGATCTAATGGATGCATTAGGGAAGTTGTATGAAAAACCCTCTGCCTCTAACAAGATATTTTTAATGAAAAAGTTGTTTAATATGAAGATGTCTGAGAATAGTTCAGTAGCAGATCATTTAAATGATTTCAATATGGTTGTGAATATGCTAGCTTCAGTTACAATAGAATTTGATGAAGAAGTTAGGGCTTTATTAATTCTGTGCTCTTTACCTGAAAGTTGGAATAGCCTAGTAATGGCGGTAAGCAACTCGGTTCCAGCTAACTCGAAGTTGAAGTTTGAGGATGTTGTAGGGGTGATTCTAAGTGAGGAAATGCGAAGAAAAAGCTCTGGGGAATCTTCTACTTCAGGGAATGCTTTGACAGTGGAAACTAGAGGGAGACAAAAGAATAGAGGAAACCATGGAAAATTGAAAGATCGGGCAAGGTCAAAATCCAAGAGCAAGATTGTATGTTGGAACTGTGGAAAGTCTGGGCATGCAAAGAAGGATTGTTGGGAGCTTCGGGACAAGAAGAAACAACAGGAAGAAAACAAGGAGGCAAATGTGGCATCGGGTAATGTATGTCAGGATGCTTTGATTCTTTCTTTGCATAATATTACTGAATCTTGGGTTTTAGATTCAGGGGCTTCTTTTCATGCTACTCCACATAGGCATTATTTTGTTGATTATGTTCAAGGGGATTTTGGGCATGTTTTTCTTGGTGATGATGAGCCTTGCAGTATAGTTGGAAAAGGTTCTGTTCAGGTTAAGATGCAAAATGAGAATACATGGCTATTGAAGGATGTCAGACATGTGCCTACATTAAGGAGAAATTTGATATCGGCAGGGCAATTGGGAAGTGATGGTTGTACTGTGATATTTACAGCTAACTTTTGGAAGGTTACCAAGGGTGCTCTTGTGGTGGCAAGAGGTAAGAAGGTTGGAACCTTGTATTTAACCACTAATAGTACTAATGATTGTAATCTTGTGGCTTCAGATGCAGATACAACATTATGGCACTATAGGCTCGGTCATATGAGCCATAAGGGCATGAACATCATAAAGAAGAATTCACTTGGATATATAGAAATAGGTTTGGATTTCTGTGAGAACTGCATATATGGGAAATAGAAGTGAGTAAGGTTTCTCAAGGTTGGACCTATGAAGAAAGAGAGTAAGTTAGAGCTGGTACATTCTGATGTGTGGGGGCCGGCTCAGGTATCATCTCTTGGGGGTTCAAGTTATTATGTTACTTTTATTGATGATGCAACAAGGCAAGTTTGGGTTTATTGTATTAGAAACAAATCTGATGTATTTGACACTTTTGTTAAATGGAAAGCCTTGGTAGAGAATGAAACAAGTCTTAAGCTAAAATGTCTCAGGTCAGATAATGGAGGGGAGTATTGCAGCAATGAATTTAATGATTACTGTTCTAAGAATGGAATCCACAGGCAAAAGACGGTTCCAGGAACTCCATAGCAGAATGGGGTATCAGAAAGGATGAACAAAACAATAATGGAATGTGCTAGGAGCATGAGGTTACATGCAGGACTACCTCTTTCTTTTTGGGTAGAAGCGGTGAGCACAACTGTGTACTTGATAAACAGAGGACCCTCAAGTGCCTTGGATGGAGGCATACCTGAGGAGGCATGGTATGGTAAGAAAGTTGATTATTCATTTCTTAGAGTCTTTGGATGTGAGGTGTTTGTTCATATAGACAAGGATGATAGGACCAAGCTAGAGGCTAAATCAGAAAAATGTACTTTCATTGGTTATGGTGGTGATGACTTTGGGTTTAAATGTTGGAGTATTAAGGACAAGAAAATCATTCGGTCTAGGGATGTGGTCTTTAATGAGAAAGTCATGTATAAGCAACAGTTGCAGGAAAACAGGGAAGAATCCAAGAAAGAATATGCAGTGGTAGAGGATCTTCCGGATGGGAAAGTGACCCATGAATCAGTTCAGGAACCTACTCAACAGGAACCCCAAACTCCTACAGTGAGGAGGTCTTCTAGGGTAAGAAAAGAACCTGAATGTTTTTCTCCTTCTCTTTATTATTTATTACTCACTGATAGTGGAGAGCCAGAGAGCTTTGATGAAGCAATGCAGGTAGATGCCAGTAAGAAGTGGGAGCAAGCCATGGATGAGAAGCATAAGTCTCTCATGGAGAACCAGACTTGGGATTTGGTGAAGCTACCGGAAGGCAAAAGAGCATTATAGAACAAGTGGGTGTACAGAGTTAAAGACAAAGAAGGAGGAAAGAAAAGATATAAGGCCTGGTTGGTGGTCAAGGGGTTTGCACAGAAACAAGGTATAGATTTTGATGAGATATTTTCTCTTGTAGTAAAAATGACTTCTATTAGAACTGTTCTTGGAATAGTGGCAGTAGAAGACTTGCACTTAGAACAGTTAGATGTAAAGACTACATTTCTCCATGGTGATTTGGAGGAGGAACTATATATGCAGCAACCAGAGGGCTATGAGGTCAAAGGTAAAGAGGAGATGGTGTGTAAACTGAAGAAGAGCTTGTATGGCTTGAAACAAGCTCCACGTCAATGGTATAAGAAGTTTGATAGCTTCATGATGGAGCAAGGTTATATTAGATGTCATTCTGACCATTGCGTGTATACAAAGAAATTTGAGGATGGAAGTTATATTATCCTGTGTTTGTATGTTGATGACATGTTGGTTGCAGGTAAAAACATGCAGGAAATAAAATTACTCAAGAAACAGCTAAGTGAATCCTTTGATATGAAGGATTTGGGGGTAGCCAGACAAATCCTTGGTATGAGGATAACTCAGGATAGGAAGGAATGGAAGTTGACTTTATCTCAGGAAGAGTACATTAAGAAGGTATTGGACAAGTTTAACATGCAGGATGCTAAACCGGTTGGGACTCCTTTGGCAGGCCATTTTAAGTTATCAAAGGAGTAGTGTCCCAAGACAGAGCAGGAAAGAAACCAGATGTCCAAGGTACCTTACTCATCAGCAGTTGGCAGTTTGATGTATGCTATGGTGTGCACTAGGCCTGATATTGCCCATGCAGTGGGAGCTGTGAGTAGATTTATGAGTGATCCAGGTAAAGAGCATTGGCAAGCAGTAAAGTGGATCCTTCGGTATTTGAGAGGAACCATGGGGATAGTTTTGTGCTACAGTGGATCAGACACCACTTTACGTGGTTATGTAGATTTAGACATGGCTGGAGATGTAGACAGCAGGAGGAGCACGACAGGTTATATTTATACTATAGGTGGGACAGCAGTGAGCTGGATTTCATGACTACAAAAGCTGGTGGCTTTGTCAACCACAGAGGCTGAGTATGTTGCTGCCACAGAGGCAAGCAAAGAGATGATTTGGTTACAACAATTTCTTGAGGAGTTGGGGCATAAGCAGGAGGAATGTAAGCTGCATAGTGATAGTCAGAGTGCTATACACCTAGCTAAGAACTCTGCTTTCCACTCCAGGACGAAGCATATACAGTTGAGATATCACTTCATCAGGACAACTTTGGAGGAAGATAAGTTGAAGTTGGAGAAGATTCATACCAGTCAGAATCCTGTAGACATGATGACCAAGGTGGTCACAAGGGATAAACTAAAGCTATGTTCAGCTTTGGTTGGCCTTCGCGGATGACAGTGAAGGGTTGAGAAGCTTGCTCAGTGGAAATTAGTCTCCAAGTGGGAGATTGTTATGTTTGTGGAGCCTATTTTCATGTTAGAGTGTGGTACACCTTCTATGTGTTACACTCGGGTATTTTTACGGCGGTCCCGCTCACTGGTGAGCGGGTTAGGGGGGTTTGGGGGTGAAGCCCCCAAAGCAAATTTTCATGGGTGGTTTATTAACCCATGGGTAATGGGTAACCATTATGGGCTGTTTTTGGGCCCATGGTTTTTCGGTACCCATTGTTTTGTAAAACCGCCTCTTTGGCTACCCATAGGTTTATGGGACGGTTTTGTTTTTTGCCCATTGTTTGATACCCATGGTTTTGTAAAACTGCTTAAGTAGTTGTCTATTTATATGGTCTTATGCATATGATAGAAAGTGAAGCAAATGTATTGCAGATGTGTTTTGAATTCGGGTGTGAATTCTGTAGAGTTTGTTGAGCATAGCTCCAAACGGATCTGGGTATTGTATTGAGAGAGTGGAGGCTTGTAATAAAATATGAGCAAGTGATTCTTGGTGGACGTAGCCCAAATTGGGTGAACCACATTAAATCTTGTCTCTCTGTGTTGTGTTATTTATTCTGTACTTTTATTTGAGATCTGTAATATTTTCTGCATATTAGTTTCTATTGTTGCGATTCTATAAGGGATTATTCCGCATATTTTATCTCTTATTTCTTAACACCAATGCTCTCCAAATACTCCACCAATGATGAAGAATATGGTCAATTTAAAGTAAGCATGGATGATATCTTTTCAAGTTTTTATCTTTTAATTGATGATGAAATGGAGAGATGTGAAGAAGTGTAAGAAACTCAACTGACATCATGGCCCAAAAATGATGAATTCAATATGGTCATAGATAATCCTCTAGAACTATGTAATCTACTAATGGAAAAAATGGGAAGTCTGATGTTGTGAAATTTTGAGTCCCCCTACTCGCAATCATTCTAGGGAACATAATCCTTTTTCCCCTACCATAAGCAGCTGTCGAAGGTGGAAGGGGAGGTCAGAATGATGTACTCCTTAATTTATGAGATGGATTCAAAGAAGAATGGGTGGCCATGGGTGTGGCTACGTGTTGAATTTGAGATTTTAAAATACCTATGAGCATCAATAATTTAACAATATCGGATTCAATTATCAGTATGTTGAAATCAATAAGACAAATAAGCAAACAGTAAGAACTTCAAATTAATAAGAATGAAATCAATAGATATTTCTTATGCTGGGAATGTTGTTGTCCATAATCAAAATACTATGGAACTAGGTAGAAGGGTGGTGGTAGCACTGACATTGAAAATTATTAATTTAACAAAAACCAATTAAAAAGAATGAAAAATTCCTAAAAGAAATTCGAAAGACTAATATAAATAAAGTTTAATTCACTATTTATTGGTTGCTTAGTATCAGAACTTGAAGGGCAACGAACTGGTGTAGAATCACATTCTTCTTTCTTAGTTATGTATGTAGTGTCTGAACCAGTATGAGCAGACACCATGTGTCTTAGAGTCAGTGATGTCCCGGAAAAGGCTACACATTAGGATGATGAAATATTTCATTGTCAATAATCATAGATTTAGATTATCATTAGTCTATAAAATAAATTATAATTTAATAAAACTAAAATGATTATGTAGTATGTATAAATTAAAACCTGGATTTTCCATAGTGACAAAGCACGTTCTCTCTTGGCTGTGGGACTGGGACTAATCCATAGAACTGTGCATCCGTTTGGCTAGTGTAAACATTGTATGATGTTGGCTCATAAAGATAGCTAAAGAGTCATCGATCATGGTGACATCAATTACATTGTTGTCACTAGACCCCTTAGGCCCAACAAGGTTGTGTGAGTGAAATGTCGCATTACAATGTTCCATTGTTTTGCTAGCTTTGACCTGTTCAAAACAAAGTTAGAGATTATATATTTATAAGAATTGATTTAAAAATGATTTTGTTTCCGAAATGAGTCAGGATTAAATTATTTTAAAAAAAATACTCACCAATTGTTGGTCCAGAGGAATTCCATGTTTATCCATCTTCTCATGTAGAGAAATTGGAAGCTGTCGATTTGAGTCCTTAAAAACCTTCATAATATAAAGCAAGAACATAATAAGAACACCAAATAACTACAGTAGGATTTAATTTGGATTTATCAAGGTCAGAATGAATCCTTGATGAAATATATGTGCACCAATTGAATCTAATGCCGAAAAATTGTTTGAAGAAGGTAATATAATGCCCACTAAGGAATGTCAATATATCTTCCTTGTAACAAGATACGAGATTGGAAAAATTCCACCATGGACAGGAGAAAGGGGTCTTTGATAGATTATGTGTTGATGTCTCTTTTGGCTGGAGTATTAACCTCAGCCTCAACAGAGAGATTGTAATGAGACTCTAAAAATTTCTTTTAGTCATCCTGTAGAAAGCATTTGGTGGTTATAGGCAATGTGTTTTGATGGGGCAGGCCTGTTAGACGATGAATGTCGTCAGGTGTTATTTTGATGAGAAATTTGTGGGATTGTAATTGAACTATGAAAGTGCCTTCATAACTATTATATAGTTGCATTAAATTATTTAATAATTTGTGTTATGTTTGATACTAGGGCATGTAAAGAAGATTATGGAACCCTGATCTACCAATCCAACTGGATTGACTGATTATTTGAGGGTCTTCGAGTAGTTGTAGTAACTAGAGATACAAAATGTTTTGGTAAACATAAGAAGTTGTTTTAACGAACTTTTTTTCTTAGTGCTATTATTATTGAATGTTGAACTTGATTCCTTGAAAAAACAAGAGGTTGGAAAATTTCAGATTTAGATACATGTATACGAGTATCATAGAACAAATCATGTGGTAGGTGGCTAATGGCTAAAAATAGAAGAATAGAAGTGGACGAGAAGGATGGAACTCTTTGAAAAAGTCTACATCAGAGAAACTTGCAAGAAAAAATGGGACATAATGAATGGGGATGGGTATATATATAGAAAAGGAAAGGGTTGTGGGCCAGGGCCCACAGATCAATGCTAGAAGACACATGGCCTAGGGAATTCCAGAAGACAACCAATGCATGTTACTGAGTGGCAACACATAGCTAGAAAGTTAATGGTTATCGTATGGGAATATCCTATATGTTACCATCTGGAAACGCCTACAAGCAACCAGTTTTCAGGAATAAAATACTGTCCTCGACTGTCAACACAGTCAATTATGCTACCCACCAATAACAACGTAGCCCCTAACAAGAAAAAAACTATCAGCTAGGAGCACCATTAATGTACACCCTCACATTTTCAGCCAATAACAACCACCACTACCAATATGCAATTTTGTGTTACTGATTGGTAACATGTTTGTGTTACCAGCCGGTAATGTTGTGTTGACGTTCGACAACATGTTTTGTGTTACCGGTCGATAACACTGTGTTGCCATCTGGTAACAATTTTTTATGTTACCAACCGGTAACAAATTATTCTTTTGTCTCCGTTATATAATGTTTCATAATTACCGGCCGGTAACACTCCGTACTTCCATCCGGGAACAAACAAAAAATACTACCACACCGTTTTCTTGAAAAAGACCTCCATTTACCACCGTCACAAAACCCTCATTTCATACATTCTGCTTATAATGTGAATGACATTTTCGTTAGATTCACCACCCATTCTATAATATTTTTTGGGAGGGGGGGTCTTAAAATGAACTCTGGTTAAAGGTATTATTGTAGATTGTTACTTGGGTAACATTATATAAAAAAGGAAATATTGTTTTGATCTATTGAAAACACATTGTGATTATGTTATTTAGGGTAGTGATTGTTATTAAAATAAAACAATAGATTCAATCGTAGATTGTAACATTCATTGTGAATATTTTGCATTGTATGCTTGAAGTGTCTATGTGGGTGTTTATTACCTTAGCATTGTTTTTCACCCTTAAGCCTTGCGAGACATTATTTTGGCAAATGTTGAAGTAATTACCTTGCCAATTAAACTTAGAATAAGTATTATGTTTTCGACCTCATGAGTTATGAGTGCTTGGAACATGATTATTGTTGGGAACATTATTATGGAAAATATTATTATTTTGTTTTATGTTGGTTGAATTAGTAAGGAATGATTATTGTTATTTCATTTAAATTTCTCCAATAGAGAGGTGAGGGTCACGGACCCGACCAAAATATATAAAGGAATTTTTAAAGTTTTGAAATCCGTTTAAAAAGAGGAACATTTGAATTGTGGGCATAATCATTTACGCGTATGGATTTGGAAAGGGTGAGTTAAAACCCTAGTTGAATATTTGGGGATGCATGGATATTCTTTTTGGCTTGATGGATATTTTTAATTGGCTTCAATTTTATTCAAGATAACACTGTTTGTTTTGGTTGCATGCATTTTAAATGGAATTGGTTTAGTGGCGGTGTTATTTGTTAGGGAAATGATTGGGAATTATAATTAGCAAATTATATATCCACAAATAAATTTCCAAAGATTATATATTATGTTTTGCAGTTAAAATAACATTTGATTTAGATTATTATAGATTACAGATTACAAATTGTAATTACATGAACTGAAAGAAAATACCAGGAAAGTAAAAGAGACAGAGAACACCATATTTAGGGTGGGGAAACCCAAAGGAAAAAACCCCTGCTGAAATAAATCACTTTCTGTATTAAGAATTTATCAAGACTTAACCCAACACTTCCACTTCACTTCTTGGTCTCATAGAGATAATTAAAGACCAGTGTCTTCGCAATTATACAGTTTGCTTTCATAAAAAGCTTGAGAATTCACTTAT
The DNA here is from genome assembly GCA_019776745.2 of Taxus chinensis. Taxonomy (NCBI): domain Eukaryota; kingdom Viridiplantae; phylum Streptophyta; class Pinopsida; order Cupressales; family Taxaceae; genus Taxus; species Taxus chinensis. The sequence goes on along the minus strand of CM034154.1, from coordinate 763,264,843 downwards.
GAATTAGATACTTATAAATATGTCTATCCATGTCTATGTCTATATATGGGTATCAATCCTATGAGAGATCATCCTATATATAGGATGGGTGAACGATCATACCGTCTCACTCTTTTCTAAATTGTGAAAGACCGACTAAGTTTATAAATAAAATTTTAATAAAAGGGTTGTAATTGATGGTCCACCAAATGGTATCCCCACTTGACATTATCAACCCCAACACTCCCCCTTAATGTTAAGCGGGGAAAACAATACAAGACATTCCAAATTTACCTTTTTCTACAAAAGGATTTATAGATCTAAGAATCAACATAGTAGTGACTCTAGCTAGCATGCAAACAAAGAATATCATACAGATCTTCCCATAAAAAAATTATAAAGAAAATTTCTTTACATATGAAGACTTATATCAGATTATGGAGCCTTTTATAAACTAAGACATACCCATAACTAATGCTTCGCTATGATTTACAAGTAAACTCAGATACAACTGTGACTGTTTACTTATTACAAAATGTATGAAGTATTGGAAGTTTACAACAACCGTTAAGAGTTGGAATTTTCATGCACACTCCCCCTCAATGGAAACTATGATAGGACCAATAAGGAACAAAACTTGCAAAACTTTACAGAACACATCGGCTTTGTAAAGATATTTTCAACTTGATCTTCAGTCGAAAAAAACTTGAGATCAATATCACCATTCAGGACTTTCTCATGAATAAAGTGCATATGAACTTCAATATGCTTGGTCCTTTGATGCTGAAATGGATTATTTGTAAGAGAAATGAAAATATGGCTGTCACATAGAAGAGTAGTGCTTCCTTTGACGCCCATATTCAGTTCATCCAACAATCTTTTCAGCCGCATAACTTCCTTTGTAGCTTTCGTAACAATCCTATACTTTGCTTCAGTGAAATAGATAAATATTATTGGTTGGTTCTTGCTACTCCATGTGATGACACCTACACCCAACTTGAAAACATATCCATAAGTAGTTTTTCTATCTACAACATCACAAGCATGGTTAGAATCACTATAGCCAAATAATTGTGCATCATTACAAGAAGAATAAAACAAACCATAATTAACTGTTCCTTTAATATATTTCAGAATTATTTTTGCCATTTTCCAATGATCCTCATAAGGATCCTGCATAAATCTTGAAACAACTCCTACTGCATAAGAAATATCAGGTTTAGTAATAGTTCAATAAATTAGACTACCAACTAGTTGTCTATACAAAGTAGGATCAAATTTAGCACAAGCTAGTTTAGGATCTAGCTTAGCACCAACTTCAATAGGAATGACAACAGGTTTATATTCAATCATGTTAAATATTCTAAGTGAATTAGTAACATACTGAGATTGAGATGCAACAATAGACTTATGATATTGAAATATAACTGTGCCAAGAAAATGATTTAATAAACCTAAATCAATCATTTCAAAATACTGTTTTAATCTTTCTTTGATTCTAACAATTAAATTTCTATCACTGCTAGTAATCAAAATATCATCAACATAAAGAAAATAATGCTAATATGTTTGTTTTAAAAACTTAACAAATAAATCATTATTAGAACAACCGTTAGAAAAACCAAGATCCTGAAAGAAACTGCTAATTTTAGCATACCAAGCTCTAGGAGCTTGTTTAAGACCATACAAAGAATTTTTAAGCTTACAGACATAAAGTTCCTTGCCAGGTTTTTTCAAATCCTTTAGGATGACATATATAGATTTCTTCTTTTAGATCACCATTAAGAAATGTAGTTTTAACATCCATTTGGTGAATTTACCAACCATATTGGGCAGCCAAAGAAAGAAGAATTCTAACAGTGCTCATTTTAGCTACAAGAGCAAAAGTCTCAACATATTCAAGACTAGGGTTTTGAGTAAAATCATGAGCTACCAACCTTACCTTGAATTTTTCAATTTCTCCTACAAATTTATACTTGATTTTATATAAATACCTAGATCCTATAATGCTTCTCTTAAAAGAAGGACAGACTAATTCCCAAGTGTTATTTTTAATCAAAAAATTGTATTCATCTTTCATAGCTTGAATCCATCTATCATCATGAAATGATTCTTCAAAATATTGTGGTTGAGCCTCATAGAGGGTCATCAAGGCATAATAAGTATGCTGACTATGAGTCACTTTTCTAAGATTAACATGATGATAATCCTTAACAAGATATTGAGCCCATTTATGAATCTTGGGATGTAACACACTTTGAGATGACTCCCCCTCAATCTCCATCATATCTAGATTAGGATAATCATCCTCTTGAACTTCTATTTCCATATTGTTAGGAGAAGGATTATTAGGCTCTATCTCTGGAGAAACAGAGGAAGGTTCATAAGAAACATCACAAAATGTTTTCTCTAAGACATGAACATTCTTATTTCTACTATATCATGCTTGAAAGGGTAATAGAATATTAATCCTTTAGTTCTACAACCATAGCCAACAAAAATAAAAGAATAGGAGGTCGGATCAAAATTCTTCCTTTTATCCTTTGTAATGAAGATAGGAGTAGGACTACCAAATATCCTTAAGTGAGAGACATTCTATTTCTGCATTGTCCATACTTCATGAGGAGTAGTTGATGAAGATGTTTAGTAGGAACTCTATTTATAATATAGACAACAATATTCATAGCTTCATTCCATAGAAACTTAGGCACATTAGAAGCATGAATCATAGGCCTAGCCATTTTTAAGATAGTCATATTATTCCTCTCTACAATGCCATTTTGCTGTGGGGAATACGAAGTAGTCAACTCTCTTTGAATCCCACATGACACACATAACTCATAAAACTTTTTTTTGACATATTCACCTCCATTATTAGTTATAGTTCTTTTAATTTTCACATTAGAAGCATTTTCAACTAAGGCTTTAAATTCCTAAAACTTAGACAAAATATCAAACTTTTTTTTGATAAAAAAAGACCAAGTCATTCTAGAGAAATCATCAATGAAGAAAACAACATACAAAACACCATTGAGATAAGGAACTTCAAGAGGACCTCTCACATCACTATGAATCAAATCTAATAACTAAGAATAATTTGGATCATGATGTTTTTGAAATGGTCCAATATGTTGTTTATCATGTAAGCAACTCTCACATGTCTCGTGATCAAATCTTATCTTTGGAAAATCAACAACAAGATTAAGTCTAGACATTTCATACAAACTTCTAAAATTAACATGACCTAATATTTCATGCCAAAGTTGAATATCATTCCTAGAAGAGGAAGAAAAACATGATTCAGACACCAATCCATCAAAAATATATAAGTCATTTTCTTAATACCAGAAGAAATAACATTACTGAGTTCATCTTTAACATACCATTTATCTTGCAAAAAAAACAACTTTATAATTTTCTTTAGTTAGCTGGGAGCAAGATAAAAGATTCCTATTTAACTGAGGAATATACAAGACATTCCTAATTACCCCATTTCCTAATTTAACATTCCCACAACCTTCATATATAATGATAGAATTATCCCCCAGATATATATTTTCCTCACATTTAACAACATTTGAGAGGATACCAAGAATACAGGTCATGTGCCTAGAGGCACCACTATCTAGGATCCATTCATTGTCATTTGAAGCTGAAAGGGTAGTATACAAGGCAATAGACTACTCATCATTATTTTCATGATTTTGCTTCTGATCTTTCTTATGACTATTAGATTTACTATTTCTTGCATTCTTAATAGATCTGTTAGTTTTAACATGCAAATTGGACTCTTTATGACCAAATTCACCACACTTGTTACATGTTCCATTAAATTTGACTTTAAAGTTCTGATTGTTTTTAACAAAATCAGACTTAAGGTTTGGATTTAAATCTTGATATGTTATTAGACTTCTGATTAGGATTGTTATTATTCCTATTATGAGAAAAATTATGATTATGAGAGAACAATTCTTGAGAAGCAGTCTCTTTTGAATCAAAATTCTCTATTACACTCTCTTCTTGAATTAACATAGAAGAAAAAGTGTCTAAATCAGGAAGATCATTCTCATTTTGATATTTAGAGTTAAGAATAGAGATATAGTTCCTAATTTTTTCATGAATATTTATCTGAATAATGAAATACAAAAGCTTATCTTGAAATGGTTCACAATTATAACCATCCAATTGAGCTTTAATGTTTTTAATTTTAGCTAGGTAATTAAATATTTTCTCATCCCCCTTCATGGGATTTGTAAAAAATTCTAAAATTAGCTTAATTATCTTGGAAAGATGGTTTCCTTCATGCATAGTCTCTAATTGTTTCCATGCATCTGCAGGCGAGTCCATATGACCTATATGCATTAAAATCCATCATTTATGCTTTGCAATAGGATGGAAAAAGCTTATTGCGATCATTAAGAGAAGGAGCTAAGACTTTCTGCACTTGCAAGTCTTCTAGTTGGTCATTTTTCCACACCAGTTACAAGATTCCATAGCTTCTTAGCCATAAAATAGGATTTTAATCGAACTCTTCAAATACTATAATTTTTTCCATTCAGTAACTGATACTTCTCAAATGAAAAATAGCAAAACTAGCCATTTTTAATGCTTAGACGACATTGACAACAAATACAACTAAAAGAATGAACCAAGGAAGCCAAATGGAGGCAAAAAACTAGCTATATATCTTCTTATTAGTTATATGAATGCACACAACTCAAGATTAATAAAAAATGACTTGCTTTGATCGAATTTAAGAAAGAGCTAATAGAGTTTGGACGGAGTCGAGCTACAATCCTTTTTAACATATTTAATTAACTAATTAATTAAGATATTAAAGAGATTTAAAAATATGACAGATCCTTTGGCAAAACGTGATGTATTAAAAAATTAAAATCAATACCTTTTTGGGTCCACAACAAGGTTAAAAACTACGATGAAAAAACAACGAAACACACAACAATAGTTATAAATATGACACTGCAAAAGATAAATATACATGTAGCTTTTCTATTAGCACACACTTTGTAGTGCAATAAGCAAGTCAGAAGACAATTAATAGAAAAAATACACTATAAAATCGTATACACGTGTTGATAATTTATTGGATCTATTTTTTGCATTCTAACAAAGTATAAACAATATGTGAAAGCAACATCTTAGTCAAACGATGCCACTTGTTAAATATCTAACGGTAGAAAAAAAAACTTGATAGATTTCTGCCAAACTTTATATAGATTGCTTTGGGAAGACTTAAAGTCCTCATAATAAACCAAAAAATAAAATTTGGGTCCGAAATCAAAAGACATGTGTCACACTCTTAGTAGCTAAGATAAAGTGGACACTAACACTGCAAACAATAGAGTCTGACACTTGAAAAATCCAAGAAAGGATAGACATTACGACAAAACAAAGACACATGGTCAAATGCTATTGGTTTGTACTTCATAGTGCAACCACAAAGACTTAAAGCAAAAATGAGCACACATGGATCCTTTTTAATAGCTCACTCCTCACAAGTTTGACAAATGCAAAAATGTGGAAATTCTTATTGGATAGCCACTTCCACAATTAAAATACTGACAATTGTGAAATGTAAAGAAGCAAGAAATCACAAGACTGATAGAGCAGAATACATAGCTATTTGTAGGAATCTTATTAGCTCAAATTTCATAAGCGTCAGAAGAAAGTAAACAAAAGACTGAAAATGTGAAATAATTGGAGCACTCTTATTGGCTCAGATTTCATAAGTGTTAGAAAAAATCTTACACAAAACTAAAAATGCAAAAAAAGAAGTGACTTGGAGCTTTCCTATTGGATCAGATTTCGCAGACGACAGAGGAAAGCTAGCACAAGTCTGACAACACAAAAAACATGGAATGCCCTTATTGGCTCACATTTCATGAGTAACAAATAGATAAAAAAGAACTGACAATGTGAAGATAGATGGAGCTTAATGGTCTCAAGCTTTGCGACAATATAAATTCACAGAAAATGCAAAAATCTAAACAAAACCAAACACAACAAATCTAGATGGAGAAAAATGATTGGATCGGGCTTGAAAAAATGAAAAGGTCTACAATGACTACTTGGAGCAATTTTATTGGCTTGAGCTTCACAAAAATGAAAATATCTAAACAAAAACTAACACAGTGAAGCCACTTAGCACTTAATGATTGGCCTGAGTTTTGTAAAAACAGATTTAGCCAAAAAATAAAGATTTATAAAATTGGGGCAGATTTAAATGCTCTGAACTAACTGGATCTAAATATATATTTTGGATCCATAGTAAAAAAACATCTACAATGGCTATAAATGACGCGAAAACTTAAAATAAGCTCGCAGATGACAGATTTAAACTATAAACGACTGAAACAAGATGCAAAAACAAAGATCTAAGCACACAATTGCTCAAACACAATCCAAACAACCATTTAGCTAATATTTTCAAAAAATATTTGGGCGGGAATTTTAATTTTAAACCTGGTTAGATTGAAGATGACTACGAAACAATTAGGGCTTTGCAGATCCGTAAATAAACTTCAATCTTTTTCACTCTAGAAAATTAAAAGCTTCTAGATCGATCCTGCACACACATAATCACCAGCTCTAATACCATGTTAGGGAAAAAATTGGGAATTATAATTAACAAATTATAGAACCAAAAATAAATTTCCGAAGATTATAGATTATGTTGTGAAGTTAAAATAACATTTGATTTATCTTATTATAGATTACAGATTACAAACTGTAATTACATGAGCTGAAAGAAAATAACAAGAAAGTAAAAGAGACAGAGAAATACCGATTTAGAGTGGGGAAACCCAAAGGAAAAAACCCCACTGAAATAAAGCACTGTCTATATTAAGAATTTATCAAGACTTTAACCCAACACTTCCACTTTGCTCCTCGGTCTCACAAAGATAATTACAGACCAATGTCTTTGTAATTATACAATTTTCTTACATAAAAATCTTAAGCATTCACTTATTAATTAGATATCAATTGATGTGTCTATTAATGTGTATATGTGTGTATCAATCATGTGAGGGATCATCCCTATATATATAGGATGGGTGAATGGTCATACCGTCTCACTCTTTTCTAAGCCGTGAAAGACCAACTAAGTTTATAAATAAAATTTTAATAAAAGGGTCGTAAGTGGTGGTCCACCACATGGTATCTGCACTTGACATTATCAACCCCAACACTATTTATGGCTGTGACTGTTTATCTTATTTGCATGTATTTGGAAATTGGAAGTTTTAAAGATTATAAAACCCCATTTTGGGTGCAGTAGTTGCATATGAAGGAACTCAACTCACTTGTGGGCATGACTATGATTGTTGTTATTTAGACATGTTTTCTTTTCCTTACACTAATCAGTAGTGAATAAAATATGATGCATGGGGTTTTCCTTGATTTTTGGTTTTGGTTATGGATGGAGTGTTTTTCAAAATTTTTGCTTTCTAAATACACCAATGTAGATCATGCATTTTGCATACCTTGGTATATATTGGTAAGCCTCCATAGATAATTATGTTCTTTGATTTGAATTTTAGGATAATAAACCCTTATGGTAAGATGCGATGGATTTTTCTGTGACGAGATCTGATTTTTTTACCATAAAGTTATTGTGTTGAAATATTTGGAAAGGATATGTAAATTATGATTTTTTTTTTTGTGACGAGCTCTGATTTTTTCCATAAAGGTGTTGTGATGAAATATTTGGAAAGGATATGTTAGTTCTTTTTTTTTTTTGACTTGAAAATTGGCAATTTGACCATGACCGCTCTATGTTGAAATACTTGTAAAAGTTTTTAATTTATCTCTCTTTAACTAAAATTTGGTAAATGTGGCCATAATGGCATTATGTTGGAAATATCTAGAGAAGGGTCGTAATTTCTCTCTCTTTAACTTGTGTGTTGGAACTTTTGGTTGCATGAAATAACTTTGTATTCTAATATTGAACTCTTGGCTAGAAAATGGGGAAATGAGAAAATATTGGAACACTTTATGTTATCTTGTTGGTAACATGTTATACATGATTTATTGTTAGCTAATGCTTATTGGGAAGGAATGGAATTCATGCCAGTTTCTCTAGAGCTGACCCAATATATGTTTTAGGTACTTGAAAGTTAGAAGAAATGATGAATGTTTTTTTACCTCGAAGAATCTCTCCTTACTAAAATGAAAGAAGATTATGCATTTTAAAAGGAATTACATTTATTCATTTTGATATGTACCTTCATAAATAGAAATAGAAAGAAGGGTCGTCTTGAAAATAAATATGATTGAACATGTTTGTGTGAAAATAACATTATGTAATCATATACTTCATGTGAAAGCTTGTTTTCTTGTTATGAAAATAGGAATTGCCTAGCCAGGATCTTGATGGATATACTTGTATGTATTTTTGTAATTTTAAATTAGTTTCCTCGAGTTTGTATATTTGAAAGGAAATCAATGAATAAGGTTTTAACTGTGAATGAGTATCATACCTATTTGATGATAAGTATATTTTATAGGGAAGGTCTATTAGATATGCTCAAATTTAAGTCTGCTACTATTAGTATGATTACAATAATAGGTTTGATATGTTATCATATTGTAATGCATATAAACTAAATTCCAACCCAGAAGTCTATAACACTCGCCACTCTCATACTGAGGTTTGGATATAGATAGGTTAATTAAGCTACATTATTTTGGATTAATAATACCTCTTCTTCCAGTAATGAGGAATAAGTAAAATGACGAGATGTTTACTTTTGCACGAGGAAATAAATGTTGTATAAATGAAGATGTGTAATGTGGAGGAGTAGACACAATCAAAATTGGTCCCATACTATGATTGTTTTATGTACCTTAGTGAAAGATGAATAATGTAAACCCTCATGGAGTATTTTGTAATACCGATTCACATCTAGTTAACATAACTACATAGATCTATAAGTAACACGTCGTGCAGGTGTATTATTTCCCATATATAGGATGAGAGAATGATTACTCTCTCATAAAGGATCAATAGAAAATAAATAAATAAGTACAAAACATTATGGATTAGTTTTCTCATAATCATGAAAAGGGTCTAATCCCATTTTGATTTTAGAGTGTGCATAAAATAAGGAAGTATGAAAATACGAAAAGGGAAATCAATCTTAAACACTTTAAAAAAGGAAAGATCTTGGTATAAAGTCTGTTTTGTTAAAAATTGTATTGTGTTATTATAAAATCCTTGAATAATGTTTTCCTTGTGAATATGATTCTCTGTACTTAATTGGGTAAGGAAGAAAGACTTTTGATTGACTTACATCAACCCTTATAGGACATGGTCTCCTTGTATATGCATAATATGATATTTCTGTAGCATGAATTAGATGCTTACACCTAGGTTTCAGATTTAAATAAAATGAGGAGTTATAACCTAGAAGGTTGACATTATCTTTTGAATCACTTGTATGTGCAGATTGTAAAGGACTATTTAAAGCAATATGAATTCATTTAAGCAAAGATGCTCACTGTAGATATGCATGAGCTGGATAACCTTATGGCAAGTATATTTAGCCTTCTTAACTTGTACATGAAAGAAGGAACTTTTAGTAAATAGAAAATCATGTTATAAAAGTTTGTATGGTGTTAGTGTAATAATTACAGATGATCTTCCTTTAACAATAGTTCTAAAAGTTGAAGGACTTCATTAAGCAAGACTAACGACGAAATTTGATGAAAGGAAGACACTAGTAACTAAGAGTTGATAACCTAACTATTAAAAAAAGGGGAAAAGTAAGAATCTAGGTAGTTGCATCTAATATAAGTTCCTTAAGTGGAAGTTTTAAGACTTGAGTACGATGAAATGAAAGAAGATACATTATAAATATTATTGGTTGTGAAATGTATGCAAAAATGGCCGTAGATACAACTTGCTTATTATCTTATCTATATGAGGATATTATCGAGAATTAAGAAAGGATTTATAATGGTTGAGACAATGTAACTTGAATACTACATTTTGGCTTCAGCCAAGTAAATACTCTTTGATTAATATCTGAGAGAATATTGATTAAATTGTTAAACAAATTTAATAAGGTAATGAATAAATTTATGATCAGTACCACAACTCATCATGATAAGATCTCTCTTGGTTACTAAAGAAAGTGATGAATATTTTTTGGGTTATAACAAAATTAATAATTAACTACATGTCCCATAGACATGGTGATCACTCTTATCATTTTAAGAAGGTATGAATGAAACGTGAACCTTGTAACAAAAAACTAAAATATGTATAACATAAGTAATGAACTAAGAAGAAAACTAAGCCCGTATCTATATGCATTTGAAAATGATAGTAAGGGTTGTGAGTTGATGAGAATATATATGTGTGTGTGTGTTGATTATAATTGTACAGGTCATTCTTGAAATGTTTTGATTGAGGTTATTAACATTATTTCCTTTTGCAATGGAAATCGTTACCTCAGTTGTTATTGACACTAGACATGTTGGTTGCATATTATCCCTTCATTAAAGGCCTAAATCATAATTATCATTATGTAATACTTGATATGGAACTAGCTAGATAAATAAATGAAAAGAATGAATTAACTAAATTAGTACAAGAGTGGTATGAAAAGATATCATTGTTGAATTATTATTTCAAATAAATCAAAATGATTCTATCTAGTGTTTTTAGTATGTTGATTGTTTTTAGATGAAATAGTGAGAAATCAATGATGCATTTACATCAAGCCCATAACAAGGTTATGAGGTGGAATTAACCACGAGTATGAAAGGTTAAGTACAACTCATCTTCTAGTAGGGAAGAAGAAATTCAATTGTATTTTTCTGGGAACTGGAAGATGGGTCGTGACATGGTTTTTCTTTGTAATGATATTTCATTGAATGTAAATGTTTTGAATGGTTCTCTAATTTCTAGGGCATGTGAAATTAGTTAATGGAACTAAAATTTCTTATATGAACAAAATAAGGGTGAATATATTTCATAAATTAGACAACATCTTGTGAAACTTTCATATGAGACAAAATGTTTGATGATTGTATTAAAATATATTCAACATCATACCCTAGGTCAAGAGGCTCAAAATGGGGCTATGATACAAGATATACTTTGCAAGGTGGAAAATAAATAATTGAATGTTAATTATGAAGATCTCAAACACTTAACATATCACCTTATATACCTTATCATGTGGTCATTTCTAAAATTTATTCGAAGAGCATTTATCATCATGCTTCTTTTACTGTGAATGCTTGTCTTGCTTCTCAAAATTATTTGAATACTTCTCAAGTTCCTCAACATCTTCCACTTGCTTCTTCTCAATGTCTTTAAAATTCTCAACATACTTCTCAAATTCCATCTATTGCTAACACCTGCTTATTATTTTGCTTATTTACCGAATACTTATCTTGTAACTTATACTACTACTAGTACTTCTCTTCCAACTCCTGAAATGACAATCGTGATGAATGTTGTGTGTGCATTATAAAATAAAATTAAGGTGTTATAAACCATGTAATGGGGTCACTTATAATGATATTTCTACTTAATCAGTTAGTGTATGAAGTGTTTTCTTACCCTTTTCAAATAGAATTTGTGGCTCCAAAGTTTGAATTATTTAATGGTAAAGGAGATCATTCTTGCCATACTATGTCATTATATGTCTCTTTCCTATACTTCATACATGATCAAAATTTATTGGCTAACATGTTTATGAGAAGTTTAAAGGATTATGTGCTTGATTAGTTTGATGTGTTACTAAGTGGATGTCTGCATACTTTCACAACATTAATTGATAATTTTTTCACATCATTTTTCAATAAAAAATAGCATGAAAGTTACACTTTCACAAATTTCTCAAATAAGAAAAGGTTCCAATGAGAATATTAGTGAGTGTTTTCTTGGGCTCAGTACTATGAATAAAAAAGATGACTCATAAATTGTTTAAAAGTGAAATTTAAATCCTTTTTGCTCAAATATTTCTTCCACTTGTTAGAGAGGAAATATTTTTCAACACTTATCAATATTTTAATGATCTAAAAAACTTTAAGATCAAGCTTTAAGAGGCCAATATGCTTAAATATATGAACCGATTTTATTCCCTGTAACGAAGCCAAACTCTATGTTGAGGAAAATTTCAAGTCCAAAATAAGTGACAATGCGTTTCAACCTAAAATTGAGGCCAAGAGATTAATGAATGCTGTAGAGCAACTAAGTAATAAACAAAACTTATCTCAACAAAGGGAGTGTAGGAAATATACAAGATTAAGTGAAGTCCACAAAAGATGTTGCAAAGGTTTCTTAGATGTAATATAATTACTTTACCTCCTATTATAGAATTGGATCCATCAAGGCCATCTCCTTAGATGTGATGCCCATAATGTCACAAGTCAAAGCAAGTAAAATGTTCATTTTAAAGAGAAAACAAGTCAACTCTATACAATAAGGGAAGAGGACAACACACAAAAAGTTGCAAGATCAAGATACAAGAAGCAATCATAACTTACTAAGTTTCAAGCAATAGGTTTAAAATATGCTATTAAAATTCCAAGAGATTTATCAAACTCTAAAAATATTTTAAAGTATTTGTAACTTCTGATTTAATGTTTCATTCACTTAATAAGCATCATGGTCTAATTTGATGCTCACATTTACTTTATGAGGTCCCATGGTCTAATTTATATATAAGTAAATGGATAAGATTTTTTGTTTAAATTTTAGTGAAGCCAAAAAAATATTTTATCAAAAAAAAAAAATGAGGTATTTTTATATAAGGGTTTCTTTTAATTGAATATAAAGTAAATGAAAAATTTACTGTACAATTGTTAAGAATATTTTGAAGACTCCAAAAATTACACTCATTTGAGCAATATAAATGAAGTCTTACATGTGGTTAAATTAAGGGTATGAGTGTTCTAAGGCAAGTACGTGGAGTCATGTTTCCCTCTTTATCATTTTTTTGGAGGATCGTAATTTACAATGTATTGTCTATCTATGGCTAGTTATTAATAGTATTTTTATCTGTCTGCTCTTCTTGTGTCTCCTCAAATTTTGTAGAATTTGATGTTTGGTATTATTATTAGTGTTGGAAATCAAAGAATTATCCTCATTTTCATCACAAACCATTATTATTAGTATGTTTGGTATTATTATTAGTGTAGACTTTTATGTTTGGTATTATTATTAGTGTTTGGTATTTTAAAGTATTATTTGCCTTAACTTTAAACACTAACTTCATGTTTAGTGTTTTTTGAAATTAAACAAAACTTAATTTTTTATTCTTATCCATAAATTATATTTTTGTTACACAAGTTATAAACATAAATACTAAACATGTCTACATTTGGAAATGATACAAAAGGCCTTTAACTCTCATCTATATTAATAATTACAATATAATTTTGGTCAAATTATTTGTGATTGTTCTGGGATACAACATCATTGATGTTAATGCCTCTTGTAAAATGTTATACCTTTAGTATTGTTTAAAATATGTGTATCAATATGGTGTTGATTAGAGGGGGTATGAGGAGGCGGGACTGTAATAAATATATAACAATAATTGCTAATATATTATACATCATCGAGATTCTGATATTTTTTCATAAAAATGTGTAAAGATAAAATAATATCAACATCCTATGAAATGGCACTCCTAAATGTTGGTGCTCTAGGAAACTACCTAATTATATAGGAATTGATTAAACACTAGTCTAATAACCACTAAATTTTTATAACACAATTTTCATGAATATTTCCAAGATTTCAAAATCATGTCACCCAAGAGAGAAATAAAGAATGAAGCATAATAATTACTTTAGCATGTTAGTTTCTTCATAAAGGTAAAATTAAAATTTGAGTATTTATCAAGTGAGTTGTAGTCTAATAATGAGTATGATGGTGTGAAAAGTTCTCCCTAGCCATTCATTAAAGTATAAATTCTAAAAGATATCAATAAAAAGGAATGATGCCAAAATCATGTCGTAGACAAATTTGGCAAACTAGAATTCCTCTCAATCTTGTTCTCTTCACTAAAAAATGTAATATGCAGTCATGAAATCACACACTTTCTACTTACACCACACCTCTAAGTATTTAATTATATACATGATTCTTAAGCAAGAAGACTAGACATTAACAACAGTTGTTTTACTCTTTTATTACTTTTATCTTTCCCATACTCTTGTTATTTGCTTTTCTGTAATGACCACTTTACTTTTGGATACTAAACAACATGTGACCCAACTTTTTATTGACCATTACATCTTCCGAGCATCCCAGACACTACCACCCATTAGAGATAGGAGCACCCTAGGCGCTACTGTCCCCTTTGGGCACTTTTGTCCCTTTCCCTCCTTTTATTGATTTTGAATTTCCACATCATTTGGTGTCTTTTCTAGAGTCTCATTTATCACTTTGGGTTAGATTTTTAGTTGTTAATAACAAAATTCAAACAAGGAAATCATATATATATATATAATATATATATATATATATATATATATATATATATATATATATATATATGACTTACTTACCATTATTATAGAAGAGGACAATTTGGGGCTAATACTTACTATCTACTACTTGGGCAAAAAACAATATTCAAAGGCTACATTTGGGCTGCATCATTCACTACATATGAGGGTTTATTTTGAATTCCATCTCACACATTCATCTTGGGGGAAAAGTAGTTGTAGCCCACTATCTTGGTGTGACTGGAACAAGGGAAACCTAGCTTCAAGGGACAAATTCCAATCAAACACACACAAGAACTACATAGAGTCTGTAGTATAGTGCAACACTCAGTGAAAATCACATTAGGGTGACTGTTGAGGTCAATCTGACTCTAGCATATGCATTATTTATTCCATATAATGTTTTCTTGAGCTTTATGCAAGTATCTAGGGTTTGTTTTGTAGGAACATGTGCGATATAGGAACCCTACACAAATATAGAGTGATAAATAGTGACAAACAAATCTAGAGTGACAAGCATTATTTATTCCATTTTTACATTTTCCCAAAAAGTAGCCTTTCAGGTTTCAAAGGTTTTTAGGAGCCTTAGGATGAATCATAAAGTGATTAGATATTCATTGGAAAGCTTGGAATTCCTAATTTACAGTGTAAAAGGTTCCAAGAGATTTTATGGAGAATATATTTTTAGATATTGTCCTAATAGTACAAGTAAAGATCTTTGATCTTGGTAAAGATTCAATGGAAGATTATGAGAATTCCAGGGATATTTGAGAGATGATTCAAAGGAAAAAATGACATATATGGGGCCTTGTTTTAATAAAAGGTGTTAATTATCATTTTTATCATCATAAAATTTGGTGGCATCTATTTTCATTGGTGCATAGGTTTGAGAAGAATTGAAAAGGGGGGTAAATTTCAAATTACAGGAAGAATTCACTCCTAAAAATTGTGGTAATTTTATCATCATCCCTTTTGGAGTCAAAATAATACAATATTTTCCCTTGTAAGTCCACTCCTAGCTCCGGTGGTGAGAAAATGTTTCTAGGTGTCTATTTCAGGCAGTTTTTGGTGAAGGCAAACATATATTTTTGGAAAAACCACACTTGGAGACCCCGAATGTCCCTTTTTACCTTTGTACCCTTTTTGAAAGAGACATGGGGGACATAAAAATGTGCCATTACAATGGAGGGGGAGTTTGTGTCACTTAAAAGATGACTTGGTGGTTAGAAAATGTCTTGCACTCACCTAACCCACCTAACCACTTCTCATGATGACCTGACCCATGGAACATTTTGAGAAGGCTGATGTCCCTTTTTATTCTTTCCCAAAAGGAAATGGGGAACACAAAAGTGCACTACCATGTGAGGAGTTCATTTTTCGTCACTTGAAACACCAACTAAGTGGTTTGAGAATGTTTTCAACTTCATCTTTCAAATTTGGTCCCTTCCTCGTGAAGATAAGACCCATGACACATTTTGAGAGAAATGATATGCATTTGTAACCTTTATAAAAGGTAAAAAAGCAACACAAAAGTGCACCACCATGTGGAGGAGGATTGTTTCGTCACTTAAGTGCATAACCGAAGTGTTAGACAAGTGTTTTCCACTCACTCTCATGACTTGTCTTGGCCCCCTGCCATGTTGCTTCTACCCTTGGAGAATTTTTGAGGGGGTGATGTCCTTTTGTCCCTTAATAAATGTGGTAATTAACATGGGGAAATCTCAGAACCATTTGGAAAATTTTAACCCCACTCTTCCACCAATGAGTCTCTAGTTAACCCAGGTTAAGCATGGTGAGTCAAGTGATGGGTTAACTAGGTTTATGAGTGATGGAAGGTGAAAAGCTCATAATTAGTAATTTCTCACTCACTCTTAATGTTTGTAAATCCATAATTTCATGATAACTTTCTTTTATGATTTTGAAATTCCCCCAAATCCCTCATGCTCAAGAACACACTTTTGCACATATCTCACAAACCCTTGCTCGGATTTCCATGAGATTTGGACTGTAGATCCCTTGAAAAATGCATTTAAGGGGAATTTTTTCATACCTCCATTAATTCACCATGATATTTTATACATACCCTTGAAATTTTCAGCCAAAAATATTTATTTCTCAGATTTACACAGATATGGAGATCGAAATCCTCTGAAAATTGGAGCAAAGGCCTAAAATGAAAAACAAAAACTCTACAAGTGGTTTCGTTCGAATCTAACACCAGGAAGAACACTTTATATTTTTATTAATCCTTAATGGGAATAATTACTAAAAATAGTAAGTCTAATAAAAATGTGCCTTCATACACCTCATTTCCTTCCCCCATGTTCAAGACACTCAAAATTGGCAAGATTTGTGAAAATTGGCTAAAACGGGACAATAATGATTAATATTCTAAAAAATAAAAAATGGATGCAATAAGCCCGAAATTACCAAATTTCATTCCTTCATACATTATCTAACGGTCCTAACACTCGTGGGAATTTCTCCCTCAGTTTTCAAGCAAATTCCCGCATTCCCCGATGTGGTGAGCATAAAGTGCCAAAATGGGAAAAATGCCAATTTTTTCCTGAATGATATTTCATTTCATCCCACATGGAGAACATGATCATATCATGGATGGAATTTGTTTTGGTCCCTTTCTCCTTACTCTAGAATTTGAAGGATTTGATCTCATGTATCATTCATCATTAGTGCTCCCGTAGTGGTAGAATCATGGTCATGTTTGTGTGAGAAAAATGCACAAATTCCTCCCATGTGAATGATTGATCATAAAAATGTGACAATGTATCAAGAATCAGAAGGATTGTCTCAGTGAGGGAAGTCAACTTTCGATGTTCTTAGTGGTCTAATTTCCAAGTGCTCATCACTCCTCTTCTTAGTGTGTTCAAGTAGTGTTGTAGAGGTTCGTCATTTCAAGAGTCTTTAAAAGGGGCGAAGTGTTCAAAGGTATTAATCAAAGATCTTCATTAGTACATCACAGTGGAGGTAATCATGGATCAAGTTGTCTTCTTCAACATCTTTGGAGATGATATTCATTGAAAGCAGAGGCATCTTTATCCATACTTTGGATCATTTCTTCTTTCCTCTCCTCATTCTTTCTCGTCTTCTCTCCCCCCTTTCTAATTCTTCATTGTAAGCTATCATTATATTTTGTCTTATTCACTTAAGTGACTCTAATGTTGAAATGTAAAAGTACCTCTTGATTTATATAAAGTAGACTTATTTTCTCACTTCCAAGGAAAATGAAGAGTCACAAGTGGAATAAAGATACGAAGGGTCATGTGGGGGGTAGACGAAGAGTTGCATTATAAAGCTATAAATTGGGAGAACCTCCTCACTTCAATTGATGGTTATTGTTGTTTACTATCTCCCATATTATCTCTAGGAAAAAGTGATCAAATTCCATCTATTTCCTTTGCTTATGTTTCCTCTCCATCTCAACTATGCTCCATGAGTATGTACTTGTTGAATATTATGCATTGAGACTTTGTGCGTTTTTGTGTTTTATTCCTTGTTGATTCTCATTGAATTCATGGATATATTCTAGTTTTGAAACAATAAATTCTGATGTAATATTTATTGTGAAAAACCCCTCATTACTATTCTCTTCACACCTCTATCTCAAGACTTTTCCTCCCTTATACTTCCAATAAGAAATTTGCCATAGGTGCAAGGAAGTACCCTTGTGTGATCCCCAGTCGAAAGGCCACCCCCAAGAAATTAGAACAGTGTAAATATTTATTGCTTTCAATAAATGGAGCTTCCCCATTCAAGTAGATGGACTTATTCCCACACACTGTTGGTGAGAGAACCCAATTTACCCACCTGAAAAATTATTTTTCCAACATAGAGCTACTACAAGGACACTAACCCCTAGATCAGACACTAGTGCCCAGGTGGTCTTGACCTCCTGTGGGTTATCCTATCTGAAGAAGTTTTAGGTATCAATTTTCTAGAAAGAGCTCACACAATCTATATCTAACATGTTCCAGCCATCTTCTAGCCTAGAATAAATCTAAATCTCCCAATACAAGCTAAGTCATTCTCATTTTCCTATCTTGCATACTTGTCTATAATTTGCATGCTAGATTTTGTTTATCATTGTTATATTCATTTGATCTTAGTCCTTTGATAAATATTTAAATTTCTTTAAATCATTTGGTGAACCTGATCCTTACATGCCCATTCTTAGATCTATCTTTCATGCACATTACTTGTAGTGGTCGCTTTGATCTCTCACACCATACTGATATGCTCCTGTAAACCAGTAATCATTCCAAAAGTATGGCTGAAACCACACATGACAACACCCTCTTTAATTCCCATCAAGTTCCTCTTGAGGATATCGAAATATCTAATAGTGAACACTCTTATGATGAAGACACTAATGTGGATTAGATACAACTCGATGATATCAACACTTTCCATTTCACATTACGTGATAATCCCATTCATGTGCACATGTCCTTGATGCTTTATTAGCCACTCAGTTTTCCTATGACAATGCTACTCATGTTAGCATGGTTCACACCTTAGTGCTCTCTATTTCTATCCCTTCTTCTAATCCACTTTCTTCTTCCCCCACCACTGTAGGGGTATCCATCATTCATATACCTATTTCTACACCCACTAATCACTTATCTTCACCCATAATTTCCCACATCCAAACTAGCACTTCTTCAAGAATCCATGCCTTAGATTCTTTCTATCATATTTTGTAAACTCAAATTCATCAATTACAAAAATCCCCCTCTTCTTCTTCTCCATCACTTAATTCATTTCTTCTTCTTCATAGTCTCATTACACCAGAGTTTTTTTCTAATCCGCTTCATCCTAGTTTTTCTTCACCTAAGTTTCCTCTCTTTCATGGCCATGGAAATACATAAGAGCACCTTCACTCATTTAATGTTTCATGCTTGGATTATGCTTGTGATGACACACTCTTGACCAAGTTGTTTCTTATAAGCTTACAGTGTTGACATGAGTGAGTTAGTGTTGTCATTGATGTAAAAGTACAATATCATTAATGAAAAAGGTGTATGAGATATATGAGTGCTAAAGGGATTTTGTAATGATGATGACATGTAAAGAAAAGGTGTGGCACGAGTTCATGATGTCATGATTAAGATCACCTAGTAAGGCATGGCTTCTTGAGTAGCTAGTGAATTATAGAAGCATGACAGTGATATGATAGGGTGTCATGATGATGTCAATATATTCTTGAGTATGTATGTCATGATTTGGTATAGTTAGTATGGTGTGAAAAAGTGTGCATGAGTGGAAATAGTGTAAGTTTCTTGGTCTAGATGGCCTAATTAGGAGGCCTAGTCAATAGGTTAGCTTCGTAGGATGGAATGAAGGCATGAGAAGATGGATGAACATGGTCAAGGTATGGATAGCATGAGGAGAGTGTGTTGAGACACTCATGTAAGTCTCAGGGTGTGGGTACAGGTTTGAGCATGGTTTGCAGGTGATCATCTAGACTTAGTCTAGGTGCTCAGAGGCTAAATGGAGTATGAGAGTGAGTTATAGAGATATGTGAGCCCATGAGGGCATGTAGAGGTGTGTGACATGTTTTATTAAGTGTGTTAGGTGATTTTGGAGAGATTGGAACCAGAGGTATGATGTTTATCTACTTTGTCTAGGTATAAACTAGACCTAATTCTAGTGCTTGGTGGCCTATTAGTGTATGATAGTCACTTGCATAAGTGTGTGAGCCCTTAGAGACACTAAATAAGGTATGTAATATTATATTCAACATGTAGAGGTAGTTTTTAGTGGTTCTATGCATGGTTAATGTTTTAGAACACTTGGTTATGACCTAAACTAGGTAAAACTCTAAGGCCTAGTCATGCAAATGAGATGGGTGGTGAATATGCAGAGATATTTATGAGAAAATGAGAATTAAAGAAGTTAGTAGAGGTTTTCCTATTATTGTGGGCCACGTTTTAGGTTGATATGAAGAAGATTTTGTAAGTTATGGGGTTTTTGGTCATATCGAGCTCAAGAAGGCGAGTTTTCCAACTCAAAGTGAGAGAAATATTCTTGTATGGAATGTGTAAGGTTTGTATGGGACCTTGAGCCTTTTAGGGATGTTGAGGTATGGAGTTAAGAAGATATCATAGTTGGAATGAGATCAAATGAGGTCATAACATTTATGAATGATTACTAAGAAGGTAAGTTATTTTTTACGAGTTTGAAACCCTAATTTTCTAGCGACGGAGAAAAAATTATTTGTTTGAGTATAGAATGGATTGAATCATAAAATGTGATGATTGGGGGATGGAGTGGACTCTCCTAGATTTCAGAGGACTGTGGTTTGGATTCATGACAGTAAGTGGAGCCCACCCATAATTGCATGTTTTCAGGAAAAAAGGTTTTGCTCTAAAGTTTTCCATTAGACCCTATATCTAAATTAGTGTTATGAGTTTTTGAGGAGAAATGATACATGTTTGAAGTCATTTTAGATTGTGATGAAGGCATTTTATGACCTAAACATGTCAATATAGGTTGACTGGTTTTTGGGCTAAAAGGTCAGTTTTAGCAGTCACGGAGAACAAAAGTGATTGAGCACTTATGGACTTATTGATGATGATCGATGGCCTAGGAGGTATTTTAGACATACAATGTGATGTATTTAATTTTTTGGTTGAGATTTGTTGTCCACTCAAAATTCCCCTGCTCTTAAGGAAGTGAAAATTTTAAAATTTTGAGTTTAAGTGTCTTCTCTGTTGTACTCAATGTTAAAAGTCGAGAAATTGAGAAAATCTACGTTTTTGGGTCATTTTGTGTGTTTTTCGGGCCTGTCGGACATTTTTGTCCCGCGTGTCCCAAGTTCAAATAGGCCCTCTGTTCCTCGATTGGCCGGTTTCCCCGAAGTTGTTCCATTTTCGGGCCCGTCGGAATTTGTCGTCCCAAATGTCCCAAGTTCAATTTGACAAGTTGTTCCATTTTCGGCCGAATCCCCTGAACCGCGTACTTTACGCTTTCTTGTCCCGCATGTCCCAATTTCAAATGGGAAATTTGTTCCATTTTCAGCCAAATCACCTGAACCACATACTTCGTGCTTTCACGTCCCAAATGTCCCAAGTTTGCCCGGACCTGTTGTCACATTTTCACCCGAGCCGCGTGTTTCGTGCATTCGCGTCTCACTTGTCCCGAATGTCCCAAGTTCAAATGGGCAAGTTGTTCCATTTTTGGCCAAATCACCTGAGTCGCATACTTCGCGCACTTTCATCCCGCATGTCCCAAAAGGCATTTGTGCATCTTTTCCCCGCTTCGCCCGAATCGGCCGAGCCGCGTGTTTCGCGCATTCGCGTCTCACATGTCCCAAATGAACCAAGTGCCATTCGTGCTTATTTTTTCCCCGCTCTACCCGAATATCTTGCTTATTCAAATTGGTAAGTATGTATTAAATGTGCATTCATTATCTTTCTCTCTCCTAAACGACTATATTATGAGCGAACCCCCTATGCATTTTTCACACTGCTTCCACGCTATCCATTGCTCGAACCCTTGCAATCTAAAATCCTGTGCGTGTATCCCTTCCTCTGTAATTCCTTCCCGAGTTTAGTTTGTGGCTCTACCCTTTGAATTACTATCAATATGAAGATCAAATTTTAGGGACAGTGTAGCTCATCATCTTGACTTTGGTGATTTTTTTTGGTCGGGGATGGCTGATGCAAACCCTACACCAATGGCGCAGATGATTCTACCATACTCATGTCGAGTTTGATAAGGAAATGGAGAAGTGCCTCGGATTATGGGCTCAGTCTATAGCCAACACGTCAGTTACTCGTGGTAGAGACATAGCCGAGGCATTGAAGAGATTCAGGCAGCGAATTTTGAAGTCAGTGGGTCCCTCCCATTCATAACCACCTGTCTTCTTCTCCTTATTCTTCTCCTTATTCTTCTCCTCTTTTCTAATTCTTTTTCTCGGATTCATTGTAATAAGTTGAGGTATTGCAATTGGCAATCCTTAACTAATCTTTAGTTAAAAGAAGTGGTTACGAAGAATAACTGATTTGTAAGCTATATAATGGCCTCTTCACGCCATTTTGAAAGGAGGAAGAAATTGGCTTATTTTCTGAAAGTGTAAATAGATCATAAAGAAATCAATACAGAAGGGCTTTCCATTCTTTGTCTATTTGATCTCTTTTATCCCCAAGCTTTCATTTAATTTTTGTGAAGATCATTTGTCTGTGTTATGTTAAGAAACTTTGTGTTCCGGCAGGTGTTATTTACAGAACTTTGTGTCTTTAAATTCCATCTTATTTATATGATACAAATGATCTTGTTTTAATTCACTGTAACTTCGCATACATAAAGAATTACTCTGTTATCTATAATTCTGCATGTTGCCTTTCTGCTCATTCTCGTTTTCTAATTCCTCAGTCCTTTTGTAATTGATGATCTTTATAGAAAACACTTTCGTAATATCCAAGTTCAACCAGAAAATCATGTTTTGTATATTTGTAAATAGGTTCGTTTCTGAATAAGGGAACCTCTCCCATTAAAGAGGAGGGACTTCTTGTCCCCTGACTATTGCTCTTCGTAAAGTCCTATTTGACGACCAACAAGATTTTAAAGTGGTTTTTGGTGGCATGGTTAAGGTCACAAGTTGACCTAGTTTGACTGGTTCAGGACAACACTGATTTGGTCTAAAGATTGGTTTGAAAGAAAAATATATTGGGTTATGTAATGATGAATATCCTTTGGAGAGTGAATATGAATGAAAATTTATCATGTTCCATTCATTTATAGATCTTGAAAGTGTCAGCAAGAGTTTAAGAAGGTTGAGTTTGCAAAACTAGTTTTCGGGCAACATGTGTTTTTTGAGAGGAGAAGTTGTTCTATTGAATTTTTAGGATGATTCATGAACTATAGTATGTTTGGTGATATTACTCATTTAATTTTATTTCAAATGAGTGGTTACATGGCCTAGTTGTGTTGTTTTGGTATAACCTTGGATCTCATTATTGGAGATTGGTTCTTGGAAGTGCTTAGTTTAGTAGGAAACAATCCTACTTGGTGGTGTTATGAGATGAATGAGTGAAGAATATTTCCCTGAAATTTTTAATGATGCTATGAGGATATGTTTGGCATGTTTGGAGCATTTATAGGATTTAAAAATTTGGGTGATTGATGGTCTTGAAGTGCTCGACGAAGGAGAAACTAGCCTTTTATGCCTAGTTGTGTTTGTTCGTTGTCTTAGTGCATTGAAAACCTATATGGGTCCTTGTCATGAGTTTATATGATGTTTTAGGAGTAATTTTATGTTGGTATGATTAGGAGTTAAGTCATGGAAACAATACTTGATGGATGACTCCAAGACCTCTGATGATTAGGGGATCATTTTTGAAAAAATTCCCTAAACATCCCTAAATGGTGTTAATGTAGAAGACCATCTTGAGAGCTTTCCAACGACTGTGAGAATGCGAAAAACGGACATCGGGAGCTCTAGATATGTCTGGTCAAAGTTCGGTCAATGAAAAGTCAACTCTAGTCAACTGGTCAATAATGGACCAATCGCACTGCGACACGTGGTGAAAAGGCAAAAAGGAGTTGTTTGTTGGTTTTCGATCACCGGTCTTCGACGAGCATAAAAAAAGGTGCACGGGAACAAGAGGCTCAACTTTTATTACGGAGGGGAGCCCGGCCGTCGTGTGGACTAAGGCATTATCGCCGATGTGGTGGGTCCACAAGCCACCACTTGTCGAATTCGCTCGATTTGCCTATCGAGGGTAGACAAGTGGTATTTATTGCCATATTTCATTTGGAATGTCATTATATTGCTTGTGTCGAAATTTATATTACCTCGTAATTATTCACCATGTTATTCTTGGTAATGTTCGGGCTTATATTATTCTCCATGGTTGGGTTGATCATATTTCCACATGGCACGTATGTTCGAAATTATATCCCATATTATTCGGAATTGGTTGAAGCAGTGTTGGAGGGGGTGGTTAAGCCCATGTGGTCCCATGAACACTTCAACAATGCGTGGAAAAGGCTTATTAAAGCCTTAAACTTTATCAACCCACAAAATGTGGGATATGCATGCGCTCCATTGGGATTTTATCCCATATAAAATGCACATCCGCCAAAAAAAGAGGCCGTTGGGATTTGATCCCCTGACCTCATGGGTCCAAGACCAATCCTCTAACCAACTTTCCTAGAGGCTTGGGCGCACTATTTAATGGGGCGCTTCATCTTATACTGGGGGTACAGGTCTGTGTAAAGCAGCTTAAGGACCAGTTTGCAGAGAACGCCATTTTTGAAGGCCTTGTACTCAGATTGGGCACTTGGAGTATAAAGATGAAATGTAGAGAATTCTGAGACAATTCCAACCATATAATATTTGATGTTTTTTTTGAGTTTTAACCTTTTTTGGAAGCTTTGAATGCAGATTTTAACAGGGATCTACAAGACAACTAGTTGGAAAACACGAATTTCAATGCACTTCTGGTCTGAATTGTGACTTGGTGTAAACATGAAAAATGTTCAAAATTCAGAGATGATCTCAGATACATGATTTTTTTTCATAGAATGTTTTTAAATCTCCATTTGTAGGTGTTTTTCTAACACAGTTGTAGGGAGATCACATTGTGAAAACACTGTAGGAGTCACGGATCGTTCTTGGGATAGTTTCTGCTATTTTTCAGAGTTCTTGGGACATTTATCAGCTCATTTTCAGGTTGTGATTCATTATTGGTTGTTTGTAAGAGTTATTGTACTTGAATTTCAATATTATTAATGGATCGGTTCAATCTGAACCCGGGGACGTAGGAATTTCTGAACCCCATAAACAATCTTGTTTGTTATCTGAATGTTTTAGTTTTCTGATTATTTATTTTCTACACAAGTTTTCCACACTTCTATGGATGCATAATAATCAGAATTTAATCAATTTGTGGAGTTTAGAATACTTATAATTGGTTAAGAAAATCACGATCTTTGGAAACTTGTAAAAGTGATAAAAATTACAACACACGTTTTCAGATCATCTAAAACTTCCTTGAATCACTTACAATTCTTCCCAAACTTGAAATCTCAGTTGTATCATTCCAAATTGTTCCATGAATCGATGTCCGGTGCTCAAACCCATCCTCCAAATTTGTCTATTTTACCAAGGGGTAAAAATAGATAATAGTAATATAATAAAAAGTTTCAGTGGGTTTTCTTCCCCTTGAGGGTTTACCACTTACATCTTGTATTCTTGTGTACTCTTCATAATTATGCTCATGTGAATGGTTGTTATATGTTGATTAAGCTCATATTAATGTATGGTTGAGTTGTAAATAGTTTATGCAAGTTAAATTTAATTGGTTAAAGTTTTTGAAGGAATTATTCACCCCCCTCCCAGTACATTATGATTATAATAATTGGTATCAAATAATGTCCTTTTGAAGAAGTTCCATCATTTGAAGGAGATCCTTTGAAGCACTAAAATTGTGAGTTAATAGAGTGAAACTTCTTCCAGCAAGGCTCCCTTGTTTGATGGAGCAACCTATGCATTTTGGAGTATTAGGATGAGGACTCACATCATGTCCTTAGGGTTTGACATTTGGAAATATATGTTAGATGGGTACACAGTTCCTCAAACTCCTCCAACCAACATTGTAGACAAAAATTTGAGTAGTGACAACTCAAGGGATATGAATGCAATCATGTGTGGTCTAGCTGAATCAGAACTTATGAAGGTTATGCATTGCACTTCAACAAAGGTAATGTGGGAGAAACTACAAGTCATTTATGAAGAAGAGGAAGGGGAGGAATGGTTGAAGCTGGCACATTTAGGTTGAGTACTTGCATTTTGAACTTTATCACATCACCTGAGATCTCCATGCTTTTAGGGACAATGGTGTTTGTGAGAGTGGTTAACCAACTTCCAAGAGCATACTTCATTTCTTTAGCAATTCCACCATTTTACACAAGTCCCTTTGTTGCATCTACAACAACATTGTGAAGTTCAAAGAGCTCCTCCATATTATCTTTGTTAACCAAGTCTTCTTTACATGACTTCTCCTTAATGAGTGAATTGAACTTTTCCTTAATTTGATCAACTTGATTTATTTCTGCTGAATTATCCTTAAAGAATGGGAACCAAAGATCTTGTAAATCAGAAAAGATTTCAGATTTCAATGATTCTCCTTTCTGGACTGCAGTCTTTAGCTCAGTTGCAGATTCTTCTAGAACCTTAATTATCCACTCTACACTATAGGAACAAGACTTAGACAAATTTTTCTTTGAATCATCAAAAACCTTGTGAGAGAAGAGGATCTACTCATCAGTTGAACTCATGATCTGAAGATGTTGCAATGGAAACCTGGGAACTTGGAAACCTCGAGGGTGTGTTGTCTGCTCAAAATTCCCTTGCTTTTGAGAAGTTGAAAATTAAAAATTTTGAAGTTCAATGTCTTTTCTGTTGTCCTGATAATGTGAAAAGTCAAGAAATTGGAAAAATCTGTGTTTTTTGGGTCATTTTGTGTGATTTTCGGGCCTGTCAGACATTTTTGTCCCGCGTGTCCCAAGTTCATTCGGGCTCTCTGTTCCCCGATCGACCGCTTTACCCGAAGTCCGTTTCTTTCGGGCCCGTCGGAACTTTTTGTCCCAAGTGTCCCAAGTTCACCCAGACTCATTGTTCCCTTTTCGTCCGTTTCGGCCGAATCACATATACGTACTTTCATCCCTCATGTCCTAGAAGCATTCGTGCATACTTTTCCCGCATCACCCGTATCGGCCGAATCGCGCTTTCACGTCCCGCGTGTCCCAAATGAACCAAAGGCCATTCGAGCTAATTTTTCCTGCTCTTCACAAATATCTTGCTTTCCAAGTTGGTAGGTGTGTATTTAATGCACATTAATTGTCTCTCTCTCTCCCAAACGACTATATAATGAACTGCCCCTTATGCATTTTTGCACACTGCTTTCTTGCTATCCTTTGCTCATACCTTTGCTATCAAGATTTTTGTGCGCATACTCATTTCCCTTGCAATTTCATCCCGAGTCCAGATTGCAACCTTGGCTTTTCAAATTGCTATCAAAATGAAGATTAAATTCCAAGGCCAGGAGCAAGTCTCACTGCTCGAGTCTGCCGTTCCCGATATCGGGGACAGTGAGGTTCGCCACCTCAACTTTGGAGATTTTTGGGCAAGAATGACAGACGCAAACCCTTCACCTATGGCACAGGAAATTCATGACAGTGGTTTGGCATTCACCGGTGGTTTCCCTATCTCAGTGCAATGCGCAGATACAATACTTTCCTGCGGTGCTCATTTCAACCCTGATTCGAGTGAACTGACGAATGTGCATGGAGAACTTATTGCTAAACTTGACACTGCCACTATTGGCGCTACCCTAAGGATTCCAGAGATGGACAATGCTATAGTAATTTCTCAAAACCAGGCGCAAGCCCTCTTCGATCAAGGACAATGAGAAATATAAGGCGCGGGTGGCGAAGTCCTGGCTTAAAAACCCTAAAAAGGGGGTGTTTCATCTATCCAAGGTTCTTTTCTGTGTAGATTTCAATGAGGAATTGTCAGATTTTATAATCCTACTGGCTCGGGTCATGGGCTTACCCTCTACAAATGAGTTCCATTTTTGGATGTGCCCGCTTATCAATATGGTGTGCGAAGGGACTCAGAATATCAATTGGGAAGAGATCATTAGTATGAACCTAGAAGAGCAGCTGTCCAATGTACAGTAAATAAAGAAATTTTACATGACTTCATACTTGATGTATACTCTGGCAGCATCAAGGCAATGGTTTGGCTTCTCATACATTGATGCTCACAAGGGTGACCCCGTATATGCCTACTGCCCTCAGTTCACCTTGGAAACTAGCAATCGCAACTTCAGAAGGGTGAATGATGCCTTCACCATGTACATCATCAGGCTTCTGGAGAGTGACATAGTGAGGAGATTTTCTGATGAAGCTATGAATCTGATATCGCACTACGGTGCCTACTTCATCCAATTTAGGAAATTTTCCTATATAAGGCTTGCTGGCTATGAGAGCACCCCTCTCAAGCTCCCCATGTTCTGCAATGATAAGATGGCCTTAATAGAAGTATGCAGGCAATTGGACAAGTTGCATAGAACCTGTAGGGATAAGCAAATTACTGGCTTGCACTTCCCCATCACTTTGGGAAACTATACCTATAAAACGGCTCTAGATGCTCAAAACATAGAAAGAGCCCTGACTCCCATCACTGTCCATTTCTTCAGGCCAAGAACCTGTTTTGACTTGAAGAAATTTATTGAGCAGAACATTAAGATCACTTATCATCATAGGGTAGACACAGAAGATTATTGGGCTGACTGTGCTGATGATTTTGAGGCAAGGAGGAGACACTACGGCAGATTTTCTCTTCAATTAATTCAAGAGCTTAGCCTGTACCAAGTTCCTGAAGGGCTCCAGGATGATAATTCTGACATGTACTCATATGAGTATGAAAATGTGGTCAAACACACTCCCTTGGAGGATTTGGATTGGTTAAAAAAGGAGAAGGACGATCTGGTGGAAATCCTAGCTCCCGTCTTGGTAAGAACCAAAATCTGGTTTGATAGGAGAGTTCGCGAACTCAGAAGGCACTCAGGGGAATCCTCCTCCAAGATACTACGACACCAAGAAGGGATGCATTAACACCTGATGCAAAAGCACCTATGTAGACCCCTCCTGCCTCGTCAACTCAAGGTCCCACAGTCTCCACTCCTTCTTCATCCACCCAAGGTATATCAGAAGAAAGCTAAGGAGGTGAAGAAGGAACCTATTAAAGAAGAGCCTACAACGAAGCATTCTGAATTGGGCCCTCAGGCCCAGAGAACATCATTGTTCTCAGTGAAAGTGAGGAGAGTGAAGTGCCGGTATCTACAAGTGCTCCAAAAGCCCCCATGGATAAAGAAAAGGAGGTCCAAAGCACTGAGCTTCCGGGTGATAGTGATTCCTCTATACTAGAAGCCCCCATGGATAAAGAAAAGGAGGTCCAAAGCACTGAGCTTCCGGGTGCTAGTGATTCCTCTGTACCAGAAGCCCCAAGCGCTCCACTCATATCCCAACTAGAGGTAACAGTAGTGCAAACCTTGGGTGCCATGAGTTCTTTGTCTCTTGGTCCTCTTGCCCCACCTACTTCTTCCTCTTCCTCTTTTGCATGGGTGCAGCCTCTTGTTGACAGTAGGAAGAGAAAGTCTTCCTCCCGGATCTTAGGACCCAATTTTGATGCTGTGGCGGCCTTATTAGGCACTACTCCTCCTACTCACACCAAAAAATCCAGAACTACCTCCAGGATAGTGTCTGATGCTCAGGGCCGACAATTCCTGGAGATAGCCAAGCCTAAGGTAGACAAGCCAGAGCAAGATTTGCAAGCATTTGATCTTGAGCTCTCAAGAATTCCCATGGGAGAGTCTACCCCTGAAGGTGAGATCCACAATCTTTAGGAAACAGTCACTAGAGTCATTGGGAGGGTAGAGAAAGGACAACAAACCATAGAGTAGTTGGAGGAGCAGGCCCAGGTTCTTACAGGTTTCATCAAGTCACTGCTATCTAGAGATAAAGTTCTAGATCCTACCCCATTGACTACTCTTCCACCACCTGTAATCCTGAGCCAAGATGAAGTGCAGAGTATCAAAGATATGCACAAGTATTCCGTCTATGGAAGGCCTATGGAGGCCATGGTTGATGATATGCTTGTTGCAGGATTGAATTTCATTGATGAAGCCTTCAAACTCCACGGGAAGGTTAACAATTTGCAACATAAGCTCTCCTCCACTATTGGGAGCATAGATAAAGAACTTAAACTTTGGAGCAGTTGTATAGTAGACCTTCGCCTCATGGGACAAACAGATGAAAATATTTTAATGGCAAGCAAGGTCTTCGATGATGCAAAGGATAACTTGTCAAAGTCATGGGTCTACAGCGTGGAATGGAAAATCAAGGTGCTGGAGGAGGCTTTGGGAGAGTTAAGAAATAGCTGGCAGAAGGGTGAGGCCTTCAAGACTCTAGTTGTATCTGCCTTCAAGGATATACATTGCCATCTTCATGATGAGACTTCTGGTGTGCCTCTCTCTTTACAAGAAATCAAAGCTCAATTCAGAGCTTTTGTCAAAGGTGATCTGTTCAAGGAGAGTTCCATTTCCAAGGAAAAGATGAAGGAGATCTGCTCTCTTCAATCTGCTATAGAGGAAGTGAATAAAGATTATCATACTCATGTCAAATTGACAAAGAAATGGAGAAGTGCCTCAGATTTTGGACTTAGTCCACTGCCAACACATCAGTCCCATGAGGCAGAGACATAGCAGAGGCGTTGAAAATATTCAGACAATGGATCCTAAAGTCAGTGGGCCCCTCCCAGTCATGAACAACTGTCTTTTTCTCCTAATTCTTCTCTTTTCTCCTTTCCTTTCTTCTCAGGATTTAATGTAATTAGTTGGGGTATTGCGGTTAGCAGCCCTTTAACTAAACATTAGTTAAAAGAAGTAGTTACCAAGAGTAACTAATTTGTAAACTATATAATGGCCTCTCCTCACCATTTTTGGAAGGAGGAACTTGGCTTATCTTTAAAAGTGTAAAGAAATCATAAAGAAATCAATACAGAAGGATTTTTCTTTCTTTGTCTATCTGGTTCTTTTTATTCACAAGCTATTCATTAAATCTTGTTAGATCATTTGTCTGTATTATGCTGAGAAGCTTTGTATTCTTATAGATGTTATTCATAGAACTTTGTGTCTCTTCAAATTTCATCTTATTAATGTGATACAAATGATCTTATTCCAATTCGTTGTACCCTCGCATGCATAAGGAATTATTCTGTCATCTATAATTCTGAATGGTGCCTTTCTACTCGTTTCTGCATTTTCATTCCTCTGTCCTTTTGTGATTGATGATCTTTTTAGCAAACACTTTCATAGATATCCAAGTTCCATAGTGAAACCATGCTCTGTATATGTGTAAATAGGTTTGTTTCTGAATAAGGGAACCTCTCCCATTAAAGAGGAGGGACTTCTTGTCCCCTGACTGTTGCTCTTCTTAAAGTTCCTTTTCGACGACCAACAGTTTTTGGCGACTCCGCTGGGGATTTGTTTTCCAGTTCTATAATCATTTATCGATCATCTTTTTTGATCTGGTGACTCCACGTTTTACTCGAGGGAGAAGGGCCCTTGGTATTGAAGATTCTCAGTTTCAGCTTTTGGAACAGTAGGGTTTTCCTTTCCCTTCAGCAAGAAGAAATATAAGAGCTCGTTCAACAAGCCCTCCTCCTGTCAAAGATAGAACCCCTACGGGTGGTATTCCTTCAGAGCAAATCAGTCCTAATCTCTGAGCTCTGATTCTTGCTGGTATTTCAGTTCCTCTTCAAGCCATTTTTCCAAGAATGGTGGTACCATTGCCTTGGGGCCATCGTGTTGGGCCTCTTGCCCTTCCTCAACCTTTGCATGAGTTACCTAGAGGTAATCGGAAGAACTTTCCTAAATTCAAGTGGTGATGGCAAGGTACATCCTGATGAACACATCGCGGCCTTCATAGTTGCATGTGGAGTTCTGGGAGTTGAACATGAAGACGTCTCCGTAAGGATTTTTGTTGAGACTTTGCAGGATAATGCTGATGATTGGTTCTATCACCTTCCGGCCAGAGCTATCACTAGCTGGAACACAATGAGGACTATGTTTGAAAACCATTTCAAACCGGCAGAAGACATGCATGCTTTGCTAGCCCAAATTTCTCAAATAAAGAAGGAATCACAAGAGCCCATGAGAGAATTTGTGGCTCGATTCAACAGGTTAATTAACAAAATTCCACCAAATACTCAACCTGTAGATCAAATCCAAAAGTGCTTCTTCCTAAATTCCCAATTGCCTGAAGTTAGTTATGCATTGAGAAGGGCTAATCTTGCAACATTGGCCGAGGATCAAACTCTTGCTGTTAGTGTTGAAGATGATTTACTCATGTCGGGAAAGTTGAGGAGAGACCCTTCTAGATCTAAGTCTTCTTCTTCCTCCTCTTCCACTCCTGGACCTAATACTGATCCATTGGTACAAAAACTTGCAAATGATCTCATCGCCATTAAGAAACAATTGGCTCAGCATGCTCCATATGCAGACGTTCCAAGGAGGAATTTTCAGCCCAGAAATCATTTGCCTGCTTCTCAAACAAGACTAGCACTTGAAGGACCTCCTATTAAAGTCCCTGTCAATGCAACCTGTGAAGTTGAAGAACCAGAGGATGAGGAGGTTAATGAAGATTGTGAAGAATTTGTTGAAGAGGTTGATGATGAAACAGACGAACTTGAGGGATCTCGAGTTAATTTCTTTACCACTGAAGGCGTTGATGAAGGAGACAATTATGATGAAGTAGTAGCAGACATGAATAGTGAATCATACACTGTCATGACTCGAGAGCAAACAAATCAGAGGGAGAAAGTGATGCAGCCCACCAAAAATTCTAAGGAGTAGCCGATAACTATCCCTGTAATTGCAAAAAGAGGATCTCCTATCCCCATTTCATCCATGCCAAAGGTAAGTCCTATCAATTCTGCTACTAAAGTTACTTCTTTTTCTCCTAAAACTGATAAGCCTAGGATCCCAAGTGATGATAGCCCGTCCACTTCTGGGTCTTTCCATATTATTGATCACCTGAAAAAGACTAAGGTTCAAATCTTAGAGGCGGAATATTATCAAACCCATCCCAAGGCTTTTGCTAAAATGATTCACTTTGTCAATTCTCATTCTAAAACTACCTCTAAAGGCCTTTTACCCACTCCATCTTCTGCACCACAGCCCAATCTGGTAGCCGCTGTCACCTCACCCAATGAAAAAATCAAACCATTCTATGTGACACTCCTTATAGCTGGCCATAGGCTCAGTAATTACGTCATAGACTCAGGAGCATCAGACAATGTAATGCCTGCCAAAGTAGCTCATGCCTTAGGCCTAACTCTCACATGCACTTACGGATCTTGTTATTCCATGGAAAGTAAGGAAGTGCCCTTGATCGGAAGAATTAAGGATGCACAAGTGGCTTTTGCTACTTTGCCTGAGAAGAAAGTTTTGGCTACTATCCTAGTAGCAGACATTCCTCCTTCATATGGGATGCTACTAAGAAGAAACTTCTGTAAGGATGTGGGTGGAGAAATTCAAATGGATTGGTCACATGCCCTCATACCTGTTAATGGGAAAATGAAGAAGTTGCTGCCTGAGAAGCAGTCTGAGTATATTGTACAAAAAATAGATGATCCCAAAGCACAAATACTCTATGAGGATATGGGGCATGGAAACTACATGATTATGTCTCCAGAAGAAATCCAACTCCCCAAAGTGTCACCTAAGGATCCTAATGGTGTTTGGATATTAGAGTTTGATGGAAGTTGTTCTTCAGCTGGTTCTGGAGCTGGTGTCATATTGGTGTCGCCTAAAGGAAGCATTCATCCTTTCTCATTCAAGTTGCAATTTGAAAATACCAATAATACAGCAGAGTATGAAGCTCTTATTCTTGGACTCTAGGTAGCAAAAGAACAAGGTATAAAGAATATTCTAGCTCGTGGAGATGCGGAGTTGATTGTCAAGCAAGTTAGGAACCTCTTCCAGGTAAAGAATAGAAGGTTGAAACATTACAGGAATCAGGTTTGGGACTCCATTGAATTTCTTGACGCCTTCTCCATCGAAGCAGTACCTAGGGAAGAGAATACCAGGGCTGATTCACTAGCTGTCTCAGGGTCATTGCTTATACCTCATCCTGACTTCTCTCAAGATAAGTTTACCATTGAGATGATCCATAGACCTAGTGTACCTGATAATACAAGTAACTGGAAAGTTTTCAATGATGATCAACACTTTCTTTCTTTCTTAGAACTCAAGGATAATTTTGAACAGTTGTACTTTGAAGGAAGTGATAATTTGCCTCATGAAAGTGTGCCCTTTAACGAAGAAGCCGTCAAAGAAGAAGAGGCGGATCAGGATGGATGTATCAAACTCAAAGGAAACAAGATTCCAAAAGGATTGGTGAGTTTAGAAGAACTATTTGAAAAACACGATAGGTATGTAAAGTTTAAAGCTTCTACTGGACCTCAACAATCAGTTGAACATGAAAAAGTTAATATTGGGAGTTCTACTGATCCTAAACTCGTGAACATTGGAAAATGTTGTACATCAGATGAGAGGAAGAAGATAATTAATCTTTTAAAGAAGTATAAAGATGTCCTTGCTTATTCCTATGAAGACTTAAAAGCCTTTCAACCTAAGGAGATGCAACATTTTATCCCTCTCAAGCCTGGAATTAAGCCTTTCAAACAGAAGCAGAGGCAATACAATCCTAAGATAGCTGACACCATTTTTCAGGAAATACAGAAGTTATTAAAAGCCAAAATCATTTTTCCTATTCACCATTCAACATGGATTGCCAATATTGTGCCTGTTAGAAAGAAAAATGGTGAGATCCACATCTGTGTCGATTTTAGGAATCTGAATCAAGCTTCTTTAAAGGACAACTATCCTTTACCCATGATGGATCAGGTCTTGCAAGCAGTAACGGGATCCAAAATGTTGTCTATGCTTGATGGATTCTCAGGATATAACCAGGTAGAAGTTAATACCGCAGATCAACACAAAACGGCTTTCACTACCCCTTGGGGTACCTTTGCTTACAACAGGATGCCTTTTGGGCTCATTAATGCCGGTGCCACTTTTCAAAGGGCTATGGACTTGGCCTTTGGAAGTTTGAAAGGGAAGTGTATTGTCGTATACCTTGATGACTTGACTGTATTTTCTAAAACAAGGGTAGATCATTTTCAGCATCTAGAAACAGTTCTTCTGAAATGTAGAGAACATGGGATCTCTTTAAATCCTAAGAAATCTATTTTTTGTGTCACGGAGGGGAAATTATTGGGGCACGTTGTCTCCAAAGATGGTATAAAAATTGATCCTGAGCGAGTTCAAGCTATTCAGAAAATTCCCCTTCCAACTAGCAAAAAAGGAGTGCACTCTTTCTTTGGTAAGATTAACTTTCTGAGGAGATTCATCCCTGATTTTACAGAGCTAACTTTGAATATCTCTCAAATGATGAAAGGAAAACAAACGTTTGGTTGGTCTCCTGAAGGAAAAAAGGCCTTTGAAGGTATTAAAGAGGCTATTGCTAAGACTCCTGTTTTAGCATGTCCAAATTTCAACAAAGATTTTATTATCTATTGCTATGCCACAGATAACACCCTGGCTGCTGTTTTGACTCAAAAAGACTCTAATAGTCATGAACTCCCAATTGCATTCATGAGCTACATTCTAAAAAATCATGACCTAAGATACACCATAATGGAGAAACATGCTTTCATAGTGGTTAAAGCTGTCAAGCAGTTTCATTTTTACATTCTTAATTCTCACTTCACAGTATTTGTACCAGATACAACCATCAAGTCCATTCTCACACAACAGGAGTTTGGATCCAAGAGAGGGAACTGGGTGGCCAAGGTCCAAGAATATGACATTGACATCAGACCAACTAAGCTCATTCGTGGAAAAGGCTTGTGTGAACTCATCGCTGAGGGAGCTGGACATGGGTTACTGGAGGATGAGGTTGATCTTCCTACCGTTTTGTTTCTTGGCTCAATCGATGAATGGTATGTTGATATCACACATTTTCTCACCTATGGGGAGTGCCCCTCTCATTTGACTACTAAAGAAAAGAGAGCTGTTAAACTAAGGTCAGCCCAATATGTTTTGTGGGAAAATTCCTTGTTTAAGAGTGGATTGGATGGGAGATTTTTAAAATGTGTGGACAAGGAACAACAGAAGAAGCTACTTTCTGCTTTTCATAATCAAGCATGTGGAGGGAACTACTCATCAACTGTTACTGCTCATAAGATTATTCATGGAGGATATTACTGGCCTACCTTGTTAAGGGATGCATCGAAGTGGGTTGATAAATGTGAAGCATGTCAGAATTTCGTGGGTAGACCCAAGTTGGCTTCGTTGCCCCTTAAACCCGAGTTGTAATCGAAGAACCTTTTCAACAATGGGGTTTGGATTTCATTGGAACACTTAATCCCTCTTCTAGTGCTGGTCATACCCATGTATTAACTACCATAGATTATTTCACCAAGTGGGTAGAAGCTATTCCAGTAAAGAGTACTTCTTCAGAAGTAGTATGCAGTTTATCAAAGAAAACATCTTGGTAAGGTATGGTGTGCCAAATAAGATCGTGAAAGATAATGCTTCAAATTTTTCTTCAACAAAGATGATGGATTTTTGTTATGGATATGGCATCTCCCTGGCTCACTCCTCAGATTATTATCCTCAGGGGAATGGACAAGAAAAATCAACAAATAAAAATCTGGTGGCTATAATAAGAAAGTTAGTTAATGAGTCCCAACGGAACTGGCACAAGAAACTCTATGATGCTCTTTGGGCAGATAGGATCACACCTAAGAGAGCCATTGGGATGTCCCCTTTTCAGGTAGTATATGGAGTGGAAGCTCAATTACCAGTAACAGTGGAGCTACCAGCCTTGCTCCGTTCAAAAGGTAACGGAAAGCTAATGAGATAAATATGCCGAACTTTGTTTAAATGTCTCTGACAGAATCCAACAGTTTAAGGGGCCCAAACTTGTGATTTTTGTAGTGCTGTCTAGAAAATATTACAGATTCTTCAAATAGTATGTTTCGCAAGTGCAGTAAGTCTTGGAAGATGAACACAACACTCATCTCCCTCGAGACAGTACCTTCCACATAACGTGGTTCTACCTTTCGTAATTTATTATAAATACATATGGGCTAACCGGATCCAGTGAGATAGACATCACTTGCTCAGATTTTCTGATGTAAGCCACTGCTTTGAGTAATTTACTCTCAATACAGATAGTTGATCCATTTGGAGCTAATCTGCTCCAAACTCTACAGAATCCCTCGGTTTTGGATCACAGCCGAATTGCAAATGAAAGCACATTGAAGATACCAGTTTGCTTATCTATCTATAAGAGGATCATGTATCCACAAAAGAGGACCAATAGGATATCGGCCCACCAATAGACAACTAAAGGTCTTAAGCAGTTTGATACAAAAGGCCAGGTTCAGAGTTTCAAAACCAAGGAGACATTGTTTTATTGTGGGATAAAAGACATGAACCTCGTGGCCCAGCCATGACAACGTTTGATTCCCATTGGCTAATGGACCTTTCAAGATCAGGCACTTTGCTTCGGTAAGAATTCTTTTTACCTTGAACCCCCTTTCATCGGGGGGTTCTTCAACCCCCTGAACCCCCTTGACCCGCTCACCGTGCGAGCAGGACCGCCGTAAAAATACCCGAGTGTAACACATGGAAGGTGATTACCATACTCCTAACATGAATAATAGGCTCCACAAACATAACAATTTTGTTTTTAGCAGCCCTTCCTAACTAAACCTTTAGTTAAAAGAAGTAGTTACCAAGAGTAACTAATTTGTAAACTATATGAATGGCCTCTCCTCGCCATTTGGTAAAAAGAAACAAAGAACTGTGGCTTATTTCTGATAAGTGTAAATAAATCATAAAGAAATCAATACAGAAGGATTTTTCACTCTAGTTTGTCTGATTTGGTTTCCTTTATTCTCAAGCTATTCATTTGAATCTTGTTAGATCATTTGTTTTATCTGTATTATGCTGAGACAGCTGTTGTCCCACTTGCAGATGTTATTTACAGAACCTTGTGTCTTTTCAGAAGTTTCATCTCATTAAAATTTGAAGTACAAATGATCTTATTTCCAATTCGTTGTACCCTCGCATGCATAAGGTGATTACTCTATCATCTATAATTCTAAATGGTGCCTTTCTACTTGTTCTCAACATTTTCATTCCTCAGTCCTTTTGTGATTGATGATTCCTTTTAGAAAACACTTTTGGACATATCCAAGTTCCATAGTAAAACCATGCTTTGTATAGTGTCCCAATAGGTTCATTTCAGAGTAAGGGAACCTATCCCATTAAAGAGGAGGGACTTCTCGATCGGCCTGACTAATACTCTTCTTGAAGTTCGTTTCTTGACGGGACCAACGGATACTAATGATCTCTACACAATTGATATGCTGAGTCCGCTTCACACACCATATTGATAAGCGGGCACATCCAAAAATGGAACTCATTTTTAGAGGGTAAGCCCATGAACTAAGCCAGTAAGATTATAAAATCTGACAATTCCTCATTGAAATCTACATGGAAAAGAACCTTTGATAGACGACGCCCCCTTTTAGGGTTTTTAAGCTAGGACTTCACCACCCGCGCCTTATATTTCTCATTCGTCCTGATCAAAGAGGGCTTGCGCCTGCGTTTTGAGAAATTAACTATAGCATTGTCCATTCGAGATGGAATCCTTAGGGTAGCGCCAATAGCAGCTAGTGTCAAGTTTAGCAATATCTTTCTCCATGCACAGTTCGTCAGTTCACTTGAATTAGGGTTGAAATGAGCACCACAGGAAAGTACTGTATCTGTGCATTGTACCGAGATAGGCTATATACCACCGGCGAACTTCCAAACCACTGTCATACGTTTCCTGTGCCATAGGTGAAGGGTTCGTGTTTGTCTTTGTTGCCCAAAAATCTCCAAAGTCAAGGTGGCGAACCTCACTGTCCCCGATATCAGGAACGGAAAAACTCAAGCGGTGAGACTTGCTCCTGCGCCTTGGAATTTAATCTTCATTTTGATAGAAATTTGAAAAGCCAAGGTTACAATCTAGACTTGGGATAAAATTGCAAGGGAAATGAGATATACGCACAAAAATCTTGATCGCAAAGATATGAGCAAAGGATAGCAAGAAAGCCAGTGTGCAAAATGCATAAGGGGTAGTTCGATTATATAGTCGTTCCTGGGAGATCGGAGAGACAATTAATGTGTATTAAATTCACACCTACCCAATTTGGAAAGCAATATATTTGTGAAGAGTAGGAAAAATTAGCTTGAAATGGCCTTTGGTTCATTTGGGACACGCGGGACGCAAAAGCGCTATTCGGCCGATACGGGCGATGCGGGGAAAAGTGTACACGAATGCTTCTGAGCATGAGGGACGAAAGTACGTGGAGTACGTGATTCGACTGAAACAAATGAAAAGGGAACAATAAGTCCGGGGTGAACTTGGTGGAGGGTCGACGCTTGTGACAAAAAGTTCCGACGGGCCCGAAAGAAACGAACTTTGGGTAAAGTGGCCGATCGAGGAACAGAGAGCCCGAATGAGCTTGGGACACGGGGACAAAAATGTATGACAGGCCCGAAAATCACACAAAATGACCCAAAAAATGCAGATTTTTTCCCAATTTTCTTGACTTTTCACATTATCAGGACAACAGAAAAGACATTGAACTTCAAAATTTTTAATTTTCAACTTCTCAAAAGCAAGGGAATTTTGAGCGGACAACAGCTGGCTCCTTCTAGGGATGACTTGGAAAAAGTTCAAAGAATGAGACAAGGCAAGATTCAGACAAACTAGGGGAAGTAGACTAGTACCTTAATCCATTGGGGCCACGGAGTCACCAAATCAAAACAATACAGAAGACAACACACCAAAACAAAGAGAAGGAAGGGGAAAAGCAAACGCTATACAAAATATACAAAAGGACTTCCTAATCACCTATGACTTAAAAAATTTCAAGTACTGCCCACTATAAGGAAGTGGGAGCGAGAAACCATCCATATAATCAAGGTAAAAAGAATTATTACCATCAAAGTGTCTGATCTTGAAAGGTCCAAGCCAAAGGGAATCAAACTTTCCATGGCTACCACGAGGTTCATGTCTTTTATCCCACAATAAAACAATGTCTCCAACTTTTGAAATCTCTGAAGCTGGCCTTTTATCAAATAAGACCTTAACTTTCTGTTGGTGGGAAGATATCCTATCAGCAACTTTCAATCTGTCCTCATTCAATTGGTAGAGGTACATGATCCTCTTATCCAAAGAATCATTGAAACTGGTGTCTTCAATGGCCTTCAGATGCAAGGCTGGTAGAAGTCCCTCCTCTTTAATGGGAGAGGTTCCCTTACTTAGAAATGAACCTATTTACACATATACAAAGCATGGTTTTACTATGGAACTTGGATATTATGAAAGTGTTTCCTAAAAGGTCATCAATCACAAAAGGACTGAGGAATGAAAATGCGAGAACGAGCAGAAAGGCACCATTCAGAATTATAGATGACAGAGTAATTATTTATGCATGCGAGGGTACAACGAATTGGAATAAGATCATTTGTATCACATTAATAAGATGAAATTTGAAAAGACACAAAGTTCTATAAATAACATCTGCAAGAATACAAAGCTTCTCAGCATAATACAGACAAATGATCTAACAAGATTAAATGAATAGCTTGAGAATAAAGGAAACCAAATAGACAAAGAATGAAAAATCCTTCTGTATTGATTTCTTTATGATTTGTTTACACTTTCAAAAATAAGCCAAGTTCCTCCTTTGTAAAAAAATGGCTGAGGAGAGGCCATTATATAGTTTACAAATTAGTTACTCTTGGTAACTACTTCTTTTAACTAATGATTAGTTAAAGGGCTGCTAATCGCAATACCCCAACTAATTACAACAAATCCGAGAGGAAAAGGAGGAAGAAAAGAGAAGAATTAGGAGAAGAAGATAGGTGCTCATGACTGGGAGGGACCCACTGACTTTAAGATCCGCTGTCTGAATCTCTTCAACGCCTCTGCTAT
The DNA here is from genome assembly GCA_019776745.2 of Taxus chinensis. NCBI lineage: Eukaryota > Viridiplantae > Streptophyta > Pinopsida > Cupressales > Taxaceae > Taxus > Taxus chinensis. The sequence continues at coordinate 763,223,710 of CM034154.1, read as the reverse complement.
GTCTCTGCCTCGTGGGACTGATGTGTTGGCAGTAGACTGAGTCCAAAATCCAAGGCACTTCTCCATTTCTTTGTCAAACTCGACATGAGTATGATAATCTTTATTTGCTTCTTCAATGGCAGATTGAAGAGAGCAGATCTCCTTCATTTTTTCCTTGGAAATGGAACTCTCCTTGAATAGATCACCTTTGACAAAAGCTCTGAATTGAGCTTTGATTTCTTGTAAAGAGAGAGGCACACCAGAAGTCTCATCATGAAGATGGTAATGTATATCTTTGAAGGCAGATATAACTAGTGTTTTGAAGGCCTCACCCTTTTGCCAGCTATTCTTTAACTCTCCCAAAGCCTCCTCCAACACCTTGATTTTCCATTCCACGCTGTAGACCCAGGACTTTGACAAATTATCCTTTGCATCCTCGAAGACCTTGCTTGCCATCAAAATATTTTCATCTGTTTGTCCCATTAGATGGAGGTCTACTATGCAACTGCCCCAAAGTTTAAGTTCTTTATCAATGCTCCCAATAGTGGAGGAGAGCTTCTGTTGCAAATTACTCACCTTCCCCTGGAGTTTGAAGGCTTCATCAATGAAGTTCAATCCTGCAACAAGCATATCATCCACCATGGCCTCCATAGCCCTTCCATAGACGGAATACTTGTGCATGTCTTTGATACTCTGCACTTCATCCTGGCTCAGAATTACAGGTGGTGGAAGAGTAGTCAATGGGGTAGGATCTAGAACTTTATCTTTAGATAGCAGTGACTTAATAAAACCTCGTGAGAATCTGGGCCTGCTCCTCCAACTGCTCTATGGTTTGTTGCCCTTTCTCTACCCTCCCAATGACTCTGGTGACTGTTTCCTGAAGATTGTGGATCTCACCTTCAGGGGTAGACTCTCCCATGGGAATTCTTGAGAGTTCAAGGTCGAATGCTTGCAAATCTTGCTCAGGTTTGTCTTACCTTAGGCTTGGCTATCTCCAGGAATTGTTGGCCCTGAGCATCAGACACTATCCTGGAGGTAGTTCTGGCTTTTTTGGAGTGAGTAGGAGGAGTAGTGCCTAACAAGGCCGCCACAACATCAAAATTTGGTCCTGAGATCCGGGAGGAAGACTTTCTCTTCCTACTGTCAACAAGAGGCTGCACCCAGGCAAAAGAGGAAGAGGAGAAGAAGGTGGGGCAAGAGGGCCAAGAGACAGAGAACTCATGGCACCCAAGGTTTGTACTGCTGTTGCCTCTAATTGAGATATAAGTGGGGCGCTTGTGGCTTCTGACACAGAGGGGTCACTGGCACCTGGAAGTTCAGTGCTTTGGACCTCTTTTTCTTTATCCATGGGGGCTTCTGGAGCACTTGTAGATACAGGCACTTCACTCTCTTCACTTTCACTGAGAACAATGATGTTCTCTGGGCCTGAGGACAACTCCGAATGCTTCCTTAGGGGATCTTCCTCCACAGGCTCCTTCTTGACTTCTCTGACTTTCTTTTGATATACCTGGGTGGACGAGGAAGGAGTGGAGACTGTAGGTCCTTGCGTTGATGAGGCAGGAGGGGTCTTACACTGGTGCTTCTGATCCGGGTGTCAATGCTTCCTTCCTTGGTGTCGAAGCATCCTTGGAGGAGGATTCCCCTGAGTGCCTCCTAAGCTCACGGACTTTCTTATCAAACCAGATCTTGGTCCTTACTAAGACCGGGGCTAGGATTTCAGCCAAATCATCTTTTTCCTTTTTGAACCAATCCAAGTCTTCCAAGGGGGTGTGTTTGACCACGTTGTCATATTCATATGAGTACATGTCAGAATTATCATCCTAGATCCCTTCAAGAACTTGGTACAGGTTAAGCTCTTGAATCAATTGAAGGGAAAACCTGCCATAATGTCTTCTCCTTGATTCAAAATCATCAGCACAGTCAGCCCAATAGTCCTCTGTGTCTGCCCTATGATGGTAAGTGATCTTGATGTTCTGCTTAATAAACTTCTTCAAGTCAAAACAAGTTCTTGGCTTGAAGAAATGGACAGTGATGGGAGCTAGGGCTCTTTCTATGCTTTGAGCATCTAGTGCTGATTTGCAGGTGTAATTTCCCAGGATGATAGGGAAGTGTAGGCTAGTGATTTTCTTATCCCTTCAGGTTCTGTGCAACTTATACTAGCTGATACTTCTATTAAGGCCGTTTTGTCATTGCAGAACATAGGAAGCTTGAGAGGAGTGCTCTCATAGCCTGCACGCCTTATATAGGAAAACTTCCTCAATTGGATGAAGTAGGCACCATAATGCGATATCAGATTCATAGCTTCATCAGAAAATCTCCTCGCCGTGTCGCTCTCTAGGAGCCTAACAATGTACATGGTGAAAGCATCATTTACCCTCCTGAAATTGCGATTGCTAGTTTCCAAGGTAAATTGAGGGCAGTAGGCATACACAGGGTCATCCTTATGAGCATCAATGTATGAGAAACCCAAACCATTGCCTCGATGTTGCTAGGGTATACATTAAGTATGAAGTCATGTAGAATTTCTTTGTCTGCTGTACATTTGACAACTGCTCAGCTAGCTTCATACTAATGACCTCTGCCCAATTGATATTTTGAGTTCCTCCGCACACCATATTGATAAGCGGGCACATCCAGAAATGGAACTCATTTGTAGAGGGTAAACCCATGACCCGAGCCAGTAGGATTATAAAATCTGACAATTCTTCATTGAAATCGGCACGGAAGAGAACCTTGGACAGACGAGACACCCCCTTCTTAGGGTTTTTCAGCTAGGACTTCGCCACCCGCGCCTTATAGTTCTCACTGTCTTGATCGAAAAGGGCCTGTGCCTGATTTTGAGAAATAACTATAGCATTGTCCGTTTATGGAATCCTTAGTGCAGTGCCAATGGCGGCAGCGTCAAGTTTGGCGATGAGCTCCCCACACACGTTTGTCAACTCACTCGAGTCAAGGTTGAAATGAACACCGCAGGAGAGCATTGTATCTGCGCATTGCACTGAGATAGGGAAACCACCAGTGCAAAGCCAGACCACTGTCATGAATCATCTGTGCCATAGGTGAAGGGTTCGCGTCTGTCATTCTTGCCCAAAAATCTCCAAAGTCGAGGTGGCGAACCTCACTGTCCCCGATATCGGGAACGGCAGACTCGAGTGGTGAAATTTGTTCCTGTCCCTAGAATTTAATCTTCATGTTGATAGTAATTTGGAGAGCAAAGGCTGCGGGCTGGACTTGGGATGGAATTGCAGAGGGGAATGGATGCGCGCGCAGAAACTTTGGTCGTAAGGGTACGAGCAATAGATAGCATGAAAGCAGTGTGCAAAAACACATAGGGGGCAGCTCATTATATAGCCGTTTAGGAGAGAGAAAGACAATAAATGCGCATTAAATACACATCTACCAAATTGAAAAGTAAGATATTTGGGTTGAGCGGGAAAAATTAGCACGAATGGCACTTGGTTCATTTGGGACACGAGGGACGCGAAAGCGCGAAGTACGCAATTCGGCCGATTCGGGCGACGCGGGGAAAAGACGCACAAATGTTTTTGGGACATGTGGGACGAAAGTATGCGAAATACGCAACTCGGCCAAAACGGACGGAAAGTGGGAACAACTGGGACCGGGTGAACTTGGGACACTTGGGACAAAAAGTTCCGACGGGCCCGAAAAGAACTCACTTTGGGTAAAGCGGCCGATTGGGGAACAGAGAGCCCGAATGAACTTGGGACACGTGGGACAAAAATGTCCGACAGGCCCGAAAATCACACAAAATGACCCAAAAAACGCAGATTTTTCCAATTTCTTGACTTTTCACATTACCAGGACAACAGAAAAGACACTTAACTTCAAAATTTTCAATTTTCAACTTCCTCAAAAGCAGGGAAATTTTGAGTGGACTACAACTGGCTCCTTCTGGGGATGACTTGGCATAAGTTCAAAGAATGAGAAAAGGCAAGAATTTAGACAAACTAGGGGAAGTACACCAGTACCTTATCCATTGGGCCACGGAGTCACCAAACCAAAACAATACAAAAGACAACACACCAAAACAGAGAGAAGGAAGGAAAAACAAAACGCTATACAGAATGTACAAAAGGACTTCCTAATCATCCTATGACTTAAACAATTTCAGGTACTGCCCACTATAAGGAAGTGGGAGAGAAGAACCATCCATATAATCAAGGTAAAAAGAATTCTCACCAGCAAAGTGTCTGATCTTGAAAGGTCCGAGCCAAAGGGAATCAAACTTGCCATGGCTGCCACGAGGTTCATGCCTTTTATCCCATAGTAAAATGATGTCTCCAATTTTGAAATCTCTGAACCTGGCCTTTTTATCAAATAAGACCTTTACTTTCTGTTGGTGGGCAGATATCCTATCAGCAACTTTCAATCTGTCCTCATTCAATTTGTGGAGATACATGATCCTCTTATCCAAAGAATCGTTGAAACTGGTATCTTCAATGGCCTTCATTAAATGCAGGGCTGGAAGCTCCACTATGACTGGCAATTGGGCCTCCACTCCATATACTACATAAAAAGGAGACATCCCAATGGCTCTCTTAGGTGTGATCCTATCTGCCCAAAGAGCATCATAGAGTTTCTTGTGCCAGTTTCGGTGGGATTCGTTGACTAATTTCCTTATTATGGCCACCAGATTTTTATTTGTTGATTTTGCTTGTCCATTCCCCTGAGGATAGTAATATGAGGAGTGAGCCAGGGAGATGCCATATCCATAGCAAAAATCCATCATCTCAGTTGAAGAAAAATTTTATGCATTATCTGTCACGATTTTGTTTGGTACACCATACCTTACCAGGATGTTCTCTTTAATAAAACTGCATACTACTTCTGAAGTAGTACTCTTCACTGGAATGGCTTCTACCCACTTGGTGAAATAATCTGTGGCGGTTAATACATGGGTATGACCAGCACTAGAAGAGGGATTAAGTGTTCCAATAAAATCCAAACCCCATTATTGAAAAGGTTCTTCGATCACAACTAGTTTAAGGGGTAAAGAAGCCAACTTGGGTCTTCCCACGAAAGTCTGACATGCTTCACATTTATCAACCCACTTTGATGAATCCCTGAACAAGGTAGGCCAGTAATATCCTCCACGAAGAATCTTGTGAGTAGTAACAGTTGATGAGTAGTGCCCTCCACATGCCTGATCATGAAAAACAGAAAATAGCTTTTCTTCTGTTGTTCCTTATCCACACATTTTAGAAATCTCCCATCCAATCCACGCTTAAACAAGGCATTTTCCCACAGAACATATTGGGCTGACCTTAGTTTAACAGCTCTCTTTTCTTTGGTAGCCAAATGAGAGGGGCATTCCCCATAGGTGAGAAAATGTGTGATATCAACATACCATTCGTCGATTGAGCCAAGAAACAAAACGGTAGGAAGATCAGCCTCATCCTCCAGTAACCCATGTCCAGCTCCCTCAGCGATGAGTTCACACAAACCTTTTCCATGAACGAGCTTAGTTGGTCTGATGTCAATGTCATATTCTTGGACCTTGGCCACCCAGTTCCCTCTCTTGGATCCAAATTCCTATTTGTGTGAGAATCGACTTGATAGTTGTATCTGGCACAAAGACTGTGGAGTGAGAATTAAGAATGTAAAAACGAAACTGCTTGACGGCTTTAACCACTGCGAAGGCATGTTTCTCCATTATGGTGTATCTTAGCTCATGATTTTTTAGAATGTAGCTCATGAATGCAATTGGGAGTTCATGATCATTAGAATCTTTTTGAGTCAGAACAGCAGCCAGGGCGTTAACTGTGGCATAGCAATAGATAATAAAATCTTTGTTGAAATTTGGACACGCTAAAACAAGAGTTTTAGCAATAGCCTTTTTAATACCCTCAAAAGCCTCTTTCCCTTCAAGTGACCAACCAAACGTCTGTTTGCCTTTCATCATTTGAGAGATATTCAAATTTAGCTCTGCAAAATCAGGGATGAATCTCCTCAGAAAGTTAACCTTACCAAAGGAGTGCACTCCTTTCTTGCTAGTTGGAAGAGGAATTTGCTGAATAGCTTGAACTCACTCAGGATCAATTTTTATACCATCTTTGGAGACAACGTGCCCCAATAATTTCCCCTCCGTGACACAAAAGAACAGATTTCTTAGGATTTAAAGAGATCCCATGTTCTCTACATTTCAGCAGAACTGTTTCTAGATGCTGAAAATGATCTGCCCTTGTTTTAGAAAATACAGTCAAGTCATCAAGGTATACGACGATACACTTCCCTTTCAGACTTCCAAAGGCCAAATCCATAGCCCTCTGAAAAGTGGCACCGGCATTAATGAGCCCAAAAGGAATCCTTTTGTAAGCAAAGGTACCCCAAGGAGTAGTGAAAGTTGTTTTGTGTTGATCTGCGGTATTAACTTCTACCTGGTTATATCCTGAGAATCCATCAAGCATAGACAACATTTCGGATCCCGTTACTGCTTGCAAGACCTGATCCATCATGGGTAAAGGATAGTTGTCCTTTAAAGAAGCTTGATTCAGATTCCTGAAGTCAACACAGATACGAATTTCACCATTTTTCTTTCTAACAGGCACAATATTGGCAATCCATGTTGAATGGTGAATAGGAAAAATGATTTTGGCTTTTAATAACTTCTGTATTTCCTGAAAAATGATGTCAGCTATCTTAGGATTGTATTGCCTCTGCTTCTGTTTAAAAGGCTTAATTCCAGGTTTGAGAGGGATAAAATGCTGCATCTCCTTTGGTTGAAAGGCTTTTAAGTCTTCATAGGAATAAGCAAGGACATCTTTATACTTCTTCAAAAGACTAATTACCTTCTTCTTATCTTCTGGTGTGCAACATTTTCCAATGTTCACGAGTTCAGGATCAGTAGAACTCTCAATATTAATTTTGTCATATTCAGCTGATTGTTGAGGTCCAGTAGAAGCTTTAAACTTTACATACCTGTCGTGTTTGTCAAACAATTCTTCTAAACTCACCAATCCTTTCGGAATCTTGTTTCCCTTGAGTTTGATACATCCATCCTGAATCCGCTTCTTCTTCTTTGACGGCTCCTTCGTTAAAGAGCACGCTTTCACGAGGCAAATTATCACTTCCTTCAAAGTACAACTGTTCAAAGTTATCCTTGAGTTCTAAGAAAGAAAGCAAGTGTTGATCGTCATTGAAAACTTGCCGGTTACTTGTATTATCAGGTGCACTGGGTCTATGGATCATCTCAATGGTGAACTTATCTTGAGAAAAGTCAGGATGAGGTATAAGCAGTGACCCTGAGACTGCTAGTGAATCAGCCCTGGTATTCTCTTCCCTAGGCATTGCTTCGATGGAGAAAGCGTCAATAAATTCAATAGAGTCCCAAACCTGATTCCTATAATGTTTCAACCTTCTATTCTTTACCTGGAAGAGGTTCCTAACTTGCTTGACAATCAACTCCGCATCCCCACGAGCTAGAAGATTCTTCACACCTTGTTTTTTTGCCACCTGGAGTCCAAGAATGAAAGCTTCATACTCTGCTGTATTATTGGTATTTTCAAATTGCAACTTGAATGAGAAAGGATGAATGCTTCCTTCAAGGCGACACCAATATGACACCAGCTCCAGAACCAGCTGAAGAACAACTTCCATCAAACTCTAATATCCAAACACCATTAGGATCTTTAGGTGACACTTTGGGGGGTTGGATTTCTTCTGGAGACATAATCATGTAGTTGCCATGCCCCATATCCTCATAGAGTATTTGTGCTTTGGGATCATCAGTTTTTTGTACAATATACTCAGAGTGCTTCTCAGGCAGCAACTTCTTCATTTGCCCATTAACAGGGACGAGGGCATGTGACCAATCAATTTGAATTTCTCCACCCACATCCTTACAGAAATTTCTGCTTAGCAGCATCTCATATGAAGGAGGAATGTTTGCTACTAGGATAGTAGCCAAAACGTTCTTCTCAAGCAAAGTAGCAAAAGCCACTTGTGCATCCTTAATCCTTCCGACCAGGGGCACTTCCTTACTCTCCATGGAATAACAAGATCCGTAAGTGCGTGTGAGAGTTAGGCCTAAGGCATGAGCTACTTTGGCAGGCATTACATTGTCTGATGCCCTTGAGTCTATGACGCAATTACTGAGCCTATGGCCGGCTATAAGGAGTGTCACATAGAATGGTTTGATTTTGTCATTGGGTGAGGTGACAGCGGCTACCAGATTAGGCTGTGGTGTAGAAGAGGGAGTGGGTAAAAGGCCTTTAGAGGTAGTTTTAGAATGAGAATTGACAAAGTGAATCATTTTAGCAAAAGCCTTGGGATGGGTTTGATAATATTCGGCCTCTGAGATTTGAACCTTAGTCTTTTTCAAGTGATCAATAATATCGAAAGACCCACAAGTGGACGGGTTTATCATCGCTTAGGATCCTAGGCTTATCAATTTTAGGAGAAAAAGAAGTAACTTTAGTAGCAGAATTGACAGGACTCACCTTTGGGGTAGATGAAATGGGGATAGGAGATCCTCTTTTTGCAATTACAGGGATGGTTGTCGGCTGCTCCGTAGATTTTTTGGTGGGCTGCATCACTTTCTCCCTCTGATTTGTCTGCTCTCGAGTCATGACAGCGTATGATTCGCTATTCATGTCTGCTACTATTTCATCATAATGATCTCCCTCATCAACGCCTTCAGTGGTGAAGAAATTAACTCGAGATCCCTCAAGTTCATCTGTTTCATCATCAACCTCTTCAACAAATTCCTCACAATCTTCATTAACCTCCTCATCCTCTGGTTCAACTTCACAGGTTGCATTGACAGGGACTTTAATAGGAGGTCCTTCAAGCGCTAGCCTTGTTTGAGAAGCAGGCAAACGATTTATGGGCTGAAAATTCCTCCTTGGAACGTCTACATAGGGAGTATGCTGAGCCAACTGTTTCTTAATGGCGATGAGATCATTTGCACGTTTTTGTACCAATGGATCAGTATTAGGTCCAGGAGTGGAAGAGGAAGAAGAAGAAGACTTAGATTTAGAAGGGTCTCTCCTCAACTTTCATGACATGATTAAATCATCTTCAACACTAACAGCAAGTGTTTGATCCTCGGCCAATGTTGCGAGATTAGCCCTTCTCAATGCATAACTAACTTCAGCCAATTGAGCGTTTAGGAAGAAGCATTTTTGGATCTAATCTACAGGTTGAGTATTCGGTGGAATTTTGTTAATTAACCTGTTGAATCGAGCCACAAATTCTCTAATGGGCTCTTGTGATTCCTTCTTTATTTGAGAAATTTGGGCTAGTAAAGCATGCACGTCTTCCGCCGATTTGAAACGGTTTTCAAACCTAGTTCTCATTGTGTTCCAGCTAGTGATGGCTCCGGCCGGAAGGTGATCGAACCAATCAGCAGCATTATCTTGTAAAGTCTCAACAAAAAGCCTTACGAAGACGTCTTCATGTTCAACTCCCAGAACTCCGCATGCAACTATGAAGGCTGCGATGTGTTCATCAGGATGTACCTTCCCATCACCCTTGAATTTAGGAAAGTTCTTTCGGTTACCTCTAGGTAACTCATGCAAAGGCTGAGGAAGGGCAAGAGGCCCAACACGATGGCCCCAAGGCAATGGTACCGCCATTCTTGGAAAAATGGCTTGAAGAGGAACTGAAACACCAGCAAGAATCAGGGCTTGAAGATTAGGACTGATTTGTTCTAAAGGAATACCACCCGTAGGGATTCTACTTTTGCCAGGAGGAGTGCTTGTTGAACGAGCTCTTATATTCCTTCTTGGACAAGGAAAAGGAAAACCCTGTTGTTCAAAAAGCTGAAACTGAGAATCTTCAATACCAAGGGCCCTTCTCCCTCGAGTAAAACGTGGAGTCGCCCGATCAAAAGATGATCGATAAATGATTATAGAACTGGAATATGATTCCCAGCGGAGTCGCCAAAAACTATTGGTCGTCAAAAAGGAACTCAAGAAGAGCAACAGTCAGGGGAGAAGTCCCTCTTCTTTAATGGGAGAGGTTCCCTTATTCAGAAACGAACCTATTTACACATATACAAAGCATGGTTTTACTATGGAACTTGGATATTATGAAAGTGTTTCCTAAAAGGTCATCAATCACAAAAGGACTGAGGGATGAAAATGCGAGAACAGCAGAAAGGCACCATTTAGAATTATAGATGACAGAGTAATTCCTTATGCATGCGAGGGTACAACGAATTGGAATAAGATCATTTGTGTCACATTAATAAGATGAAATTTGAAAAGACACAAAGTTCTATAAATAACATCTGCAAGAATACAAAGCTTCTCAGCATAATACAGACAAATGATCTAACAAGATTAAATGAATAACTTGAGAATAAAGCAAACCAGATAGACAAAGAATGAAAAATCCTTCTATATTGATTTCTTTATGATTTATTTACACTTTCAAAAATAAGCCAAGTTCCTCCTTTTAAAAAATGACGAGGAGAGGCCATTATATAGTTTGCAAATTAGTTACTCATTGGTAACTACTTCTTTTAACTAATGGTTAGTTAAAGGGCTGCTAATTGCAATTCCCCAACTAATTACAATAAATCCAGGATGAAAAAGAGAAGAAGAGAGAAGAATTAGGAGAAAAGACAGGTGTTCATGAATGGGAGGGGCCCACTGACTTTAGAATCTGCTGCCTGAATCTTTTCAACGCCTCCGCTATGTCTCTGCCTCGTGGGACCGATGTGTTGGCAGTAGACTGAGTCCAAAATCCAAGGCACTTCTCTATTTCTTTGTCAAATTCGACATGAGTATGATAATCTTTATTCGCTTCCTCTGTCGCAGACTGAAGAGAACAGATCTCCTTCATCTTTTCCTTGGAAATGGAACTTTCCTTGAATAGATCACCTTTGACAAAAGCTCTGAATTGAGCTTTGATTTCTCGTAAAGAGAGGCACACCAGAAGTCTCATCATGAAGATGGCAATGTATATCCTTGAAGGCAGATATAACTAGTGTTTTGAAGGCCTCACCCTTCTGCCAGCTATTTCTTAACTCTCCCAAAGCCTCCTCCAACACCTTGATTTTCCATTCCACGCTATAGACCTCTTCGAAGACCTTGCTTGCCATTAAAATATTTTCATCTGTTTGTCCCATGAGGCGAAGGTCTACTATGCAACTGCTCCAAAGTTTAAGTTCTTTATCTATGCTCCCAATAGTGGAGGAGAGCTTCTGTTGCAAATTGCTCACCTTCCCGTGGAGTTTGAAGGCTTCATCAATGAAATTCAATCCTGCAACAAGCATATCATCCACCATGGCCTCCATAGCTCTTCCATAAACGGAATACTTGTGCATATCCTTGATACTCTGCACTTCATCTTGGCTCAGAATTACAGGTGGTGGAAGAGTAGTCAATGGGGTAGGATCTAGAACTTTATCTTTAGATAGCAGTGACTTAATAAAACCTGTGAGAATCTGGGCCTGCTCCTCCAACTGCTCTATGGTTTGTTGCCCTTTCTCAACCCTCCCAATGACTCTAGTGACTGTTTCCTGAAGATTGTGGATCTCACCTTCAGGGGTAGACTCTCCCATGGGAATTCTTGAGAGTTCAAGGTCGGATGCTTGCAAATCTTGCTCAGGTTTGTCTACCTTAGGCTTAGCTATCTCCAGGATAGTGTCTGATGCTCAGGACCAACAATTCCGTCAGCTGTTGTCCACTCAAAATATCCCTCCTTTTGAGGAGTTGAAAATTGAAAATTTTGTAGTTAAATGTCTTTTCTGTTATCCTGGTAATGTGAAAAGTCAAGAAATTGGAAAAATCTACGTTTTTTGGGTCATTTTGTGTGATTTTCGGGCCTGTCGGACATTTTTGTCCAAAGTGTCCCAAGTTCATTCGGGCTCTCTGTTCCCCGATTGGCCTGCTTTACCCGAAGTGAATTCTTTTCGTGCCCGTCGGAACTTTTTGTCCCAAGTGTCACAAGTTCACCCGGGCCCATTGTCCACTTTCCGTCCGTTTCGGCCGAATTGCGTACTTCGCGTACTTTCGTCCCGCATGTCCCAAAAACATTTGTGCATCTTTTCCCCGCATCACCTGAATCACGTACTTCGCGCTTTCGCGTCCCTCGTGTCCCAAATGAACCAAGTGCCATTCGTGCTAATTTTTCCCGCTCTACCCGAATATCTTGCTTTTAAATTTGGTAGATGTGTATTTAATACGCATTTATTGTCTTTCTCTCTACTAAACGGCTATATCATGAGCTGCCCCCTATGCGTTTTTGCACACTGCTTTCATGCTATCTATTGCTCGTACCCTTGCGACCAAAGTTTCTGCGCGCGCATCCATTCCCCTCTGCAATTCCATCCCAAGTCCAGCCCACAGCCTTGCTCTCCAAATTGCTATCAACATGAAGATTAAATTCCAGGGGCAGGAACAAATTTCACCACTCGAGTCTGCCGTTCCCGATATCGGGGACAGTGAGGTTCGCCACCTCGACTTTGGAGATTTTTGGGCAAGAATGACAGACGCGAACCCTTCACCTATGGCACAGATGATTCATGACAGTGGTTTGGCTTTGCCAGTAGTTTCCCTATCTCAGTGCAATGCGCAGATACAATGCTCTCCTGCGGTGTTCATTTCAACCCTAACTCGAGTGAGTTGACAAACGTGTGTGGGGAGCTCATCGCCAAACTTGACGCTGCCGCCATTGGCACTGCACTAAGGATTCCATAAACGGACAATGCTATAGTTATTTCTCAGAATCAGGCACAGGCCCTTTTCGATCAAGACAGTGAGAAATATAAGGCGCGGGTGGCGAAGTCCTAGCTGAAAAACCCTAAGAAGGGGGTGTCTCGTCTGTCCAAGGTTCTCTTCAGTGCCGATTTCAATGAAGAATTGTCAGATTTCATAATCCTACTGGCTCGGGTCATGGGTTTACCCTCTACAAATGAGTTCCATTTCTGGATGTGCTTGCTTATCAATATGGTGTGCGGAGGAACTCAGAATATCAATTGGGCAGAGGTCATTAGTATAAAGCTAGCAAAGCAGTTGTCCAATGTGCAGCAGACCAAGAAATTCTATATGACTTCATACTTAATGTATACCCTAGCAGCATCGAGGCAATGGTTTGGGTTTTCATACATTGATGCTCATAAGGATGACCCTGTGTATTCCTACTGCCCTCAATTCACCTTGGAAACTAGCAATTGCAATTTCATGAGGGTAAATGATGCTTTCACCATGTACATTGTCAGGCTCCTAGAGAGCGACACAGCGAGGAGATTTTCTGATGAAGCTATGAATCTGATATCGCATTACGGTGATTACTTCATCCAATTGAGTAAGTTTTCCTATATAAGGCTTGCAGGCTATGAGAGCACTCCTCTCAAGCTTCCTATGTTCTGCAATGACAAAATGGCCTTAATAGAAGTATGCAGGCAGCTTGATAAGTTGCACAGAACCTGCAGGGATAAGAAAATCACTGGCCTACACTTCCCCATCATCCTGGGAAACTACACCTGCAAGACAACACTAGATGCTCAAAACATAGAAAGGGCCCTAGCTCCCATCACTGTCCATTTCTTCAAGCCAAGAACTTGTTTTGACTTGAAGAAGTTTATTGAGCAGAACATCAAGATCACTTATCATCATAGGGCAGACACAGAGGACTATTGGGCTGACCGTGCTGATGATTTTGAAGCAAGGAGAAGACATTATGGCAGGTTTTCCCTTCAATTGATTCAAGAGCTTAACCTATACCAAGTTCCTGAAGGGCTCCAGGATGATAATTCTGACATGTACTCATATGAATATGACAACGTGGTCAAACACACCCCCTTGGAGGACTTGGATTGGTTCAAAAAGGAAAAAGATGATTTGGCTGAAATCCTAGCCCCGGTCTTAGTAAGGACCAAGATTTGGTTTGATAAGAAAGTCCATGAGCTGAGGAGGCACTCAGGGGAATCCTCCTCCAAGGATGCTTCGACACCAAGGAAGGAAGCATTGACACCCGGATCGGAAGCACCAGTGCAGACCCCTCCTGCCTCGTCAACGCAAGCACCTACAGTCTCCACTCCTTCCTCATCCACCCAGGTATATCAAAAGAACGTCAGAGAAGTCAAGAAAGAACCTGTGGAGGAAGATCCCCTAAAGAAGAATTCGGAGTTGCCCTCAGGTCTAGAGAACATCATTGTTCTCAGTGAAAGTGAGGAGAGTGAAGTGCCAGTCTCTACAAGCGCTCCAGAAGCCCCCATGGATAAAGAAAAGGAGGTCCAAAGCACTGAGTTCCCAGGTGCTAGTGATTCCTCTGTACCAGAAGCCTCAAGCGCTTCACTTATATCTCAATTAGAGGCGACAGCAGTGCAAACCTTGGGTGCCATGAGTTCTCTATCTCTTGGTCCTCTTGCCCCACCTTCTTCTTCCTCCTCTTTTGCATGGGTGCAGCCTCTTGTTGACAGTAGGAAGAGAAAGTCTTCCTCCCGGATCTCAGGACCCAATTTTGATGCTGTGGCGGCCTTATTAGGCACTACTCCTCCTACTCACTCCAAAAAACCCAGAACTACTTCCAGGATAGTGTCTAATGCTCAGGGCCAACAATTCCTGGAGATAGCCAAGCCTAAGGTAGACAAACCTGAGCAAGATTTGCAAGCTGACCTTGAACTCTCAAGAATTCTCATGGGAGAGTCTATCCCTGAAGGTGAGATCCACAATCTTCAGGAAACAGTCACTAGAGTCATTGGGAGGGTTGAGAAAGGGCAACAAACCATAGAGCAGTTGGAGGAGCAGGCCCAGATTCTCACAAGTTTTATTAAGTCACTGCTATCTAAAGATAAAGTTCTAGATCCTACCCCATTGACTACTCTTCCACCACCTGTAATTCTGAGCCAAGATGAAGTGCAGAGTATCAAGGATATGCACAAGTATTCCATCTATGGAAGAGCTATGGAGGCCATGGTGGATGATATGCTTGTTGCAGGATTGAATTTCATTGATGAAGCCTTCAAACTCCACGGGAAGGTGAGCAATTTGCAACAGAAGCTCTCCTCCACTATTGGGAGCATAGATAAAGAACTTAAACTTTGGAGTAGTTGCATAGTAGACCTTCGCCTCATGGGACAAACAGATGAAAATATTTTAATGGCAAGCAAGGTCTTCGAAGAGGTCTATAGCATGGAATGGAAAATCAAGGTGTTGGAGGAGGCTTTGGGAGAGTTAAGAAATAGCTGGCAGAAGGGTGAGGCCTTCAAAACACTAGTTATATCTGCCTTCAAGGATATACATTGCCATCTTCATGATGAGACTTCTGGTGTGCCTCTCTCTTTACAAGAAATCAAAGCTCAATTCAGAGCTTTTGTCAAAGGTGATCTATTCAAGGAAAGTTCCATTTCCAAGGAAAAGATGAAGGAGATCTGCTCTCTTCAGTCTGCTATAGAGGAAGCGAATAAAGATTATCATACTCATGTCGAATTCGACAAAGAAATAGAGAAGTGCCTTGGATTTTGGACTCAGTCTACTGCCAACACATCGGTCCCACGAGGCAGAGACATAGCGGAGGCGTTGAAAAGATTCAGGCAGCGGATTCTAAAGTCAGTGGGCCCCTCCCATTCATGAACACCTGTCTTTTCTCCTAATTCTTCTCTCTTCTTCTCTTTTTCATCCCGGATTTATTGTAATTAGTTGGGGAATTGCAATTAGCAGCCCTTTAACTAATCATTAGTTAAAAGAAGTAGTTACCAATGAGTAACTAATTTGCAAACTATATAATGGCCTCTCCTCGCCATTTTTTAAAAGGAGGAACTTGGCTTATTTTTGAAAGTGTAAATAAATCATAAAGAAATCAATACAGAAGGATTTTTCATTCTTTGTCTATTTGGTTTCCTTTATTCTCATGCTATTCATTTAATCTTGTTAGATCATTTGTCTGTATTATGCTGATAAGCTTTGTATTCTTGCAGATGTTATTTATAGAACTTTGTGTCTTTTCAAATTTCATCTTATTAATGTGATACAAATGATCTTATTCCAATTTTCCCATTTTCGGCCGATTTTGCCCGAACCGCGTCCTTCGTGCAATTTTGTCCAACTGCCCCATTTTAAAAAGTGCGAGCTTTCCCAATTTCGGCCGAGCCGGTCCAGTCGCGTACTTCGGACTTTTTGTCCTGAAAGTCCCAAGTCCAAATGGGCTCTTTGTTCCAATTTCGGCCGAAAACACCCGAAATCGCGTACTTCGCACATTTTCGTCCCATTTGTCCCAAATGCATTTGTGCATCCTCTCCCTGTTTTCACCCGAACCGGCCGAGCCGCGTGTTTTCGCGCATTCGTGTCTTCACATGTCCCAAGCGTACCAAGTGTCCATTCACACTTAGTTTTTCCCGCTCACTCCGAGTATGATGCTTTTCAAATTGGTGGTTGTGTATTCAATGCGCATTAAATTCATTCCTCTCTCTAAATGGCTATATAACGAGCATTCCCCTGCATTTTTCGCATTGCTTCCATGCTATCTTTTGCTCGAACCCTTGCAATTTGAAAACCTGCGCAATCCCCCCTCCATTTGCAAATTCCTTCCAGAAGTCTAGGTTGCAGCTCCGAGGCTATCAATATGAAGATCAAGTTCAGGGACAGGAGCAAATTTCTCCGCTTGAGTCTGCTGTTAGCAATATAGGGGACAACAAAGCTCGTCATCTCGACTTCGGCAATTTTTTGGGCAAGAATGACAGATGCAAACCCTACACCAATGGCACCAGATGATTATGATAGTGGTTTAGCTTTTGCCGGAGGATTCCCAATCTCAGTACAGTGTGCTGATACAGTGCTTTCATGTGAGCTCACTTCGACCCCGCTTCGAACGAATTGACAAATGTACATGGGGAACTCATTGCCAAGCTGGACGCTGCCGTATTGGCGCTGCTCTGAGGATTCCAGAGATGGACAATGCTATAGTCATCTCCCGGGATCAAGCACAGGCTATGTTCTACCAAGACAGTGACAAATATATAAGACGCGAGTGGCGAAGTCTGGTTGAAGAACCCTAAGAAAGGTGCTTCTCGCCTAACCAAAACCCTCTTCCGAGCAGATTTTCAACGAAGAACTTTTAGACTTCATAATCCTACTAGCTCGGGTTATGGGTTTGCCCTCCACCAATGAGTTTCATTTCTGGATGTGCCGCTCATCAGCATGTTGTGCGAGGGAACACAAAACATCAACTGGGCAGAGATCATCAGTATGAATTTGGCGGAGCAGCTATCTAATGTTCAGTAAACAAAGAAGTTCTATATGACTTCATATCTGATGTATATATACCCTAGCAGCATCAAGGCAGTGGTTTGGTTTCTCCTATATAGATGCACACACAAAGATGATCCAGTGTATGCCTATTGCCCGCAGTTCACCTTGGAGACCAGCAACCGCAATTTCAGAAGGGTCAATGATGCTTTCACCATGTACGTGGTCAGATTGCTCGAAGGTGATACTGCAAGAAGGTTTTCAGATGAAGCCATGAACCTGATATCGCAGTATGGAGCCTATTTCATCCAATTCAAGAAATTTTCCTATATCAGGCTTGCTGGCTATGAAAGCACTCCTCTACGGCTTCCCATGTTCTGCAATGATAAAATGGCTTTGATAGAATATGCAGGCAACTAGACAAGTTGCACAGAACTTGCAGAGACAAGAAGATTTCTGGTTTGCACTTTCCCATCTTTGGGAAACTACACATGCAAAACAGCTCTGGATGCTCAGAACATAGAAAGAGCCCTGGTCCATATCACTGTTCATTTTCTTCAAGCCAAGAACCTGTTTGTGACTTGAAGAAGTTCATTGAACAGAACATCAAGATAGTCTATCATCATAGGGCAGATACAGAAGACTACTGGGCTGACTGTGCAGATGATTTTGAAGCCAGAAGAAGGCATTGTGGCAGGTTCTCCCTGCAATTGATCCAAGAACTCAGTCTGTACCAAGTTCTTGAAGGTCTCCAGGATGACAATTCTGATCTATACTCTTATGAGTATGAAAATGTGATTAAGCACACCCCTCTGGAGGACCTGGATTGGAACAGGAAAGAGAGAGATGATCTGGCTGAGATTCTTGCTCCAGTCTTAATCAGGACTAGGGTCTGGTTCATTAAGAAGATCCGAGAATTCAAGAGGCACTCAGGAGAATCTAGCTCCAAGGATGATTTGACACCCATAAGAGAGGCATCAGTTCTAGAGTCTGGAACACCAGTGAAAACCCCTCCTGCCTCAATAGCTCAGGGACTTGTAGAATCTACTCCTCCATCTACCCAGGTATACAGGAAGAAACTCAAAGAGGTAAAGAAGGAATCTGCAGAGAATGATCCTCCAAGAAAACAGGTAGAGTTGCCTATAGGGCCAGAGAACATCATTTTTCTCTCAGTGAAAGTGAAGAAAGTGAGATGCCCACTCCTGCAAATGTTCCTGAAGACCCAACAGATAAGGAAAAAGAGGTCCAGAGCACTGAAACTTCCGGGTGCTATTGATTCCTCTACTCTCTACTGCCATTGCCTCCAGGCTCTACTCACATCTCAGCTTGAGTCAACAGAGCTGCGCAGACCCTGAGTGTCATGAGCTCCCCTGTCTCTTGGGCCCCTTGCCCCTCCTGCAGATTCTTCTGCCTTCTTTTGCTTGGGTGCAACCTCTGGTTGACAAAAGGAAGAGGAAATCCTCTTCTCAAAGCTTGGGACCAAATTTTGATGCTGTTAGCAGCCTTGTTGGGCACCACCACTCCTTCTCGTGCCACTAGAAGCCAGAACCACCTCCAGAATTGTGTCTGATGCCCAAGGTCAGCAATTCTTGGAGATTGCTATGCCTACAGTAGACAAATTAGAATCAGACTTGCTGACATCTGACTTAGAGCTTTCAAGGATCCCTATGGGAGAGTCTACTCCTGAAGGTGAAATTCACAACCTCCAGGAAACAGTCACAAGAGTCATTGGAAGGGTAGAGAAAGGGCAGCAAAACTATTAAACAACTGGAAGAACAAGCCCAAGTTCTCGCAAGTTTTATCAAGTCACTTTTGTCTAAGGACAAAGTTTTGGACCCTACCCCCTTGACTGCTCCCTACCAAAACGCACTACCGCCTCTGGTGATTCTAAGCCAAGATGAAGTGCAAAGTATTAAATATATGCACAAGTATTCTGTCTATGGCAGAGCTATTGAAGCCATGGTAGATGACATGCTTGTTGCTTGGGCTAAACTCATCGATGAAGCTTTTAAACTACATGGAAAGGTAGACAATTTACAACAGAAGCTATCCTCTGCTATTGGGTTATGGATAAAGAGCTTAAACTCTGGAGCAGTTGCCATTGTAGACCTTCGCCTCATGGGACAGACAGATGAGAACATCTTACTGGCGAATAAGATTTTCGATGATGCCAAAGACAATCTATCAAATCCTGGGTCTACAACGCGTAGAGTGGAAAATCAAGTGCTGGAGGAAGCTGTGGGAGAAATGAAGAACAACTGGCAGAAGGGAGAAGCTTTCAAGACACTGGGCAGCTGCTGCTTTCAAAGATATACATTGTCATCTTCAAGATGAAAACTCTGGTGTTTCCTTGTCCTTTGCAAGAAATCAAGCTCAGTTCAGAGCTTTTGTCAAAGATCATCTATTCAAGGAAAGCTCCATCTCTAAGGAAAAGATGAAGGAAATTTGTTCTCTTCAGTCTGCCATTGAAGAAGCAAACAAAGATTATCATACTCACGTCGAGTTTGATAAAGAGATAGAGAAATGTCTGGGATTTTGGACTCAGTCTGCAAGCCAACACGTCAGTCCCTCGTGGCAGAGATATAGCTGAGTCATTGAAGAAAATTCAGGCAGCAGATTCTGAAGACGTGGGCCCCCTCCCAGTAGCTGGCCACCTGTTGCCTTCCCTTTTCTTTTCTCTTCTTTCCCTTTCTTTTCGTATTCTTTGTAATTAGTTAGGTATTGCAACTGGCGGGTCCTTAACTATTCTTTAGTTAAAAGAAACGTTACGAAGAGTAACTGACTTGTAAGCTATATAATGGCCTTTCCACGCCATTTTGCAGAGGGAGGAAGAACTTGAATATTTGCTGAAAGTGTAAATAGATCTTAAAGAAATCAATACAAAAGGGCTTTTCATTCTTTTGTCTATCTAATTCTTGTTATCTCTGTGTTTTCCTTTAATTGTGGAGATCATTTTGTTCCTAACTCGTTAGTCTCTCTGATTGCATAATGTTTAGTTTTGCAAATACAGTGATCTTGTACAACCAAGAAGGAACTTTGTGTCCTTGATTAATAAATCTGAAGAAGGTTATTTATGGAACTTTGTGTCTTTAAATTTAATCTCATTCAGCCATCGCAAATGATCTTGTCTTAAATTCTTTGAAGCTTCGCATACCACGAGGAATTATTCTGGGCTATCTATAATTCTGAATGTTGCTATTCTGCTCATCTCCTTATTCCCTTTCCTCAGTCCTTGTGTAATTGATGATCCTTGTGAAATTTTTTTTCGTAAAATCCAGTTTGACCATAAAACATGTTCTGTACATTTGTAAATAATAGTTCGTTTCTGATATAGGGAACCTCTCCCATTAAAGAAGTAAAGGGCGGACGTCTTGTCCCTCGATGTTGCTTCAAAAAAGTCCTATTTGACTACCAACACATGCATAAGGAATTATTCTATCATCTAGAATTCTGAATGGTGCCTTTTTGCTTGTTTTTGCATTTTCATTCCTCTGTCCTTTTGTGATTGATGATATTTTTAGCAAACACTTTCATAGTATCCAAGTTCCATAGCAAAACCATGCTCTGTATATGTGTAAATAGGTTTGTTTCTGAATAAGGGAACCTCTCCCATTAAAGAGGAGGGAATTCTTGTCCCCTGAATGTTGCTCTTCTTAAAGTTCCTTTTCGACGACCAACAGGGTGGAAGTCATAAAAGAAGAAGAGGGTGGCCTTTTAACCTCTAACTTAGGCTTAGAAACATTAGTTTTCCATGTATTCGGCTCAATTATCTCAACTTCATCCTCTTCTTCTTCACTCTCTTCACCTTCTTTTTCTTCTTCTTCATCTTTCTTTTCTCAAACTATTTTTTCTTTCTCATCAAATGGCTATGATGTTTGTTCAGGAACAGATGCCATTTTAGGTCAGCCAATGCTTGATTTTTTTCTTGTCTAACTCCTTGCTCAAGAATTTCTTCTTTCTTCTTAGCCTCTTTTGATTTATATATTTTCATATACACCTTGGTTCATGTGTCCAAGGGTGAGGAGAAAGGATTTTTTTGTTTTAGAACATATTTATGTGAGGTAGAAGCCTCTTGAGAATATGATGTCTTCGATGATTCCCTGAATTCTTTTATCTTTCTGTTGAACCAATACCTCATTCTTAGGAGCACTAGGTTGTTCAGATAATCTAGGTTATCTTGCTCCTTTTGAGATAAAACAATGGTAGGAAGAGGAGTGTATTGAATGGATTTAATATATTCTACAACATATAAATGAAAATCATCATATTCCATGCCTTCAGAAACCTTTTACAAATTGATGTTCTTAATTTATTGTAATGAAAACTTGCCAAATAATATTTTTCTCACTTCATATTCATCAGAAAAATCCTCCCAATAGTCTTCAAATGTTGGAAAGTGGTAATAGGTCATCCATATATTCTTTGAAATATATCCTTTGCTATCAAAGGAATCCATTTTATGATATGTATGAAACTTGAACTCTGAAATAGTCCACTTAAAATTTTGAGCATCAAGGGCTGACTTGTAAGTGTATTTTCCCAGTGAGATGGGGAATTTAATGCCTGAGATTTTATTGTCTCTGAGGGTTTTATGAAGCACATCAAGTTGTCTGTACAGTTCAACCGGGATCAAATTGTCAGTACAATATATTGGTAACATGTTTGCTACCCCTTCAAACCAAGTTGTCTGGATGTATGAGAATTTGCTGAATTAAATGAAGAGGCTTCCTGTAGACACTAAAATTAGCTCACACTCCCATTTTTCCCTCAACATATAAGCACCCTTTGTTACATTTACCTAGCGATGACCCCCTTCACCCTACTAATATTAATTTAATTAAATTAATGCATTATCCTCACTATATTTATTATTTAAAATATATTATTTGAATAATATTCACCACATACAGTTCACTTAGACACCTCACCAAGCCAACTCAACCTAAGACCTATTCTTAGCAAGTTCCCATAACTAACTAAGACTTACCCAAAACCCTAAAAAATCAATGCCTACATTCCCTCTAACCACATTCCCAGCGTGTTCACAGGAAGCTCCCAGTCTAATCTCGTGGGATAATGCAACACAAGATCCAAGGAAATAAGGAGGATCTTCCTAATTTAGTAAACCTAGGAAATCCCACCTTAACCGACGTCAGTTACCCCTAATCGTTGCCAATTAAGTCGGACCGCCATCGGTTACCCCTTTTAACCCCAAAACAACCTTATTCTCAAGGTTAGAAGCAAGTTGGCAAACATTGGGAGAAATTTGATGACGAAAGAACCCATTTCAGAGAGACAACGCATCTTTAGAGAGCCAATTCCAACAAAAACTCACATCCGAGGAGGGAAATTGAGAATTTTCCTCCTGCACACAGCCATCACAAGCCATGATCGGATCTATCCAAGCAAAGAGGAGTGTACATGTAGCCCATGCATAGATAGCTTTTCATCAGTTTGTGATCACTTCCAACCTTCAAACCCATCATCAGCACCTCCATCCCTCACACACAGACATTCAGGAATGAAATCCAAGTAAGTACAAACATCAAACTTTCCTAGTTATTTCATTTCATCATCATCATTTTATCATCTAATGTTTATCTTGCTCCTTGTTGACCTTCTCCACATTTTCACCTCCATATACCCATTTAAACCTTGCAACATCCTACTCCATTCATCCAATACCTTGTTTCTAACCAACCACAAGTCCTTAATGTGCAATGACAAAGGAGACTCCAGCTTGTTCCGTGACATTTCCAAATCTGACAGTAATCGCCACTGGTTACACCTAACCGCCGTCGGTCACCCCTGATCGACATCGGTCTTTGTGTTTTCCCACACAACCCTGAATAGAGACCTACCCACCTAATTTTATCTCACCCTCACTCACCTGTGATCTACCCAAGACCCTTTATCAAACCTATAGAGACCTAGAACCAATCATTTGACCTTTGGATTCTATTCTAGCTTAGCCTGTTAGATTATATCTATTTCTTATTGTGTTTTTAATTGAGATACCTAAATCATTTAAAAATAACAATAGGATTTAATTTGTTTACAACATTGAATTATTTAAAATAGTGGACTGACAGTCCATATAGGAAGTATCGACACTTCACTAGATCTAGCATACGCTAGGTATTTCACTACCCATATTGTTTAATTCCTTCTGGTGGTCTCATTTTCATCATAGGTAGTTCCTCCTAGCCAAAAGGAAGCTCTCATGATCAAGTTGTGGATTCAGAAGTCATATGTGTGCAACAACCCATCAACCGAAATTTGAATAGGTATTCCTCCTACGCTCGTTACCCTATCTGTTTTGTCAACACTTCAACAGAAACAATCTAAGGAAAAGGTGAAAGATTTTGGCATGCCCGCGTGGGACCCATCCCGGGTTCCTTGCATTTCATTCATTCCTAGGAAAAAATTGTGTGTTTATTTCCCTTCTAAAAAGTGTACACACTAATTTTCTTCCCTGGTAATCCACCTCTTCGTTTCTATTTGCTCTAAAGGAAAATTTTCTTTTGATGTAACTAAAAAGAAATCATTTCTTCATTTTTCTCTGCATTGTAGTGAAAGAGCATCCCCTCTTCGTCTTCATCTCATTGTGTCATCCAATTTCCCATTTTCAATTTGGGTTTAAAAACAAGTGCATTCCATTCTGATTAATTGCGTTAGCTCACATTAATTGAGGGCAACCTATACGCTAGAAGTCATGACCAGCTGATGGTTGACAAACGAATCATAGAAAATCACTTCTGTTCATTTCTCTTTCTTTGAGTCTTACCAAACCACACAAAAATTCAAAATAAATACATTGTTAAACAACATCCTACCTAGAAGAAATTGTAGGTGATCACACAATCATGGCACAGTGGGCATCCAGCTCACTACTCTATCGAGTCATACTTCAGAGTGAAGCCTGCTCCCACCATAAACATACCTGAAACCTCAGCTTTTAGATCTCCTTATTTTTAGGAAAGCCATCCTCACCAAAAAATCTATTTCATAATTCATGTGTCAATCCTTAAATTGCATAAGCTAAACAAACATAATAGAAAAGGCACTCCTAGGATCACATTTTCTGAGCATGTTTTTGCTAGGCTTGCTTTTTGATGATGAGAGATCACGTTCATCACTTTCTTTTGTTCATCCTTGCATGCTCCTCATCATAGCTGGTGTATTCTGGCACTTCGCCTGAGTGTGCTTGGGCCATATCATCATCATTCCCAGAATTCTGGGTCTAATTCTACATCAAATTTTAATTCACAACCACTTTCTTTCATCACTGTTTTAATTTCACAGTAACCGTCATCGGTTACCTCTGACCTGCCATAGGTTATACCCAACCGACGTCAGTTCCAAGTCCTTTTGCTAACCTACTCAAAAGGATATTTTTACTTCACTTTTTCACTTTCCAGTCTCTATCACTGTCATTATTCCCATTGACGTTTTAAACATCCTCAAATTTGGCATACTTGTCAGATTTTACCTTCTGCCTTGCTGTTTATCACTGTCCATTTTCTACAGTGACTGGCAGTGGTTACCCATGACCGATGTTGATTTTCCCCTAACCGGCATCAGTTAACCTGTTTCACATTCCAGCCACTGGTTCGTACTTCATCCACTTTTTTATCACCAGATTCACCTGTTCCTGTTGTTCTCTGTATCATTTACAGAGAAGCAGCCCTACCTGATCAGTACTAGTTCACATGGTGCTGACCCAAAGACAAGCAAGCACCCTCGTATTTCACGCCAGTTGTCAACCACTCCCACCTAGTCCTTCACCACCTTCTATTTTATCACCAGCCATGGATCCCATCCAGCCTACTACTATCGCTACTAGAGATGAGGAGTTCACATGACTCCTTGACCAGAACCCTACTTGCCTTGCAGTTTTACCTTTCCCACTCATCCACTCGAGATGCCTCGGGTCAGTTGATATACGGCATGCCCGTATCTATCCCCTGAAATCTCACACACCACTTCCGCATCAGCCCCATCTGGCTCCGTGCTGCCCGCATCCACCTTACCCCTCCAGTCGTTTCACAGTTAGGTTCTATACCTGTTATGACTGCCACGTCTGTTATCTCTATGGCACCCATTACATCTACCATACCCTCGATGACTACCCCAAACACAACCTCATCCACACCCTAATGTCTCATATATACCTGTAGCTACATTCCCACCTCCAGTGTCGGTGACCCCTACCCCATTTCAGAATGTGGTTCTTTCCATTCCACAATCATTAGCCCCTATTGCCACTAGGGTTACCACATGACCCTTCCACCCCCATATACATACTACCAACAAGCTCTTGTTTCATCCATTATTCATTCCAGGTATGTACCCCCTATTTCATTTCCTTCTTCTCCACCACACCTACATGGCAGCCCCATACACTAGAGTGCCACCCCCATTATATGCCCAAAACTAACCTCCTCACGCTACAGGAGGCATCCAATCATCACAACCCACTAATGACCTAATTAAATTGATGTTGGACAAGATGCAGACATTGGAGGCATTAGTTTTCTAGCTCCCGTCAACACTCTCACCTATGATGAGATTTTTAACGAGCCTATTCACCCATCCATTCCTATCCGTTCATACCCTATGCATTGGGAAATGCCTAAATTCAATCACTTCAATAGTAAAGAAGACCCCCAACAACATTTGCGGTCATTCAAACATGGGTGTTATCTGATCGCTCATGATGATGCCTTGCTTTTGAGAACTTTTCCCATGTCCCTCACTAGACCTGCATTAGATTGGTATAGTGGGTTACCTAAACACTCTATATTCTCATTCAATCAGGTAGCCCAAGCCTTCTTGGATCATTTCTCTATCAATATCATCAAGAAGGTTACTCATGACCGATCTATATTCCACATGTCAGTATGAGGATGAATCTATCATAGATTTTGGTCACTCGCTGGCGCAACCTAATCAATCAACTTACCTTCCAACTGCCACAAATTGAACTCATCGAGCTCTTCACATGAGCTTGTGCTAGACATATCTCCACGACCTTGCAGGTCCAAACCTTCCGAACATTCGATGAGGCATTCACTATGGCACGAAAGTTAGAGATTTCACGCCATCGAAGAGAAGAAAATCCAATTACGCAATAAGAATTCAGCATTCAAGTCGAATGATACCTCTTCTTCTTCCAAACCACAAACCAATTATTCAAAGGCTAAGGGTACCAGCTAACACAGTGGTACTCAAGGCCGGCCCAGCTCATCTATCCAATCAGGCTACACCCTCATCTAATCTCTCACCTGTCTAGACTTTTCAATTCAAACAAGAGCAACTGAAAATATACCCCAATTGGGGAACCTTACTCTTCTATCTTAGAAAATCTTATCAAAGCTGGAGCCATCACCCTTCCACCCATAAAACCACACATTGGTTTTGACCCTGCTCGCCCCATGCCCGCATGGTATAAAGAACATGATTTCTATAACTATCATCAAGTAAAGGGTCATAGTGATGGCAACTACATCACTTTCAATAATATTGTCCAAGAAATGCTCGAGAAAGGTGAGTTAATTGTGGATAATCCCAACGCCACCCCCCAACCAAAATCTACAAATCTTCAAAAAACCATTTCCCAACCATGCCCCTTCATCCAATCAAACTGGTGAGACATCAACTCACGATACCCATACCCGTGAGGTTCACGCTATCTTTAACGAGGTACCTGTCACCTCTCAATTACCTCACATCCCTTCCATAGAGGAAATCCTAGCCTGAAATCCTCCTTCCACATTCAGAACCAACCTCCCCTATTCCTTCACCAATAGAGGAAACACCTTTCATCTCCTTCATCAACCTACGGAGGAGTCTTCCACTAACATCGAGACCATCTCACCCCTGGCTTCTCTACTTAGAGAACCTTTACCTACAGTACCTCCTCCACCCATAGAGGAGCTCCCATTACCTCCTCCACCCATAGAGGAGCACCCATTACCTCCTCTTACCCACAGAAGGAGATTACCTATCCACCCATAGAGGAGCACCTCCTCCACTTATAAAGGAGCTCCCATCATCTCCTCCACCTCATCATAGACCTAGTTGAGATACCTTTTCCGCTTTGGCGAGCATTCTCCATCAGCTACCCAAAATCCAATAGACCTACTTTCAAATCTCTTACCCACAGAAGCTGAAGCTGGCCAATTCCCTGTCTCTAAGATGCATTTTATGGGAATTCCCATTAGGTCCTCACCAACTCCACCCACAAACGTGCCATTCTCACACGTTGGCCGATCACTTAGATTATGTGGATAGGGCTTTACTATGGGGGCGCCTCTTACTCCCTGTCTCAACAAAGATGCAGAGATCCCTCGCTGATACCTCCACTATCTACCCAAACACATTTCTGACCCATCAAACCAAATACAACCACTGCTATCACAACCCCTTCCATGATACCTCTATTAACACTCAAACCACACCCTTACCCATAACCTGACCTACATCTAAACCCAAACCCACACCCACAACATTTTCCTCAACTAAACCTATTACCACTTTAGGGGTCACCCTGACCACTAGCCTTACTCATCCACCTATTAAACTGGATTTAGCTACATCCTCCAACTGTCAATACCACACCTACCTCGACACCCAAACCAAAGAAACAAACTCATCGACCTCATACCCTGACCACACCAATCAAAACCCGCACTTGTCCCGTCTTCCTTAAGACCTCAACTGCCCAACATGGTCAAGCACCCTTCACCCATCCATAAACCAATAACACAACAACCCATTCCTTCCTCACAAACCTCTAACCTACCTAGGCACACAACATGACTTATACCCGCACCTGCAGTCTCTTTACCACCAATACCTCCAATACCTTCAGTTATTGCTTCACTACCCACTACACTTCAGTCATTGTCCCTCACACCCCAAGTACGACCCGCATCATCTACCTTCATAACACCCCCGTTATCCCTGTGGGTAACTTGCCCTCTTCCTCCATCTGCTTTTCCTTCTAGACCTCGTACACCCACATCACCTTTACCCAAGAAGGTGCAACCCAAAAACAAAACCCCACTACCCCACAACAAGGTAGTCAAAACAACCCCACACCCTCCTACCCGTCCATCTACTATACCCCTACCCAAAAAAAACTTGACTGATACATCAAACCACACCGACACCTAAGCCCATAGCTTAACCTGTTTCCTACACTTCCAAAAAACCACTTCCCCGACAACCAACCACACCTACACCCAAACCCAAATTCACTTCCCACTGTGATCCACTAGCAGGGTCCTATGCCAAAATTTTAACCAACCTCCTCGAGACTTCTGTTATCACATTACTGCCACTTCGACCTTACGACCCCCTCAAATCCAAGCCAAAAGGGTTTGATGATACTAAAATTTATGCATACCATCGTGTGCCAGGGCATGATGTGGAGAACTGCAAGGCCTTAAAAATACCGTCCTTATCCAATTATGTCCACCATACACCAACTTTAACGATGACAATGACCTTCTTGACGAGGATCCTGCCTTCACCTACACCCATTCCCACACTGCGCACTGAACAACCACAACTTCTACCCTCACAACTTCTAGAACCATACAAAAAAATTTGAAATCAATATGGTTCGCATTAGAGAACTTGCCACACTACCACCCAAATGTTGGTTGTGCCCAACTGACCTCACAGGGATTTTTCTCCTCTAGTAGGTTTTTTCCCTTCATGTGGTTATACCACTTAGCCTACACCTTCTCCATTTGAAAACTTCCCTCAAATTAACATGGTAACACGTCACTACACGTGCGCAAAAGGGGTAAAGAAAAGGCAGTTGGACCCACCAACCAATCCTATACCCAACGTACCATTTGCACCCATACCTAAAATTACTATCCGCGGGCCCACCATGTACCCCATTTCTAATGGTGTCACACATCGCACCATTCTTCAAAAAATTACACTGATCTCCCCTCAAAATGTCCCCTTATATGACCTCATCCAAACCTTGGAATCCCATCATCAAGCCCTCATAGAGATTATTCAATCTATTGAGGTTTTACCCAATGACCCTACATCCATAGTCCTCCATCATCACACCTCATCATGTAGGCCTCTCTCACCAAATTACCACCTTCATCCTCACCTCACCTTGTTCACCAAGTGGCCCTCCCTTAGCTTCTCAGAGAAAGAGATCGCGCTATACCAAAATGATGACCCCAGACCCAGCCCTCTTCATCTCTGTCCACATTGATGACATACAAATACGCCATGTGATGATTGATGGAGGCACTAGCATTAACATCATTTCATCTCATGCATTTTCTCAAATGCGCATACCTGACAATTTCATGCATAGACATCCGGTCATTTTGCTTTCATTTAATGATGCTATCACCTCCACACTAGCCAATGTCATCCTTCACGTTCGTGTGGTCCCCCCAGTACTATTCAAGAATTGTTTTACGTTTTGGAGGGGGAAATTCCAATATAACTTGTTGCTTAGTAGACTCTTGGATCCGTGTCATGGGTTGTGTTCCTTCCACTTTACATCGTTGTGTGAAGTTTGAACATGATAGGACACACTTATACCATTCCAGCTGACCCATCACCTTTCAAAACATGCAACATGCTTTACTGACCCAATGATGTGCTCATACCTGTTAAGCCATCTACTTCTGCAACCACTACCACTTCACCTACACCTCCACCTACCAATACAGCCACTTGCTTTCACCGTACATACCTCCTCTATTCCTACCACCTGATATAACCTCCATGGCTTGACCCCATTAGATTCCCAATCCATTAACACCACCTCCGCATCGACCTTCGACACATCGTCCATACCAGCTACCTCACATACCAACCACCGATCCCCTTAGAAGGTGTTTTTTTCAATGCCTCACTCCGGGAGAGTACTACCTATATAGTGTCAACACATTCCTTACTCCACATGAGTATGGAAGCCTTAACCAACACCCCTCGCTATGATCACCATATAGGAGAACACCTCATTTATGGTCCTCCTCATCTTTGTACTAGTCTCACCTATGGGGGACTTGATACTACCACTTACACACCTTGAACCACCATCACAACCCCGCCCATTTTTCCGCCGACTTCTAACCACTTACCAATCGTCATTTTCACCCACACCTTCCTGCAACCGCTGTGCATGGAAGGTTTTTTGGTTTTGGATTTTATGAGAAAGGATGCCATACTGTTATTCTATGTACCACCCAGCAAACATAATGACCGTAGTGGTATTGGCTTCCCCGACCCACCTACCAAAACAAGCCCGCATTTAAATCATTGAAGATCCTAGCCCTCCTCTACCTTCATCTTCAGCACTACCTTCACCCACTCCACCTTCATCACCACCCCTCACCAACGGAGTCGATGGATCCTGAATCTATCCCTCCTAACTTTTTTTTTTTCATAAACACCATTTCCTTGGGGCCTGTTGACTTATCAATGTGAAGGTGAGGCCCCTTCCACTCTCCCATTCCTATGTATCTTGAGATGATCAACGGTGGGACACACCTATAATTAACATCATTCAATGCTCAGGATGATGAATCCATACTCACCTACCTTGGTGCAAAAGACTCATTTATTCATTGGTCATTACCATCTGAGACGCAAACCATGTTGAATCATTTTGGACATTATTATGTTTTGATTTAGTATGATGTGTAGATGTTAGATCCTGGATTATTATGGACCTTGATTCAATTAGCATGCATGATGATTATTAGAGACATTATTATATATGGATGATGATATACTGTTGACATGGATATAGTATTGATGTTGATTTTAGACATGTGACATTTGATATTAAGTGTAGCTCTATATAGAGATTCATTGGATGATGATATAGTTGTAAATTGAATTTATTAAGTTTTTTTTTATTATTGAAATAGTTTTTTGAAAGGGACTATACCCTTGTACAACAAGGTTCAGGAGCCAGAATAGGAAAATAAAGCTCGAAAAAAAGGATCAACATCCTGATATAACAATAAGGACCAACTGCAGAACGCAGTCTGTAAAGAAACAACCAGCAGCAACACAACAGCAAATAAACACCTGCTGGACAGCGATCAAACAGCAAACACGCAGTGGTCCGGCCACAAAAATGATAGCAATGTACTCCGGCCGATTCATCCAGACGAACATCTCACCCAACAAAAACTGTCAAGAAAGGAACCAGCAAAAGCAAACCAGCTGCAACAAAACAGCAAAAAAACAGCAACAAAACAACAACACAGCTGCCTAGCAACTGCGTAGCAGGCCATATGCCAAAATGTAGCAATAATAGCGCCCAAAAAGACAAGAATCAAATCATTTCCGAAATGGTGGGGGATTTAGATTTGCGCATTACCCTTCTTTTTCCGATCCACCACTGTCCATTCCTGATTTCCCACATCCACTACAGTCGGAAAAACTCGCACATGGGAGGTCAGAATATCTTTAATCACTAGCCTGTAAAGAATAATCTGGAGGCTTCTATGTATTGGTCCTGTGAATCAACCATGGACAGGGGGGCACTCGATTCCTTAGCCGGATCTTTAGATGTTCAGGTAGAGAATCCCTCCACCAGGCTATTTTGGTCTTATGTGTTCACAGTCACATGACCAGTTTGGAAGCAACGCCTACATCTGAAGGCAAGTCTCTCATAGTCTATCCTCTGCACCCAGAGCCTGGCTCCAATCTGTAGATTGATTTATGCTGGTATTTGGAGGTATTTAAATGATGATGTTGAATTCTCCGACGAGACTCCTTTAATGGGTCGATACATAAGCCCATATTCCCCCCAAACCCAATGTTGACTTTAAATCGTTTGGGGTCTTCAAAGACAGTAATGAAGTATTTAGATTAAAGCTTGGAAAATTTAAGCCCCATTGGGAGAGATTTTCCTCGATCCTGTTAGAAGTAGATCCTATTTTCAGCGTTGGGACACCTGGGAGGGTTTTAAGAGCTCATTGTCTGATAAGATCCGGACCTTTTGTCGCTGTTTATTGTTTCTGGCTTACCCCTGTACCTCTTCCTCCAGATATCATTTTGGATGGTCTGATATGGACATGAGGCTTGAAGGAGGTATTGTTATTTCACAGGTTAAAATATCACAACAATGTCCGGGGGAGTAATGGAGACTAACCATATTAGAATTCTGGATGAATTCAACGAGGTCACCATGGCAACTATAATTGTTTGTATGTTGTGTTTTTTAGGGATTCCCATGGGGGGGAATCACCTTTAAAATGTGACCAAGGGATTTCATGTATTACTTTAATGTGTTTCTTTTTTGTAATGTTTGCATGTATTTTATTTGTGATGTGTTACCCCTTTCATTAGTTGTTTATTGATTTGGGTTTATGTTATATATAACCATGTTTTAAATAAATAAATCATTATGTCAAAATAATGTAATAAATGAAGTCATATATATTAATGCATGTTGTAAGAATGTGTAAGAAGATGTAAGAGATGTGTAAGTGATGTGAAAGATTGTGTAAGTCAGATTTTGGAGTGTAGGACACTTCATCCTCAAAGGAATTCAAATTTGTCCTTGAGGGCTGCATTTTGAGGCTTGTGGGACAAGTTAAACTTGTCCCACAGCTCTTAAAATCATCCACCAACCATACCTATGGTTTGGGGGTCAAAATTAGCCTTTTTAATTATATTTTGAAATGACTATGTGTAAGTTTTTATTGCACTTTCCTTACAAGCTTTTAATTCAGTCCTTGTTAAAGTATGGGTTAATTTTGAGTGTGTAAGTTGATTGTCATCTCCATTTATTGTGATTAGTTTCGAGGTTGACCTTATCTTTTTGGGGTTGAGGAAGAATGATGTGGCATCCCACTTAGAATCCACTTCATCCTCTCCTCTCCCTTTCCTTTAAAATTCAAATTCTTCTCTTGGTTATGGTTGTTGAAACTTTACTCTTTCTTCTTTGGGTCGAATTTTATTGCTGTGGGAGTCTTGCTTGTGGAGGGAGTTTGAAAATTCATTTGCATGCTTGGTGTTGCTGTTCTTGGACTACTTTTTGGTCATTGAAGAGCTTGCTGTTTTGGACTGTATTTTTGAGCATTGAAGGAGCTTGTTGTTTTGGAAACAAACTCCATTATGGAGAGGTAGGATCTTGCCCTTTTTAAATGTTGTTTTCTCTTTCCTTGCATGAGAAAAATGGTGAATGTGTTGTTTATTGTTGGCTGGTTGGGTAGAATGCTTAGGGCAAGGTGTATGAGAAGGCTATAGGGGTTTCATATGGGGGGGCATAAGGGATTTCCAATGGCACTTGTTCTATTTTGGAGGGAGTTTTGGATTTGGATCCACCTAGGAAAAGAAACTGCTTGCATTTCTTACTCTTGGGGGGGCATAAGGGAGAAACTTTGGGGGGGGGGCATAAAGAGGGGTTGGGAGATATAAGGTTTATGGGATTTGATATGGTTATTGGTGGTATGATTTAGGTGGATGCCCCATTCCAAATAGGGAGGCATAAGTAGTTCCCCATAGTTCTTACTCTTGATGGATTGCTTGATCAAGCCCATGTGTTGTGTGTATGATTCTTATTGTAGTTTTGAACTACTGTCTTTGTTTGGACTGTGTATTTTGTTGTATTATATATGTGAAAAGAATGTTGCTTGTTGTTATAGAAGTCTTTTTTGCCATGTGTTGATGTTCATACTCTATTCCAATATGGTTGGGGCTCGGGGGCCAATGGGGAAAGATGGCTTCTCCTTTCCCATTGGATGTCTTGGTTTGGTGGAGAGAATTGCCTTTCCCCCTTCCTTGTTGTGATCAAGATGAAAAGATGAAGAAATCAACATGATGTTGTTTTGGAGCAAAATAAAATACAGTTTGATAGTCCCTTCCTTTGAGAAAAATTATTGTAACCTTCCCACTTTGAAGAGGATGATTGTATTATTTTTTTTAATAAGAAGACACCTTATAATGCAAAGGAAAAGATAGAGATTCATTTGTGAAATGCAAAGAGTTATTATTTCATACTCTGTTTTGATAATAACATGAAAGAATGAGACATGTATTGTATTTTGTAATTTGAAGCTCCAAGAAAGAACAAAGTAGTAATGTTGTTGTTGAAATCAATAAAATAAATACATTCCTTTCTCAAATTTGTATTGTTGTTTTGAATTGGAGTTGCTATTTTGAAATGATATCTCTGTGTGAAAAGAAAATGTGTATGAGAGGAAAGGAAAACATTCTATTCTTTGTATTTGATTAAAATTTGAGATATCAAATGTTGTCTTGATGCTCTTGAATGATAAGATAGATCAATTAACTTTTTAGACAAAATTTGGATTGCTTTTCCATAGTTGGAAGTTGTAAATTGATTAATGAACTTGTTAAGTGAAAGATCTCTGTCTTGTTTTAAATTTGGCAATAAATTTTATCTAATAAATGTACAACTTGAAATTACAACTTGTAATAAGAAAAGAAACCTTGAAATTTAGCTTTAGTATACCCAAATGAACTTAATTGGAACTCTACATTTATGAAAGACATTTTAGAACTTCGTGAAATCAAATTCCAAACTTGCATAATCATTTTCCTGTCAAAAGTTGTAAAATTATAAAATTGTACTCAACTAAAAAATTGAACCTTGAAAATATCATTAAAATTACCCAAGATCAATCCTCCATGTTCAATTGACATGTTGAGAAGAAGAAAATCAAAATTTGATCAAAATCTTACAAGTGGAAAATTTCCAGTTTTGAATTGTAAAACCCTACAGATTTCTTTCTTAAAATTTACCGTCAAAACTTCATCAAAATTCAAAATTTATGATCTCTATGCAAAGAGGACTCTGAGAGCTTTATGGAAAGTCCTTGTTTTCCCAAAACTAACTTTTCTATCAAAAGTATGGCCATTTGAAGTTTTACTTCAAAATGGCCATCCAAAAATTAATCTAACTGTTTAAAAATCAAAATTTAACCTTTGGAAAAATTTCCCCAAAAAGTTTGTGGCCCCGCAACCCTCACAACCAATCAGATGTTGCCACATGGTACTTCAGAGGGTGGACTCATTTTGAAAACTTAACTTTTTGAAAATTTGACCTTGGGAAACTTTTCCCATTTTTCCTTGCAACCCCGCGGCCCAGTAACCAATCACGTGCTGACACGTGGCTTGAAGGGCGCGCGGAATAAATTTGAAAACTTAACTTTTTTTTGACCCTTTGGAAAAAATTCACTTTTTCCTCCAGGTCCTTACACCCCCTCAACTTATAAGGTGCTGACACGTGTCCTAACAGACTGCACGGGCCTGCGCAAGTCTTAGGACTTTTAAACTCTTTTGGCACAAAATATTAAATATCTCCACCTCTTCGCTAACCTGCATCCAACTCGTGTTGACACGTGGCAATTTGGACCTTGGTGGGAGCATGGAATTTCTTTTGCTATTGAGATTTTAATCTCTAAAATCTCAATTTTTCTTTTTTCTCCCTTGGTCTATGACCCCCTGTGACCAATAGGAGTTTGACACATGGCATGGGTTTTCTCCTTGGCAGGAGGTGCGCAATGAATTTTTCCCTTGGGATTTTGGAAAAAAAATAAAAATAAAAATTCTAATTTCTAACTTTCTCCGTTGCTTCGACTTTTTCCCTGCGCCAATCGAGAAGTGCTACGTGTCTTCCCCGTTGGACCTGCGGGTGCACGGAGGAGTTTTGCATCTTCTTGCACTCAAGGAGGGAAAATTCTCAATTTTCCTCTCCGCACTCTGCCGAAACGCTCAAGGGAAAATATTTCTCCCTAAGCCCGTAGACTCACCAAGGGAAAATTTCTCCCCATTAAACTCCGCCGGCCCATAACTTGAGATTTATAAGAAGTTAGGAGGACTTCCTTATATGGTTGGAAAGTTGAGGAAATTTCCTATCCAATGGGAATGATTTAGGAAATTTTTGATGACTCCTATTATGTGAAAAATCTAGGTTGAACCCTGTAAGCTTGTTAGAGCAGGGTTGAGTGAGAAATTACTCTCCTAACCTAAGTGATGAATTTAACCTCTTATTTTGACCTTGTGCCTTGTTGATAATGGTTGCTAGAAGCACTTTTTGTAAGTCAGTATTGATTGTTAATCTTAACCATGTTTGTGTTAACTGTGACCTTATAACCTTATTGCAAACACTCTTAATAAAAAAAAATTATTCCATAATTTTTCCTAGCTAATCCTAGTTTGTTTCTTGGTCTCAGGTGGTAGTTTGAAATGGGCCTTACAAAAAAATACCTTCTCCAACCACCTGTACTCATTCCACCTAAAGACGATCAACCTTTTTACGTATACATATCATCTACTGATCATTCCTTGGGAGCCATGCTCACTCATCGCAATGAACACAGGGAGTAGGTGGTTTATTACATAAGCCATACTCTTTTGGACTATGAAACCTGATACAACCATCCAGAAAAACTTTGCTTAGCCTTAGTTTTCGTTGCCACCAAACTCTGCCATTACCTACTCAACCATAAAACCTATGTCGTGATCAACACGGATCCTTTACACTTCATGTATGCCAAACCTTATCAAAATCAGCGTGCCGTGTAATGGATTATGATTTTAGCTGATCTTGACCTCGAATTCATTCATCAAAAGTCCATCAAGGGCCAAGCTATCATCGACCAATTGGCCGACACACCTATTTCTGGGGATCAACCCTCTAATTTTATCTTCCCAGATGAGTCGATTACTACTCTTTCCCTGGACGAGCCCCCTTACCAAATGAAACTGTTCTTCGATGGTTGCAAGTGTTAGCGTGGGGGTGGGGCTGGTGTTATCCTCATTTCTATGGATGGAGAACCCATGCATTTGTATTTCAAACTAGACTTTGAATGCACCAACAATATTGCCAAGTACAAAGCACTCGTACTAGGTCTCTAGGCCGCATATGCCCTAGATGTCAAATCAATCCACATCTTTGGTGTCACAAGTGGTCATAAACCAAGTTAATGGTATGTACCAATGTCATAATGAGATACTTCAAAAGTATAAAAATCATGTAGACATACTTTTGACCACCTTTGATTATTACACCCTTCAAACCATCGCACATTCAACCAACAAATTTATAGATACCATGGCCTGCTTAGCTTCCCAAATACCCGCTTCCCCCGCTGATTCCAAAATATTTGTCATCGTACAACACCTCCATTCACTTTCTTATTTACCTCACGATGTTTAATCAATTGGAAATGACACCCCTGACCTGAGTGACCTTTGGTATAAACAATACTTTGACTACCTTTCCCTCTCCATCTTACCTCCTGATCTCACCCGTAACAGACAATGCACCTTCCTTAAAAAGGTCTCTCATTTCGTTATTCTGGGGGGAATCCTCTATAAACATGACTTTGATGGTATTGTCTTACGATGCCTCACAAGTTCTGAAATCCGTTATACCATTAAGGAGGTTCATGATGGCATATGTGGAGGTCACTTTAGTGGCCTTGCTGTTGCTAAGCATATTCTTCGTCTGGGCTATTACTAGCCAACCCTTAACCATGATTGTTGCGACTATGTCAAACATTGTGTGAAATGCCAACAACATTCCAACCTTCATCATACACCTAGTCATACCTTACAGGTCACTCGTGACCTGTGGCCCTTCTCTCAATGGGGTTTGGATCTTGTCAGAGAAATCAATCCTCATTCTTCCCAACACCATCAATGGATCATAATTGCTACCAAATACTACAAAAAATGGGTGGAAGCCATACCATTCATCTCCATGAAAGCTGAGAAGATATGTGAGTTCATTAACCATCACATCATTTATCGCTTTCGTGTTCCTCATTGACTCATCACCGATAATGGAAAACAATTCAAAAACAAAACATTGCAAAAACTTTGTGATGCCTTTGGCATTCAACTTAGTTTCTCATCACCTTATTACCCACAAACCAATGGCCAAGCCGAATCCACTAACAAAACCCTCAAAAAAATTATCATGAAAGTGGTTCACGATACTGGGAAGGATTGACATATGCACATTCCTTTTGACCTATAGGCATACCGCACTAGTATTCACACTTCCACTACATCCACACCCTTTTCGCTGGTCTACGGTACAAAGGCTATTCTACCTCTTGAAGTCCAGATCCCCTCACTCTACATTTCTCTCCAGGACATGCTTACTGATGATGACTTTCGTTAGGACCGCTTAACACAACTAGAGTTATTAGACAAACGTCATCTTAATGCTCTGAATCACCTTCAAGTTTACCAAAAACGTATCAAACGTGATTATGACAAACGTGTTCATGAACAAACCTTCCAAGTTGGTGACCTTGTCTTGAAAGAAAATCAACATGTAACCAAAGCAGAAAAAAGTAAACGGGGAAAATTCACTCCTAATTGGCTTGGACCATACATCGTAACTCATACCTATGGATCAAGTGCCTATCATTTATCCTCTTATGGTAAACCCGAACCTGAGCCCCTTAACGCATTGCATCTTCAACCATTCTATTATTGACTCGTTGTCCTATCTCACCCTTTGTCTCTTTACAAGCTCATCCCTTGAGCACTATCCACTCTATACACCTCCCTAATGATTAAAGAAGAATCATGTGAGTTCCCATCACTTGTTATCTTCTCTTGAATATGTGTACCACGGCACTGCACATAACATGATTCTCATGGATACTTTTCGTCTACCTTTAGATGAGATCCCATGGTCATTCCACCTTTCCTTTTAAACAAGAGTCCTATCCTCCACCTTGGTCTTGTCCATGATTTCAAAGACCTCACATGGGACCAAACTCCTTGAGTCAAACTTCTAATAAAAATATGACTCCCTCAAAAGGACATCTTCCTCTTGACAAAATTGCTACTATAAATAGACTGCTCCCTCGAAGGACAACTATGTGAAGCTAAAAAAAAAAGAGAGAAACCAAAGCTTCCCACATCTGATCAGCTTCACAAAGACCTCAAGGAGTACCATATTATTTATCCCATATAGACTTCCTGCATCAATCAGTCTATCACAACAAAAAAAATTTTTAGTCATGGACTTGCCCATTGTGACCTCAGACCTCTTGTCCAAAAGCCCCGTCACTCAAAACATATACAATTAACTACCTTTCACCCACCTTACCATTTCCACTCTCATTTCCTCAATTTCCTTAAGGGACATCTTGGAATTTCAAACATTTGGTGATCCTGTGACTACCTTCATTGTAGAACAGTTAATCATCCAATGCCTTTTGGGTCTTGTGTTCATCACCCCTCTAGGGTATGACCTACTCAGGTATGATCCTACCCAATCAGGTGGCTTTATTGCCCCCCTCTTATCTTTTAACCATCTTTGTTTACGTTTTGATTACCTTATATAGACTTGGTACTCGACGCTTACCTTTGAGGTAATCCTCCCCTCTTGCCATAATCACCTTCACTTGCATCCTTTTACCTATAATCTACCCACACCTATTAAACCTAAACCCACAACATGCCCACAAACCTACCAACTCATTTTCATATTCTTCCCTAGCTCATGGGAGAACTACATCGGCATGAGGTCCCTTTTTGCCAAGACTATGTAGGCAGCACTCTGAGGGCATGGGGCCCTTGGAGGTTAGCTCGGCCATTCTCTACCCTAAACCAATTCATCAACCATGCCTAACTCACCATTTACCCCACATTTCACTTAGTTCCTATTTTCTAACAAAATTGGAAATTAAGCCACATACATAACAAGTTGCTTACTACAACATACATTTTATTACACCTACCATCTCTCTATCATCACTATGCATAGATTATACAACATTTCACATATGACCCATAGTATCATTCATTGCCAAAATAATGAATCATAACTAAACCTACTTTCAACTCAACCATGTCATAACCTAATGTGATCCATGCCTATCACCTAACTCCACCATGCCATAACTTGCATCCCTGCCTATAACCTGAATCAATCCATGCCTAACTCATCCATGCCTAAACCAACCTGACTCATCCATGCCTATAACCTGACTCAATCCATGCCTAAACCAACCTGACTCATCCATGCCTAAAACCAACCTGATCATCCATGCCTATAACCTGACTCAACCATGCCTATAACCTGACTCAACCATGCCTAAACCAACCTGACTCATCCATGCCTATAACCTAACTCAACCATGCCTATAACCTAACACAATCCATGCCTATAACTTGACTCAATCCATGCCTATCACCTAACTCCACCATGCCTATAACCTCACTCGATCCATGCCTAAACCCGACCTAACTCCATCACCATGCCTAACTCACTTAATTTCAAACCACATTAAATTAACAAATCCATATCTCCTCTAACACAAGCCATACATCCAATATCTCATAAAAATATTAACACATCACAAAATACCATGAATCTCATCATATAAATCAATAAATGTGTATCTCAAAATACATGCCTATCTCATCATGGCCATCATCTCAAAAATGTCAGCACGCAGGCCGATATACAATACAAAATGTCATTAGCACACAGGCCGGTCTCATATATACAAAAATAATGAATGAATCAATATCAAAAATCTTCAGCATGCAGGCCGGTATATGCCCACAATATAATAAACTCACTTATACATCCTCACTATCTTCGACACGCAGGCCGGTATGTGATAAAAAATACAACTATCTTCATAACATAGGCCGGTATATAAAGTCACTCGTATACATCAAAAAAATCAGGTGGCCGCATATCAGACATCTCATGGATGTCCTCCATCTCTATGTCACTTGCACCCTCGGCCTCCTATGTCCCTGCTGACACATCACCTTGCTCTAGTCACCATGCGCTAGTGGCCTCTCCTGATCAGGCCTTGGAGCTCACCGCCCTCCTGTGCTCTCCACACTACATGTGCGGGATCTCATCCTCTCACTGGATGCCTGCTGTGTCCTGTACTCTCCGTAAGAGAGGAAGTCTATCCCAGACTGCCATGAGCTGGTCTTGATAATATCTCACCTCACCTAGGGCATCCCATAACCTAGATATAGGCATAGTCTATGGTGGTCCCATAGGTCTCGGCCCCTGTACCTATCCTACACCATCCTATGAATTGGGACCAGCTCCCTGTGCCTATGGTAGTGCCCCCTGCCCCTGTGCCTATATTTGGGCTTGTAAGGCCCAATCTGTGCCTGGGCTGTGGCCAACTGGCCTTGTAAACCTACTACATGAGCCAGTAAGGCTGCCACCTGACCATCTCTGTCTCCATCTCCTCCATCTCCTCCACCCTCTCCCTCCACCATCTGGGCCTGTAGACTGGCCACCTGTACTTGTAGCTCTACTACCTCTGTCTCTGACCCCTCCAGATATGTCTGTAGTATACCTATCTGCATGATCAGTGTCACTACCTACCCCTGTAGGGCGTCTCTCTACACTGTAACAGTAGCTAAGTCAAGCTGCCCTGGTCTAGGTGGTATGGCTCGTAACTGAGCCACCCACCACTGCCTATACCTATCTATGCATCTAGGCATCATCAATCCGCTGATCCACTGGCTCCTCCTCCTCTCTATAGGAACTGTAGGCTATGGTAGAGGTAGAGGCCTCTCCACGTCATCTCTCCGATACTGTGGGAAGGACGAAGGAATATCTTGTACAAGCCCGAACTACCGTCAGACCCTGTCTACCAGGATCATCTCATCCTCCCTAGCACGACGACCCTATATCCACCTCTCTAGCTGGAGATCAGCTAGCTCCTCATGCATGTGCCTATATGAGGGGAATCCCACATATGGCCTCCAGATAATGTTCCACTCTAGACAACCCCTCCAACAACTACCAAAAATGGGCCACATCATATGTCGGCCTATCTGACCTCCGCTCTCCTGCAACCGGCACCCATCTCCTGTATCCCAACCACACACATCTCATGGGAAATGCATCTACTCAGGGCATCCCTATAGGTCGAACATAGACTATGTGCTCGTAGGCCCAGAATGTAGTATAAAGGTACAACACAGGCTAAACTTGCAACCTCCCATATGCCCACAACTCTCTGTATAGTTGCACCAAGAATGCTGGTGCCTAGGAAAAGCATGTCTCATGCACCATCATATCGTGGAGCACCCCCATCAGTGATCAGGGAAAGCATCCACCCTCTGCATCGGGTAGTGCATAGCAACACACTACCTCCATCAATAAAACCACTAGCCTCGTCTCATCTAGAATGGGCTAGGTACATCTCACCATAGCTCAAACTGATGCTATGAAATCTCAGCTCCGTCACCCCCTCACTAAATACTATCCCGATCAGCTCCTCTGAGGCCTCAGAGGAGATAGAGTACACCTGGGCCCCTAATATGGGTAACTGCAAAATCTGGAACATGTCCTCTAGGGTGATAATCATCTCACCCGTCATAAGGTGGAACGTGTTGGTCACAAGTCCCATCTATCGATGAGCATGATCATCAAACTGGGCTACCAAACAACATGTCGGTAACACCGAATACCACTCAAGCCCACTTCCTCTATGTGCTGCAGCTCCAATGGGGTCGCTAAGCCACACAATGTCACTAGTAGCGGTGGAACCATGTCCCACATATGTAACTGCGATCTCCCCTGCATCCAATTCAAGCACAACATTAATCTACATTTACCATGACCATATTCACCAATTATCATTACCCTCCACCCTATTTTTACTTTACCCATCTCAACTACCTGGCCCACATCCCTCTTGGACCCTTATGCCCAAAATCTTGACCGGTGCCGGTTCATCCTAACTGACTCCGGTCACCCTTAAACTGGCATCGGTCACCTATTTAGGTGATCAATACCAGTTCAAATGTACCGACCACAGTTACCATGTAACCGACATCAGTCACCTATTTGGTGACCAATCCCGGTTCTTACCAACCGACGCCGGCCAAGCTTGATCGACGCCGGTCACTATCACGGAAAAATCCGCAACTTCCCAAACCCCCTTTTTTATAACCCTCCCCCTACCCCTTTTACCCCACCTATAATGACCTAAAATCCCCTTAGACCCATACTCACCCCACCTATACAATTTTCTAACCTCCCCCCCTCTTTTTGGCCCGTTATTCCCCCATACCCGATTTAACTTTTTCCCACCCACAAAATACAAAAAACCAACAAAACCCTACAAATGAACAACTATCACAACTTCTACTCTATCTAATTAACACTATAGAGTTATGTGCTTACCTCGTCGCGTTGCCACCATCTCAGTGGCACATCTAGCCACTGTGTTGGTGGTCTGCCTGATCCCTCTCCAACCTCTGCCATCCTTGAATATCTACCCGTAACCTCCGACCAATCAACTCTCTCACCCTGATCCCGTGGACCCGCTACTCACCAACCCAACCCTTGTCAAATCACACTGTCAGCTCACTGTCCTATTTTATCCAGACACTTTTCTCTCTTTTCTCTCTTTTTTGTCATTTCTTTCACTTCACAAATAACAAATGAATAATAAAAACATGTGGATTTTTTGTTTTTATACAAAACCCGACCTAACCGACGTCGATTCCCCTCGACCGGCATCGGTCTCATGCCCTACCTCACCGTCATTGGTTTTCCTATACCGGCGTCAGTTATCCGTGACCGCCATTGGTCAACCTAACCTACACATTGCCCCTACTTTTCCATTTTACCCCACCCTTTACCTTGCTCCTTTCCTCACCCACCCTTCACCCTGACCATTTACCACACCCCACCTTTACCCAACCCATTACCTTACCTTTCCTGACCTCATCATTTACTACCTCCATTTTTCCTCCTTTGGGGACTCATTATTTTACCCTACCTTGGCCTTACCCGTGTTGTGACCTAGATATTTGGACTTGGACCATCGCTAGTGACCTTTGACCTCATGTGTTTGCTATACCTTGCGGAATTGTTACCTGTGTTGATTGACCTAATGACCTTACCTAGCCTATTGCCGTGACCGTTTATCCTGACCCTACCTTTGGTGTATCGGAACATACCTAAAAGTTCCTGCACCTAACCTATGTTGTGTTTCCTGACCATATCCTATACCTTGGATACTGGATTCACTTCAACCTTGTTTGGATAAACCTATCGACCTTAGACGATGTAGAGTTTTCCTACTCTTCAACCCGGTAGCGTGCTGCAGTTTATACGTGTGCATGCATTTGAATGTTGCTACCTGTGACCCTGACCCATTACCTAGATTTCCCACAGTAGACCTTTCACCCTTTTCCCCCTGTACCCACTTGCCTTTTCCTCACATTTACCTTTTATCAAACCACTCACCGCTTCTCCCTGCTGCCTCGTCAGTTCCTGGTTTGAGGG
Source organism: Taxus chinensis (assembly GCA_019776745.2). Lineage (NCBI taxonomy): Eukaryota > Viridiplantae > Streptophyta > Pinopsida > Cupressales > Taxaceae > Taxus > Taxus chinensis. The sequence continues at coordinate 763,179,280 of CM034154.1, read as the reverse complement.
GGATCACCTTCACCCACACATGGGGCAACCACATCTTATTTTTGTTAGCATCCCTTACCAATACAAGCTACACAACAAAAAGGGGCAAAATGTAGACACTAAAATTAGGTCACACTCCCCTTTTGTCCCTCGACATATAAGCACCCTTTATTACATTTACCTAGCTATGCCCCCCTTCACCCCACTAATATTAATTTAATTAAATTAATGCATTATCCTCACTATATTTATTATTTAAATATCTTATTTGAATAATATCCCCACATACAGTTCACTTAGACACCTCACCAAGCCAACTCAACCTAAGACCTATTCTTAGCAAGTTCCCATAACTAACTAAGACTTACCCAAACCCTAAAAATCAATGCCTACATTCCCTCTAACCACATTCCCGCATGCTCACAAGAAGCTCCCAGTCTAATCCGTGGGATAACGACATGAGATCCAAGGAAATTAGGAGGATCTCCCTAGTTTAGTAAACCTAGGAAATCCCTACCTTGACCGACATCGGTTACCCCTAACCATCACCGGTTAAGCTGGACCGCCATTGGTTACCCCTTTTAACCCCTAAACAACCTTATTCTCAAGGTTGGAAGAAAGTTGGCAAACATTGGGAGAAAGTTGATGAGAAAGAATGCATCTCAGAGAGATAACACATCTTCAGAGAGCCAATTCCATTGAAAACTCACATCCAAGGAAGGAGATTGAGCATCTTCTCCTGCATAGCCATCCCAGCCACGATCTGATCTATCCAAGAAAAGAGGAGTGTACATGCAACCCATGCAGAAGCTTTTCTTCAGTTGGTGATCACTTGTAACCTTCAAACCCATCATCAACACCTCCATCCCTCACACATAGACATTCAAGAATGAAATCCAAGTAAGTACAACATCATACTTTCCTGGTTATTTCATTTCATCATCATTTTATCATCCATTGTTTATCTTGCTCCTATTGACCTTCTCCACATTTTCACCTCCGTATACCCATTAAAACCTCACAAAAGCCTACTCCAGTCACCCAATACCTCATCCTAACCAACCAAAGTCCTTTGTGCAATCACAAAGGAGACCAAAATCTTGTTCTGTGACATTTCTAGATCTCATAGTAACCGGCACCGGTTACACCTAACCACCGTCGATCACCCCTGACCGACACCGGTCTCTGTGTTTTCCCACACAACCCTGAACAAAGACCTACCCACCTAATTTTATCTCACCCTCTTTCACCTGTGATCTACCCGAGACCCTTTATTAGACCTGCAGAGACCCAAAACCAATCATTTGACCTTTGGATTCTATTCTAGCTTAGCCTGTTAGATTAGATCTATTTCTTATTGTGTTTTTAAGTGAGATACCTAAATCATTTTAAAATAACAATAGGATTTACTTTGTTTACAACATTGAATTGTTTAAAATAGTGGACTGACAGCCATCTAGGAAGTATCACACTTCCCAGATCTAGCATACGCTAGGCAGTTCACTGCCCATATTGTTTAACTCCTTCTGGTGGTCTTGTTTTCATTATAGGTAGTTCCTCCTAGCCAAAAGGAAGCTCTCATGATCAGCTGTGGATTCCAGAAGTCATACGTGCACAACAACCCATCAACTGACATTTGAACAGGTATTCCTCCTATGCCTGTTACCCTATCTGTTTCATCAACACTTCAAAGAAACAATCTAAGAAAAAGGTGAAACACTGCCATATGTTGAAATAAACTGCTTAGTCTATGAATAAACCCTCTCAGTCACATTTCCTTTGAGTAGTCTGACCAGGAACATAGTAAAAGCATAATTCACTCTCATATGATGAGTTTTACTATTTTCATAGGTGAGTTGTTGTAGAATTCATAAACTGGTGCATTTTTCTTGTTCTCATTCCTTGATAATCCCACCCATATCCTATATGCTGCTATAGTGTACATCAAGTATGAAGTCATATGAAATGTTTTTCTTTAATGTACATTAACCAACTTTTGAGTCAATTTTTCATAGATAATTTCCCCCAGTTCAACCGCTATTTGTCTTCACATATTACATTGATAAACACACACATTCAATTTTAGAAATCGTTAGTGGATGACATACCCATTATTATGGCTAAAAGTGTGATCATATCTAAAAGTTATTCTATGAAATAAATTTTTAAGAGTGTTTTGGGCAACTTGGAAGGGCCGTTATTTTTTATCTTTAGCCAAGATTTGGCAATCTTGGTTTTGTATTTGTCTTGACTTAGGTCAAACAATCTCTAGGCTTCAGTATTGGTTAGGATATTTGAATTTTCAAAGGTTGGGATTCCTAAGTCCACATTGATATGGTGGGCATTTAGATTAGGAATTACTTTCCCTTGGGGTCTTTCAGTTCTTTAGTTTTTGGGTCAAAATTGGAAGCACAAGCCATGACTGTATTAGTGCATTGAACTGAGGTAGGAAATCCAACATCATAAGCTATTCCACTATTTTTAACACATTGGGATATTATAGTGGGACTATCATTAGTAATTCTGGCCCAAAAGTTGTTTAAATTCATGTGCCTTACATCACTATCCCCTATGTCAAGCACAAAGGTTTCTAAGGATGAAATATGCTCATACCCTTACGTATTGAAAATTCATGGTGGAAGGGTTAATGAAAACTTAGGGAAAACAAAGACTAAATGATGAGGCCATAAATTGGCCATAAATAACCATTATTTTGTTCTTCCAAGTTACCTTTGAAAGTGGATTTAAATGTAATCTAGGAACTTATAGTTTGCTTAAGATAAAATATAGGATATATATCTTGTTCATTCTTTAGACATATTTTGTTATCTATTTTTTTGACTAATCCCATTGATTATTTGGGAAAAGATGCAAAGTCTTATGTATGCAGGCCATAAAGGAAAGATAATGCTAGTATTCGGAAAAATGGAACTGCTCATGAATAATACATCTAAACTGAAATATGATTTCATATTTAGATTTCTCTTAGAAAATTATGCATGTTCAAAACAAGAATCATCTCAATCTGAGATTGCATGCAAAAGTTATAGTTTTTTTAGCTAGCTCTGGAACCATTGGAGTTTGCTCAAGAACCTACAAATTTAGCTCCAGAACCTGCAATGTTATCTCTAGAACCATTGGAGTTATCTCCTAAACCTATAACATTAGCTCTAAAACCATTGGATTTAGCTCCAAAACTTTCATCAATAAAATAACGTAAGCTCCGGGACCATTGGAGTTAGCTCTGGAACTTACATCAATAGAGTAACATTAGCTCTAGAACCTATAACATTAGCTCCAAAACCATTGGATTTAGCTCCAGAACCTGCATAAACAAAGTAATGTTAGCTCTGAAACCATTGGAGTTAACTCCAAAACCTACATCAATAGAGTAACGTTAGCTTTAGAACCTACATCAATGAAATGAAATTTTTTAAGGAATTGTGAAAAATCAGAGAATCCAATAGGAAATATGAGAGAGTTTTTTGTTCATAGCAATGTGTTAAACAAAAACCTCATTCAGATTTTCTACAGGTTTTACCATTGAAGAGAAATCTAACTTTCAGTGAGCTACAATCTGAGGAAAAGTGTATCATTAAAGCACTAAAAGTTCCATAAATAACAAAAAAGTCAAATGGAAAATATGAGAGATTTTTGTTCATAAAAATGTGTTTAAAAAAACCTCATTCAGATTTTCTACAAGTTTTACCAATGAAGATAAATCTAACTTTCAGTGAGCTGCAGTATGAGGAAAAGCATATTAGACGAGCACTAAAAGTTCCATAAATAGAAACATAAAAGTAAAATTGAAAATATGAGAGAGGTTTTTTTCATAGCAATGTGTTGCAAATTGAAATAAACTGCATTCATATTTGCTACAAGGTTTTACCAATGAAGATAAATCTAAATTTTAGTGAACTGCAGTCCAAGGAAAAAACGTATCAGACAAGCGTCAAAAGTTCCACAATCAAAAACAACAAAGTCAAATAGAAAATACGGGAAAGGTATTCTGGTCAAAATCATATTTTGAGGAAAAACCTCCTTCCAATAATTTAGAAGAATAAAATCATTGTGATTCTTGTTACCAAAAAGAAAGGAGAATATTTGGGAGCAAATCTTCCTAAAATAAGTAAGATAAGATTTGACCCAATAATATATATCTCTCCATATTTTGTGGAGATGGAGATCTTAGTTGTTAGGATTGGAATAAAGATAAGATTAGATTGTATTTCCTAAAATAAGGATTTGGTTGGATGCATTAATTATAAATTCGAACCTTCCACACTGAGATATGTAATTCCTTCTCCCAAGAAATAAAGATTTGTTCTTTCCTCTCAATAGATTCTGTAGTTTTAAAATCTCAAAAGTATGATTTAAATCCTCTTCCAATGAATGAGCTGGCCACTCATTTCAAGGAAGATGGATATGTGTATTTATGTTTATGTTTATCCATTTCTTTGTAATTCAATCTGTTGTATTGTTTTTACCTTTGTATGTGAAAATTCAGTTTGTTGTGAACCTGTAGGTGTTTCATTTAATTATGTTTATTTCCACATTCAACAATTTCAATTTATGCAAGTATTTTTTTATTTCCTGGCAAGTTTGATTTCATTCATCAAGTGTGATTTATCCTTCATGCGAACTTTATTTCTGCAAGTGTGCCTTTATTTCATCAAGTGTGCCTTTAAATTTCTGTAAGTGTAATTTTTTTTATGCAAGTTTGGTTTGTGTTGAAAAGAGTTGTTTTCCAAATATCTTCTTCTCTTAATGCATATAGCCATCAGACACCAGCCCTAGATTGACATTATTAATGATGAGGATTGATGACCCTCATCACAAACAATTATTTTCAAGAGGTATTTAAAGGAAAGGGTTGGGAACTCAAATAATTTTCAAAATAAACAAATGTAAGGTAAATCCACTCACCTTTGCATGAAAATGAAGGAACCTTCGAAACGGTCCCAACACAACTTGAATTTTTGAATTTGGATGAAAAATAACAAATTTATGGATGAAAAACCAATTTGGCATGAGAGAGTAGGGAAGTGTAAACGGAAATGAGAAATTGATCTCGTCAATATAAAAATGAATAAGTGTGAGGGTTATTTATATAGAAATTAGCTTGAATAACTCGATTTAAGGATGAAGACAATTATGCGGATATTACAAGACCTTGGTGAAGAACAAATTTTTACCCTCTTGTTAAAAATTGGATATGACGGGTCTACGGGGGATCCAGAGGAATAACCTTTGATGTGAAAGGAGCCAGGATTAGGGATGTTGGGGAAACACAGAATATTGGAACTGGTTCCACTAGTTCCATAAATATATGCAATATCCAAAATATGAAAGGTAGGAGAAGGCATGTGGAAACAACAAGCTTTATAGGAATAAGAGGCATTCATATGGAACTACTAATCAAAATGTTCTAGAAGTTCTTTAAATCATCGATCAAACCTGCATGAGGAAGAGTTGTGGAGATGCAGATATTATGGGGAGTCGGGGAATGGACGGAACTCAAGAAATGTTCCGATAGACCATCTAAAACTTGACTTACATTACAAAGTGATACAATGCGGTCATTATGGAAACTGTAACAATGAGGAACAAATGAGTTGTTCCTCCTTCGTTCCTCTAAAGTCCACATTGACTGATCCAAGCCCAAATTTACTTAAAATTGACTAATTCTTGGAATTGTTTGCATTTTTCAACATCTAACATCAGGTTGATATGACTCAATAAAAATAGGTCACTTAACCAAAAACTCAAAAGTTTTCAAAGGAATTTCACATTTTTGGGGTCAGTGACAATGGGGAAAATGTTTAAAGTCTACGAGCTTCCTTCAAATGATCCAAAGTTTCTAGACATAATTCTAGTGCTTGGTATGGAAAGACGTGCATGATAATCAAGTGCTTAAGTCATGCATCCCAAGGAGACAAGCATCAAAAGGTATGTCCTCATCGTTTACAAGTAGAGGCCCTCCAGTTTGTCACCAGTGCCATTATGCAGGGGCAAATGTTCAAACAGCTTGGTTATTGACAAACACTAGGAACAAACCCTAAGGAATAGTCTAAGTATAAAATGGGTTGGTGGTGAAGAAAGCCATGTGTATAGACGCTGAGCATTGGAGAGATAAATTCAAAGCGTTGTCCTAAATGAGTGGGACAAGCTTGCAAGGAACTGTTGATCCATGAATTAAAATTTTGGGTTTGAGCGGTTTTTGGTCCATAAACGACTAAGTATCAGAGAAGGTGACTTTCTCCACGTCTCAAGTCGGCGAAATTTCTAAAGATAACCCCAAAAAGCGTAGTCACCAAAGAATTTCAGGGCCAGTTAAGGTCATAGAGTTAAGAAGATCAGAATTGGAATGAGATCAAATGAGTCCTAAGCATTTATGGACAATAGGTGCTAGCGGAAGGAACCAAGTTGTTTTTGCAGTCTTTGTTTACACACTTCAAAAGCTATGCATTCTGGAGCTTTCTAAACAGATCGTGAAGATCACCTATCGAAGTTCACACTCAACCACCATGTCCCTCCTTTAATTTTCTTGTTTTTAAAATGACATATTTCCGTTAATTATAATGAAAACATTCATTTAGCTCGTATAATATCCATTTTTACTCCATGGAGCAACTTCAAACACAATCAATTCCAAGAAGTCAGTCCATCACGAACAATGATAATCAAGCTCTACACATGGCTGTTCAAAGGTAAGGCATTACTTCGGATCCATTTCAAACTTTTTAGCTTGATAAGGCAAGTAACTGTATTACAAGTCAGCCAGCTCCATCCGCTGATGCTCCACTGGAGCCATGTGTCAAGCCATCAATTGCCTGGTGGGCTGACAAGCCTAGATCTTTGCCCAAATGGAAACTATTGCATTACCGGCACCCGAACCATCATTTTCTTAAACAAAGACATGAATTGTGGGGCTGAAATGAAATCATGCACTTTGGGTATCTATCTAGTCTTGATCACATACTTTGGTATGATTCCTAAGTAAGAAAAGTACTAATTAACCCACAGCCCGTTATGGCTATCTTTTCTTGCTTTTTGATTCTATGTATTGATCTTACACTCGAGTATTCAAATAAACATATCTTTCTTTTCATACTTCAAAATTTCAAATTTGGCACATCAGAACCAGGATCTTGCCACACCAGGTGCCCCCATCCCCTATGGGCACCCCTGACCTTTAATTTTGACGAGGTTAGGTTCAAATCTTTTCAAACGTCCTTTCTAGTCCATTAATGGGCATCCGATTGCTTCAGCTACCAGTAGATTGGCATTTGATTGGTCGTTAATTCCTCCTTGAACACGCTAGACAGATCAAAGAGGCAGATATGACAGATATGTGATCGGATAATAAATTACCAAGATGGTAAGTCAGGTTAATTTTCACTACCAGAATCGAGTTTCATCCAAAGGAATCTATCAATTTTCATCGTCCATATAACATCCCAAAAATTTCTTGGAAGTTAAATTAACTACGGATAAGTCTAATTAGGATTAGACGAGATCATCATTGTGTGTAAAATTCATTTGGTTCATCATGTCATGACCCACAGCTTCTGCTGCACGGCATGACACTGCGGAATGAATAACCCCGCACCCACCTTTATGATCCTTCCTAAAAAATGTGATTAGGCCTTAATCGTAGGTAAAATGGTTCATAAATGATTGTGAATCTTTCAGTTATTTGTATTTCGGTTACTTTATTTTAATCGGTTTGGTCGTCTTTTGTTTTGTTCGACTTTTGCAATGACCACGATGATCACTGCCTCTGTTTTATTTGACAATGCTATATCAATCCATCTTTATGAGAATATTCGAATTATTATTTACGGACTTGATGATTTTTCGTTATTGGAATGTTTTATATAAACCTGGAAATTCAACTAATTATTATGGTAATATATTGTTGGAAATATGTGGACTTGTATTATGAAGATTAATTTTAACTTAACCATTAAGTTGGGTAACAACTAAAGTAAAAAAAATGTGTATGAAATATTAATTAGTATATATATTTTAGAGGGATTTGACATGTAAGCCAAAAGTTTTTTATTTAGATATTGAAATTTATGGGTTTCATAAAGTGACACACCTTCACATGGCACAAGTGTGCGGCATGCACTAGTACACGTACCAGCATTGGGAAGCCCAAAAATTCTCCAATATGCTGCCCAACTATAGTTCTTTCATTATATTTTTTTCTGTTATTTCTCCTTTGTCTATTTTTCATTCTCCCCTTTTGGAATACCTGTGTGAGTTTTGGAGGAAAGAAGGATTCAACTTGTTAGAGCTGGAAGAGTAGAAAGGTTATCTGATTCTGGGTTTACTTCAAGCATGAATATCTTCTCCCTTCTCTGTTGTGCATTATTGGTAAAAAATGAGGAAATACACATTCTGTTTTTAATGGCAATCAAGGAATTTGTGGACAGCTTTTGATTTAATCGTTTGGAGATGAAGTTTGAAAAGGAAATTGATGGATTTTGTATTCTTTTTAGTTTCTTTGTGTGGTTTTAACTAAACCCAGAAAAATATGCAGATGGGGTTTTGGGTTTTGATCTGAAAAAATAAAGTAAAAGAAAGGTTAAAAATTCCTTCTTTGCATTAAAATAAATTGTAACCAAAGGAAAAGAGTTGGGTTTTTCCTGTACTGGAAGAAGGAAAAACATTTTGTGAATTTGTGTGTTTAAAATCGATTTGTGCTAGTGGGTTTTCATTTTGGTTTACTGGAATTTAGTTGCGTGTTTTCTGTAACCAAATCGATTTGGGTATACCGATTTGCACAAATGATTGATATGGGTATGTAACAATTGGTTGGAGTTTTGTATTTTTCTGTTTGACTATTATATGCAGGTCTGATTGTTAATTTATTGTGATCTCTTGAATGATAATTTATGGATGGTCAAATCTCTTGCATGGGGCTGTTTTTCCAGAAGTTATCTTTATGGACATCTAAATCAGATCATGTATAAATGAGGGTGTGTTGTTATGTGTAAAAAAAGGAATTTAACTTGTAACTTCCAGCCTAGCAATATGACTTGGATTTTTGTAAAACTGTGAAAAAGAAATTGCTTATCTTAGTAAGGGCATGAAAGCCAGGACAGCTTGACCCAGATGCACCAAGGAGTAATTGGTGGCATGACTGGGTTTTATATAATGATATCTTATGAAAGAAGTAATTAGTTGTTCTTTTACTAAACAGAGTATTTTTACATGATTTAATCAGGGTGCTGCTATATTGTTTTGTTGGGGTTGTTTGTTTACCAGATAGAACAAGTTAAAGTGATGTAAATTTTGTGATATTTGTTTTAATTTGTAGAGCTTCTCATTGACTGAAAAGAAATATGTTTTATTTTCCTTGGTAATGATGTTCTTGGATAATATGATGGGTTTCTCATTAACTAGAAAGAGTACGTTTGATTAGTTTTTGGTAATGATGATTTTTGGGCAGTTTTGTTAAGTTGCTTGTTGATTTGGAAGATAAGAGAAATAATATTAAAATCTATACCAAATAAAGTATGATTTTCTTGTGGTCATAATTTGAATTCGGAGGTTGAGTGATTATGGTTTGATTATGCTGAAATAGAGATTGGTTGTTCTATTTGTATACATCCATAGCTGTATCTTTAGAGGAACCAGGGGGTAAATCATTTTCAGTTGTATTACCATATGCTTGTTGATAAAACAACATGTATATCCTTTCTTATTTTACTAATTAATTGCATCAGAAAATGGAGTTAATATTCATGCCAGTTTATTTTGAATTGACATTATACCACTACTCCAGTCTTGCAGGACCATTAGCCGTTACTTTCGGATGTGCGGAAACTCATGTTTTGTGAATTTTTATTGTAGCATGGATCAAAATAAGATACTTGGATTTCAATTTTTAGAATGACGAAATCCTAGAATTTTGACTAAATTTATTGAGATCTTGGACCCATTGTAAATATTTAAACCTCAATATGTGAGAGTTATTATACCGGTTATATATTTCACCTTAATGGCATATGTAATTTATGATTTTAATAAAGAGATAATTACTTTGTGTAATAATGTCTAAAAATGAGTAAATGATGAATACTTGAGTTGAGAAATCTTACTTTTCACAAATTGTTAAATATATTTATTTGATAATAATCAATGTATGAAGTCAATAATTGGACAATTATTGTAACAATCATTTGTCTTTTAATTTCTAAATTTAATAGCTATTTAGTGGCCAAGTTAATCAAGGGAATAATTATATATATATAGCCTTTCGGTAAACTTGGTACTATTATGATAAGATTATAAATCTTGTTGTATAGAGAATGGAAGAGTATCATTGTAAAGAGTTAATTTAAGGTTAAGGAATCAAACGTCAAGAATAGAGAGACTAAATGGGATGATAAATAGATGAAATGATCCGTTAGGCATATTAAGGGATAAGTAAATGCAGAATGTTGATATAGTTACATTTCAGCATAATGATCCTAGTTGGCCTTTGGAATCTATTTTAATATAAGATCTTGCAAGATAGGCTAAGTTGGAAATAAAATAACATAAAAACTATAAAGATCTAGATAACTATGAAAGGGATAGTTGTGAGGTGGCGGAAGACTTAAAACACATAAGACTAGTGTGTTGTCTTGAGTTTAGCCGTAACCTGCATAGCGGATAACTTTTTCCAAAGTAATGCATTGATGGTTGTGTATTGTCCGATCACCTAAGTCCTCCAATTAAAATAAAAATTGTCTGTAACTTGATCATGGGAATTTGAACACTAAACATGAGGTAGAAAATGGTCGGATACTAGAATACAAAGTCAGGAAATTAGCTTCGTGGTAGACCCAATGACTTTCACATAGTTCCCATGACCTTTCAAAGGTTAAGCCGAAATGCTAGTAAGAATTGTCACTCAACGTAGTGACGAAGGGAGATCGTGGAGATCTAGATACACCCTTCTCAGCTGCACATGACTTACATGGATGTTATCAGATAGATCAAAAGAACAAATTTGATTTAATGAATTTGATTAAATAAATCTGTATGATTGCAGCTGTGTAATTTTATTTTATGTTAAAAAAATCCTCATTTTCTAGCTCTTGTAATTTTAAGTCTTACATTTTGGTATTAGAGCCAGAGGCTCAGACACTTGGACATTAATGAGACACATGTTCTAATAAAAGTATCCTCTTTTATAAAATAAGAAACTATGGCTAGACCGGAAACAAGAGCTAGTATGGCAAGTAACAGTGGGGGTAAATATTGATGACGTGTCAGATAATACGGCTGCTAAGTTAGAAGAAATCCTCAACCTTTTGAATGACACCTGAAACTGAGTTGTTGCTTTAGAACAACAAGGTCAGGGTGGTGACTAAAATGAGGATAGTAGGGATGAGAATTAGGGTGATGAGTAATATGATGATCAACCTGAGCACCTGAATGAAAGGGAAAATAAGAAAGCAAGGCTGGCTGCTGAGTTAGCAAGGGACATTAAAAGAATATACCCACCTAAATTTGATGGTAAAACTCTTAGGGATTGTGCTTAAACTTGGCTCTCTGAAATGGAAAAGTATTTTGAGATTAGGGAATTTCCTGAGGAGAAAAAAGTAGTGTGGGGAGCCTACCAATTGTCCCATGAAGCATCTTCCTGGTGGGATAACTGGAAAATGGAACTAGGAATTGATTCTGGTATGATCACATGGGAGTAGTTCAAGGCGTACTTCCATCAAAGATGGCTACCTCAGCTATATTTTGACCAAAAGATGGTAGAATTCCAAAATCTAATTCAAGGAAAGTACTCAATTACAGAATATTGGGAACATTTCACTCGATTGTTGAAATATGTTCCTATGTATCAAAAGGATGAGAAGTTTAGAGTGAGAAAATTTATAATGGGATTAAATCCTAGTATTGGTGGTGAGGTAGATGTTCATGGACCTACCTCGATGGAATCTGTGTTTGAAAAAGCTATCAAGTAAGAACAAAAGTTGTGAAGTATTTATGCCTCTAAATAGGAAAGCAGAAGAAAAAATAGCAAGTTTTAAGCACCAACCGCAAGTAAACCAACATGGAAAAAGGGAAACAACAAGTTTAGGCCTATCAACAAAAGAGTAATAATGGGTATAACTGTTGTAAATAATAATAAAAATGGGAAAGGAACAAGTTTCATCCAGAATAAGATTGAGAGAAAAGGACCACTAGGTGGATGTTTTAAATGCGGCGATGATCATTTTGCTAACAACTGTCCGCAAAGAGGACAATGGAATAACTAGTATAAGGGGTTTAGTGCAGTAAATAAAGAGGGGCAATAACATAAGATTTATGTTGCAGTCCATAATAGGCAAGTGGAAAAGAAAGCGACTCCAATAGAAACTTCAAGTAATATTTTTGGAGAACTTTTTTCTATTTTATTTGATTTCGGTTCAACAGAATGTTTTGTTTCATCTAAATTATCTGATAAACTCAAGATAAAATATGGGTACATGGAACACACTTGGAATGTACAATATGGAAATAATGATATACATAGAGTGAATCAGTGTTTGTTTGAGGCACCACTAGAATTACTTGAGTTCATGACAAGATTAAACTTGTATGCAGCACCTCTTGGATCTTATGATATTGTCATAGGTATAAATTGGTTAAGTCAGCATAATGCAACTTTGTATTGCTTAGAAAAATGTGTAACCTGCTGTGATGATATGTAGAAAATAGCAAGCGTTCAGGGTGTTAAAAGAGAGTTTTTCACCAGGCATATTTTTGTCATGCAGCTAAAAAAGGCAAAGCGGAAGGGATGCCATCTATATGTTGTAAAAATAAAAAATTCAAGACAGGAAATTGAACCTGAAATTGAAGCATTTCCCATCCTAAGGGAATTTAGAGATGTGTTTCCAAATGAGTTTCCCGGACTTCCACCTAAGCGTGAATTTGACTTCACAATAGAGGTCAAACCAGTAATGGAACCAATCTCCAAGGCACCGTACAAAATGAAAACAACTAAATTAGTTGAGTTGAAAGCTCAATTACATGAATTGTTGTCCTTGGGTCTAATTAGACCAAGTATATCACCATGGGGTACACCAGTTATCTTCGTGAAAAATAAGGATGGGACCCTCAGACTTTGTATTGATTATAGAATGCTCAACAAGGTAACAGTGAATAATCGGTACCCACTGCCCCAAATCGATGATATTTTTTATCAAATGGGGGGCGCAAAAGTGTTTTCCAAGATTGATCTTAGATCCAGTTATCATCAACTACTGAATCAAGGATGAAGATATCCATAAAACCACTTTTAGAACAAGGTATGGGCATTACGAGTTTACAGTTTTTCCCTTTGGTCTAACAAATGCACCTGTTGCTTTCATGAACTTAATGAACAACGTGTTTAGGGAATACTTAGACCAATTTTTACTTATCTTTATTGATGATATATTAATATACTCCAAGAATGAGGAAGAACATGATGAAAATTTAAGGATTATGTTGGGATTTCTCAGAAAATATAAATTATATGGAAAATTATCTAAGTATGCTTTCTTTCAATAAAAAGTACAATATTTATGCCACTTAATAAATAAATAAAGAATCTCAGTGGACCCCTTGAAGATCAGTGCCATCATGGAATGGCCAACACCAAAGGATGTGCATGAAGTGAGAAGTTTTATGGGTCTAACAGGCTACTATTGGAAGTTCGTAAAGGACTTATCTAAGTTAGCAAGACCTATCACTTCTTTGTAAAAGAAGGGTAAGAAATTTTTTTGGGATAACAAGTGTGAAGAAGCCTTTAAGGAGTTAAAAGGTAGACTCACAAGTGCTCTGGTGTTGAAGATTTCGGATCCAAACAGGTACTTCATGGTGGTAACTGATGCTTCAGGGGAAGGTTTGGGTAGAATACTACTTCAAGATGGGCATGTGGTAGCTTTTGGAAGTAGAAAATTGTGGGTGCAAGAAGTAAATTACACACCACATGATTTTGAGCTTGTTGCGATTGTTCATGCATTGTAGGTATGGAGACACTATTTGCTAGGGAAACCTTTTGAACTCAAAACAGATCATCTTGGGCTCAAATACATCTTTACGCAGCCAAATCTAAATGTAAGGCAATGAAGTTGGCTGGAGTTCCCAGCAAATTATGAATTTGATATAAATTACATTAAGGGAAAAGAGAATAGAGTGGCTGATGTTTTAAGTTGCAGAAAACATATTACTGCTATAATTACATTAAGAACTTAGTTTAAAGATGAGGTTAAAAATCAGTTAACCAATGACCCCTACTACAATCATGTTAAAACATCTCTAGAAAAATATCCAAGGGACAAAAGGTATGACAGTTTCAAGGTGGAAACATATGGGATTCTATGTTATAATAGTAGAATATATGTATCAGAAGGTAAAGAACTTCAGAAATAAAGTCATGAGAGAATTTCATGATGCTTGCTACTCGGGACACCCAAGAGTAACAAAGATGATGATGGACATAAAAAATCAATACTTCTGGAAAAAGATGAAAAATGATGTTATTATTTATGTCTGACAATGCCTAGAATGTCAGCAAGTAAAGGCTGAACATTTACATCTAGCAGGATTATTATATCCTCACAATATGCCAGAATATAAGTGACAAGTTATAAGTATGGATTTTATCCAAGGTCTACCTATGTCCCAACATAAACATGATGTTATACTTGTAGTTGTAGACAAGTTAACTAAAGTGGTACATTTTATAGCAGGTAATTTAATGGATAATTGACCCATACTGGCCAAAATATTTGTGTAAGAAGTTATTCGATTACACGACATTCTAGAAGTAATAATTTTAGACAGGGACTCAAGGATAACTTCTAGATTTTGACAGATTTTGTATGCTGCCTTAGGGACAAAACTGAACATAAGTTATTCCTACCATCCTAAAATTGATGGTTAAACTGAAAGAGTAAATCAAGTGTTAGAATATTTACTAAGAATGTATTGCATGGATCAGCAATGTAAATGTGAAGAGTATCTTCCCTTGGTTGAAATTTCCTATAATAATACTTACCATTCTTCCATTCAGATGGCTCCTTTTGAGGCCTTATAGGGTCATAGGTGTAGAACACCTATAAATTGGGATAATCCTAAAGATAGAGTACTGATTGGACCAGAAATGCTTTTGGAAATGGAAAATAGGTTAAATTAATCCAACAAAGATTGAAAGAAGCAACAAATAGATAGAAAAGCTATGCAGATTTAAAAAGAATTGACAGAAAGTTCAACATGGAAGATAAAGTTTTTCTTAGGGTCAAACCTAAAAAGAGTTCTATTTCATTTGGCAAGTCAGCCAAACTATCTCCTAGGTTTTTAGGACCATTTGAAGTCCTAGAGGTCGTTGGACCAGTAGCTTACAAGCTAGCACTGCCTCTCGTTCTATCCAGGCTACACAATGTATTTCATGTATCCTTGCTCAAGAAATATATACTTGATTTAACACATGTATTTAATTGGGATTCATTGTAGGTTCTGGATCCAGGGGTAATTACAGTTGATCCTATAAGGATACTAGAAACCCAGAATTTGCACTTGAAGAACCATGAGGTTTTACAATGTAGGGTCCAGTGGGACCAATATTCTAAAGAAAGTGCCACTTGGGAGAATCTGGAAGATATAAAGACTACTTTTTCACATCTGTTTGAATGATTTTTATGAACATGCTTTGTTAAAGTAATAAATTCAGTTTTTCTATAAAGTGGTAGATAAGAAAATCCTGTAGATAAGCCTACAACTGAATATTAGGACTAAGATATTGTTATTCAAAATAAGCCCATGCTTGTTTTGGTTAACTTGCCTTCATTTTCCCTCCTTTTTCTGTAGGCAGATTTTTTGAAACTTTAAAGCACTCAAAAGTTCCTAGAGATGGCTTCATCAGATAGGAATTTTCTTCCCCTTTCCAGAAAGGTAAAGAACTCCTCCTAACTCCAAATATTTTGAAAGTTATGGCTTGGCAGACTGTCTTTTGGGAAATTTACCCAGGCAGGCCCGCAACCAATTAGAAAGTGCCACGTGTCAGGTTGGAGCGGTGGGGGTGGAATGTCTCCAAGTTTTTTGGCTTTTTGGTTAAAGTTTCTTAAAGGAAAAAATAGGAGTGCATCCTCGTTGAGCAATGTGAAGGTTCCACATGTCCAGTCAATAGCAGGAGTTGGGGCGGCGGAAGGATTTTGGAATTGTTTCCAAAGTGATGAAAAAGGTCAAAGGCAAAAGTTGAACCACATCTCTGCACAGAATGAAATGGTGCCACGTGTCCATGTCAGTAGCAGAGGTCAGGCCCGCAGAGGTAAATAGGGAAATTTTCCCAATGAAAAATTTAAAAGGAAAAAAGGGAAAAATGTTGTTTTGAAACCCGCAGTCAACCAGAGGGCGACACATGTCAGCGGAAAAGTGGGGTGCAGAGAATTTTTGGGAAATTTTCCCAATTTGAAAAAAGAGGGAAAAAGTTCAAATTTCAGCCTGTGAACACTAATTTTTCCCTAATTTCACATGTTTTTCCCTAAATCTTCAAAGGGCCATATCTTTTGATCCAGAGCTCAGATTTTTGCATTTTTGGTATCATTAGAAAGCTATTGAAATTCTCCACATGATGGAATATTCAATTTTGATTTTTGATGGGGTTTTTTGGGAGAAAAACAAAGAAATGTCTCTAACATGGGAAAAGATGTAGAACCAACCCCCAACCACCAAAATTGATGAAGTATGACACTCGTTTCTTCTCCAGCATGGCCAAATGCATCGAAAAATGGATTTGTGAGGGTGCCCTTTCCATTTTAATGGATGTTGTTGGTTGGTGGGTGCATAAAATTAATTTTCCCATGTTTTTCACCTTTTCTTCATTCTACTTCATCATTAAAAGCCAATTTTGGTTCATTTGTAAAGGGTTGGATGTTTTTGTTCTTGCAGACTCCCCTCTTCCCCTTGACCTACGTGAATTTGTAGAGTTTCAGGCTTCCAATTGGTGTAGACACTAAAATTAGGTCACACTCCCCTTTTGTCCCCTCGACATATAGGCACCCTTTATTACATTTACCTAGCCATGACCCCCTTCACCCCACTAATATTAATTTAATTAAATTAATACATTATCCTCACTATATTTATTATTTAAATATATTTTTAAATAATATCTACACATATAGTTCACTTAGACACCTCACCAAGCTAACTCAACCTAAGGACCTATTCTTAACAAGTTACCACAACTAACTAAGACTTACCCAAACCCTAAAAATCAATGCCTACATTCCCTTTAACCAAATTCCCACATGCTCACAAGAAGTTTCGAGTCTAATCCATGGGATAATGACATGAGATCCAAGAAAATCAGGAGGATCTCCCTAAGTTTAGTAAACCTAGGAAATCCCACCTTGATCGACGTCGGTTTACCCCTAACTGTCACCAGTTAAGCCAGATCACCATCGGTTACCCCTTTTAACCCAAAACAACCTTATTCTAAAGGTTAGAGGTTGGAACTTAGAATTGGGAAGTGGGAAGTAAGAAATTTGACGAGCAAGAACAAATCTCAGAGAGATAACACATCTTCAGATAGCCAATTCCAGCATAAACTCACATCCAAGGAAGGAGATTGAGCATCTTCTCCTACACAACCATCCCAGCCACGATCTGATCTATCCAAGAAAAGAGGAGTGTGCATGTAGCCCATGCAAAAGATTTTATTCAGTTGGTGATCACTTGCAGCCTTCAAACCCATCATCAACACCTCCATCCTTCACACATAGACCTTCAGGAATGAAATCCAAGTAAGTACAACATCATACTTTCCTGGTTATTTCATTTCATCATTATTTTATCACCCATTGTTTATTTTTCTCCTTATTGACCTTATCCAACATTTTCACCTCCATAGACCCATTAAAACCTTGCAAAATCCTACTCCAGTCACCCAATACCTCATCCTAACCAGCCAAAATCCTTTGTGCAACCAAAAAGGAGACCAAAACCCTGTTCTGTGGCATTTCCAGATCTCATAGTAACCAGCACCGGTTATACCTAACCACCGTCGGTCACCCTGAATGACACCGGTCTCTGTGCTTTCCCACATAGCCTTAAACATAGACCTACCCACCTAATTTTACCTCACCCTCACTCACCTGTGACCTACCTGAGACCTTTATCAGACCTGTAGAGACCCAGAACCAATCATTTGACCTTTGATTCTATTCTAGCTTAGCCTGTTAGATTAGATCTATCTCTTATTGTGTTTTTTAAGTGAGATACCTAAATCATTTCAAAATAACAATAGGATTTACTTTGTTTACAACATTAATTTGTTTAAAATAGTGGACTGATAGCCATCTAGGAAGTATCATACTTTTCGGATCTAGCTTACGCTAGGCAGTTCACTGCCCATATTTTTTAATTCCTTCTGGTGGTCTTTTTTTCATTACAGGTAGTTCCTCCTAGCCAAAAGGAAGCTCTCATGATCAGTTGTGGATTTGGAAGTCATACACGTGCAACAACCCATCAATTGACATTTGAATAGGTATTCCTCCTACACCTGTTACCCTATCTGTTTCGTCAACAATTCAAAGAAACAATCTAAGAAAAAGGTGAAATAATTGGAACTGTAATACATTTGTTTTCCTCTTTTCCATTGTAATGCATCATATCAAAAACTGGGAATGATAAAGAATGCTTTGTGAATCAATTTTCAATCCTTTCTTTTGTTTATTATTTCCTTCTAATCCTTCATTACATTTTGGTAATTTGTGCATGTTCTAGTGTTGCATTCTTATGATGTGTGTCTATTTGCAAAAACAGAGGTCCATCACTCCTTTGGTGTATCACCATTTTTTTACTTAGTTTTGTTTCCTTTTGCATATTTAACTCTGTCTCCTTGGAATCTAGATTAGGATTTAGCATTGAACCTCTAAAAAATTCATGCATACACCTAAAAAGAGGGGTAAGAACCAGCTTTCTGTGGAGAGTTTTCTCACCTTGCAAGGTCCCACACCTTGGGAAAAACTCAATGTTGTGCAATCACACTAAATGAACCAATTCTGGAATGCAAATCTAAAGGTCATTTAGGGGTGCTGTAGATTTGTACTAATAGTTTTGGCACGCTCGGTGGGACCTTAGAGGTTTTCATCTTTATTAAAACAAAGTTGATGTGTAATTATTATACAACATTATCATCACTATGCATAGATTATACAACATTTCACATATGAATCATAGTATCATTCATTACAAACCATAATGAATCATGCCTAAACTAACCTAACTCGACCCATACCTATAACCTAACTCGATCCATGCCTATAACCTGACTCAACCATGCCTATAACCTGACTTGATCCATGCCTATAACCTAACACGATCCATGCTTATAACCTGACTCAATCTATGCCTGTAACCTGACTCAATCTATACCTACATTGACTTGACTCCATCATGCCTAAATCACCTAATTTCAAACCACATCAAAGTAACAAATCCATATCTCATCTAACACAAGCCATAAACCCAATATCTCTTAAACATATTAACACATCACAAAATACCATGAATCTCATCGTATAAATCAATAAACGTGTATCTAAAAATACATGACTATCTCATCATGGCCATCATCTCAAAAATGTCAGCATACAGGCCGATATATAATACAAATGTCATCGGCACGCAGGCCAGTCTCATATATACACAAAGAATGAATGAATCAATACAAAAAATCTTCAGCACACAGGCCAGTATATGTTCACAATATACAAAATCACTCATACATCCTCACTGTCTTCGACATGTAGGCTGGTATGTGATCAAAAATATAAAAAATATTTGGCACACAAGCCGACATATATAAAAAATAATCACTACTATACATAAAAAATCAAGGTGGCCGCATATCAGACATCTCACCGGATTTCCTCCATCTTTGTGTACCTTGCACCCTTGGCCTCCTGTGCCCCTGTTGGTACATCACCTCACTCTGATTGCCATGTGCTGGTGGCCTTGCCCTAATTGGGCCTCAGAGCTTGCTGCCATCCTGTGCTCTCCACACTATGTGTGTGGGATCTCATCCTCTCACTAGACACCTGCTGTGCCCTGTACTCTTTGTATGAGAGGAAGTCTATCCCAGCTGCCATGAACTGGTCCTGATAGTATCACACCTCACCTAGGGCATCTCATAACCTGAATATAGGCATCATCTATGGTGGTCCCATAGGTATCAGCCCCTGTACCTTCCCTGCGCCAGCATGTGAATTGGGACTAGCTCCCTGCGCCTGTGGTGGTCCCCTCTGCCCCAACACCTATGGTGGTGCCCCTTATCCCTGTGCCTATATCTGGGCCTGTAAGACCTCAATATGTGCCTGGGATATGGTTAAATGGCCCTATAATCATGCCACCTATGCCTGTAGGGCTACCACCTGACCATCTCTGTCTCTATCTCCTCCATCTCCTCCACCCTCTCCCTCCATCATCTGGGCCTGCAGACTAGCCACTTGTACTCGTAGCTCTGCTACCTCTGCCTCTGACCCCTCCAGTTGTGTCTATAGTATCCCTATCTGTGTGATCAATGTCACTACTTTCCCTTGTAGGGCATCTCTCTACACCATCACGGTAGCTAAATCTGGTTGCCTTGGTCTAGGTGGTATGGCTCATAACTGAGCCGCCCACCACTGCCTATACCTATCTGTGCATTCGGCGTCATCAATCCACTGATCCATTGGCTGCTCCTCCTCTATTGCAGGTAATGTAGGCTATGGTAGAGGGAGAGGCATCTCTACGTCATCTCTCCGATACTATGGAAAGGGTGGAGGAATATCCTGTACAAGCCTGAACTATCGTCAGACTCTATCTACCGGGATTCATCTCATCCTCCCCGGTACGGCGACCCTGTATCCATCTCCAGTTGTGTCTATAGTATCCCTATCTGTGTGATCAATGTCATTGTTTGGCTCATTTATATCATTTCTTCAGACCGGAAATACTCTTTGTGATATGACTTATTAGTATATGGGGATGTTTTGTGTCATTATATCTTAGTAGGTTTGATGAATTTTCCTTGCTATTAATTATGGAAACCGTTTATCCCATGAACCTCCTACTAACTGCCTTTATGAGATCAAATGTGATGATGTGTGCAGGGAATGATGGAAGTTACTGGTGGATAAGAAGCCTGAGTTCGAAGCATGCGGCTGAACACTGTTTCCATCGAATTGACCTATTAGCTTGGGATTGACTCTAGCGGCCCATTTGAATCTATGAGTTTTAATTGATATTTGATGAACAATGTTTAATGCCACCTGATATGGTGGATCTTGTAACCAACATTATCTATATGAAGACTTTGTCTTCAGAACTTGAGTACCACTTTTTTGATTGTTGAAGAAGATTATCTGCATACCGTTCTAGATTTGTCTTGATGTGTTATGAACTCATTTTGAAGTTAATGAAAGCCAGGACATTTTGAGAATCAGAAGTTGTTGATCCCTCTATCTCAAGGAAGAGCAAGGGCCCACTCGACCGAGGAGACACAAGGTTACTTTGAGTTTTACATGCATACAATCCTTCGATTAGTTTTACTGCAATTGTCATTTGATGAGTTTTACATGCATGCTTTGATTAACTATATCTGCTTTCTCCATTACCACTTTCGCTTAGAGTATATGCTTTTGTTATGCAAATCTAGTTCATGAATATTCTTGCTTTCTGCTAAAAATTCAAGTTATTCAGTTGTGATTTAATTTGTTAAGAATAAGTGGGTGCGTATTTTACTTTACAGTAGAAGATTAGTTGCTGAATTCCCTTTCATTGCAAATAGTTGAATTCCATAGACTTGTATTTAATTTCCATAGATTTTAACTACACTTCTGTAGAATAGTCACTAAAACTAAGCAACCTCCCAACAAACTCAACGTATAACTGTTTCTCCTAGACTCCATTGCATATTACCTAGGACACAACCTTGGTTTAGAATGACGCTGACAAAGACTATGTTAGTTAAATGATTGGAAGAATACAACGACCCATCATTTTTGGTGCCATTCCTAGGGACACATAACCATAAGCTCCATTACTTTATTCTATATGCTATGGGTGTTAATGGAGTTCATATAGGAAACCAGCAGTTCTCTCGGACCTCAATTTAAACCAACCAACCTGGATGCACAAGTCACGAGATAACCAAGGGAGATTTATAGCACGCAATATTCAACAAATCTCTTTAGAAACTTCACAAGAGAGAAACACTAAGGGTGATACAGATTCCAATTCAATGCCTAGAACCTTTTCTGAGCATTGAGTATCCTCTTCACATCATTTTGCAATGGGGGATCTTGGGAATGTTGAAGAACAACCTTTAGCATGAACATTTACATACCCCATTGTCTTCGATGCAGATGAGGATGCACCCATGAAAAATATCTCACCATCCATCCTCCCCCTCTTTCAAGGAATGACCAAAGAATACCCTACTAAGTTTTTGTTTGAATTCAAAATCCTGTGCCAAACATATGACTACCAAACTGAAAATAAAAAACTCAAACTATTTCCCTCCACTCTCAAAGATTTTTCTATGAGATGGTTTATGGGGTTACCATCTAACTGCATTAATTCCTGGGAAGCTATGGAAATAGCCTTCCTGGATAAATACCAAGACTATTGTAGAGGAAGGGATAGGAAGGAAGAGTTCTTCAAAATACAGAAAAAGGAAGATGAGAATCTAGAGGATTATCTGGATAAATTACTCTTTCTCCATAAACACATGGGTATGAGTTACATGTAGACATCACTAAAATAGTCTTTCTGAAAGGGCTGGATGAGGAAACCAAGGATTCTCTCCATCTCATGGGAGGTGGAGACGTGCATAAGCTTACCATGGAACAAATTACTGAGCTATGTAGAAGATATTCTAGAACATGTGGAGGAATACGAAGTAAACAAACATCCAAGTCTTTGGGTACCTTTGAACTTCTAGAAGAAATGGCCAACATGAAAACATACATTCTATTGTAATTAACATCCACCATAGATGGACTAAAGGAAAAAGCCACCCCTGCTAAAGAACCATTGGACATGTATTGCCCTAAATGTCGAAAGAGACACCCCTTGAGAGAATGTCCTTTGGATTTCAGAGATACGTGCTTAATTTGTGAAGTTACTGACCATGAAACTAAGCATTGCACACTTCTACCATAATTGAAGGGAGGTTTGAATGACATCTCTCAAACAAGTGCTGAATTAAATTTTGTGCAAAGACCAAACAATCAGGGTGGGTTACCATCTAGACCAAATCAGAATCCCTGGAGAATGCCATGGCCAAATCAGGCCTCTTAGTCTTCTTGGGGATAACCTGAGTGGGAAAACTTAAACTGGATGACTTATCCATATCCACCACCTTGGAAAAATCCCTACACTTAGCCGGGTTGGGCTCCACCACCCGTAGTCAATCCTTGGCATAATCAGTAGTGGGGTCCTCAACAAAATTTTAGCCAAAATGAGTCCTGGGCACCACCAAAAAATGGTAATCAACAACGCAGGTTCTAGCAGCCACAACAAGCTTTAATGCCTCCACCTCAAGCCTACCAAAATCAAGTACAAGCAACATAAACACAACTTCCAGCTCAGCCAGTATCCAATCCTAAAAATCAATAGACAACTTTGATTGATGACACAGAAGCAGGTAACACCATGTAGGTTAACACTATTGGTAATTTACGATTACGATTTGGAAAAATATTGAACCCTCCTGTTATTATCACAAAACTTCCTGATGATGATGATAAGGAAGAAAAACTCGAGGGTAACACTGGTTCTTCACCAATGCCAGATAAACAGGATGATCAAATACCCAAATAGACTACAGCCCCTTTTCCTGAGTGATTATAGGACACTCGGATTGCAGATGAAACAAAACTAGTTTAGGAATTGAAAAAAGGACATATTGAGGTTCCACTACTGCATGTAATAAGGGACATCCCTGAACTAAACCAAACCATTAGAAACGAATGTATAAAGACACCAGGAAGAAAAAATAAATACCAAAAGACTATCAGAGTCAAAGGGAATTTGGCTGATTTAGTTGCTGGCACCCTCATCCACCAAAATATGGGGATCCTGGGAGACCTGTCATTACTATTTGTATAAACAACCAATCAATATCTAATTTTTTGGTGGATCTTGGTGCTGTTATTAATGTCATCACAACATAAATGTTTAACCTACTATCCTTGACAAGATTTCAACCAACCAACACTTTTCTGCAGTTAGTAGATCAATCCATTGCTGTACCTGATGATGTCGTTGAAGATATAATGGTCATTGTTGAATCATGGGAGTACCCAGTTGATATAATGGTTTTGTAGCCTAAAGCTTAGAAGTTTGGATATCCAGTCATCTTAGGAAGACCTTGGATAGCTAGGGTTGTTGCTTACATTGACAGTAGGTCAGGCAACATGACAATTCTAAATGGGTAGAATTCCAGACACATTTTATTATATCCTCCTGCCCAGCCTTATACAAAAAATTGTGAATAGGTATGGGTGGATTCTTTGGATGCTAACTCTTTGAGTTCTTCTTTTGTGTCCACTATTGTAGTACACAATCATATGATGGAAGCTGTAGAGTCATATGCGTTGACTGATTCTAAGTACTCTACAACTATGGAAATCAGCACTACTGCTACGGAATTCGGAATATCGGCATTAGACATTACCTCTGCTGAGTCTGGTAGGAAACTCTATGCTTATAATTCTGAACATTTAGTTCCTGATTTTTATTGTCCTTTAACTAAGGTTTCATCTTTTGATAACATATCCATCCTGCACATGCTTCAGCCCCATGCTTTCCCATTGAATTCTTTTATCACTAGTACAGAGCTTGCTCTTGCGAATGATACTAAGCAGGTGCTTGTCAGTATGGGTAGAGAGTTGACTATAGGAAGTGACTTGGAGGTCAATCAAGAAGCTAGGGTGCTTGAGGTTCTGAAGAAACATTCTCATGATTTTGCTTAGGATTACACTGATATGAAAGGAACTCATCCTAGCATCTGTACACATCATATTTACACTAATGATGTCAAACCTATAAGGCAACCACAACAAAGAATAAATCCAACATTGAGAGACATAGTTAAAACTGAGATCGAAAAGCTCCTAAAGGTAGGTTTCATCTATCCTATATCTGATAGTTAGTGGGTTTCCCCATTAGTTATTATTCCCAAGAAGAATGGTAAGTGGCGAATATGTGTTGATTACAGGGAACTTAACAAAGCCACCAAGAAAGATTATTTTCCCGTGCCTTTCACTGACCAAGTCCTGGACAATTTGGCTGGAAAGAGATATTTCTCTTTCTTGGATGGGTTAAGTGGGTATAATCAAATTAGTATTGCCCCTGCTGATCAGGATAAGACACTTATATGTGCCCTTGGGGTACATTTGATTACAGAGTCTTACCTTTTGGGATTTGTAATCCCCCTCCCACATTTAAGCGGGCACTGTTTGCCATTTTTACAGATCTTGCTATTCAACTGTGTTGACTTTACATGGATGATTTCACTGTCCATGGATCCAATTTTGAAGAATATTTGAATAATCTTGAGAAAGTACTCAGTCGATGTGAACAACACCAACTATCTCTGAGTCATGAAAAATGTCTAATGATGGTTGATCAAGGAATTGTCTTAGATCACCATGTTTCAGCCCAAGGTATAAAAGTGGATCCCAAAAAGATATCAGTCATCACCCAATTACCTATACCAGCTAATCAGACTGACATCAAAAGTTTCCTTGGCCATGCAGGTTATTATCGCCGATTCATAAAAGATTTTAGCAAAATTTCCGCCCCAATGTTTTCATTGCCAACCAAAGATTGTGTTTTTGAATGGTCTTCTCAGTGTCAACAGGCATTTGATTCTATCAAAGAAAAGCTGACAACAGCCCCTATCTTACGTGGCCTTGACTGGGGACAACCTTTCCATATCCACACTGATGCTTCTAATATAGCCATGGGCTCTATCCTTGGACAAAAAGACTCAAAAGATCATATGTATGTAATTTATTTTATCAACAAAAATCTGACTCCTACAGAAAAGAATTACACTACTACGGAAAAAGGGTTTTTGGCTGTTGTTTATGCTTTGAATAAATTTCACCATTACATCACTGGAAATAAAATTTTTGTTTACACTGACCACTTTGCCATTCGGTATTTGATGAACAAACAAGTGGTTGGCGGAAGGCTCATTCACTGGTTACTCTTGTTGCAAGAAGTCAATCTCACTATTATAGATAAGCCTGGGAAATCTAACGTTGTTGCTGACTTTCTTTCCAGAATAAATGTTTCAGGTGATGACGAAGCAGTCCAAGACCAATTTCTTGATGAAAACTTGTTTGCTATCTCTAATAAGACTCCCTGGTTTGTTGATCTCACGAATTATTTAACAACAGGGAATTTTCCTGCCCATTTTACTCATAAGGAAAGAAGGCGATTGGTTCGAAATAGTGCAACATATAAATGGTGTAACAGATTCTTATTTAAATGTTGTCCTAACATGGTTCTTCGCAGGTGTGTTCAAGAGGATGAGGTACATGACATACTGCGAGCATGTCATGATGAGCTAGGAGGTGGACATTATTTAGTGAAATGAACAATTCACAAGATCCTTGGAGCATGGTACTATTGGCCTTCCCTCCATAAGACTGTCAAAATGTATGTGTGGCAGTGTGATGCATGCCAACGAATGGGAAAACCTACACTTTCTACGGAAATGCCTCTGAACCCTCAGTTGGTTCTAGGACCATTTGAGAAATGGGGTATTGATTTTGTTGGACCATTTGGTCCTCCATCTTTCGGGAAGGAGTATCTCTTGGTATGCACGGACTATGTCACTAAATGGGCTGAAGTTCAAGCATTGGCATCTGCCAATGAAGATGTTGTTGCTGATTTTCTCTACAACCAGATATTGCTGTGATTTGGAGCACCAAGGGCCATTGTATCTGATCAAGGTCCTCAATTTGTTTCAAATATGATTGAAGCTTTCTTAGGAATCTATAGAATCAAGCACCGAAAATCATCACCATATCACCCCCAATCCAGTGGGCAAGTGGAGGTAACCAATCAAGAACTCGAGAATATTCTAACTAAGGTGGTCAATGCCGATAGAAAGAATTGGGTATCAAAGCTTCCTGAGGCCGTCTGGGCCTACAACACAACCTGGAAAACAACTACTGGTTTCTCTCCCTATGAGCTGGTCTTTGGGAAGAATCCACTGTTACCTGTTGAGTTTGAGTTGTGCACCTGGTAAACAACGTTGGAAGTTGGGATTGATTTGGATGAAGCACAATGTGAATGAGTGTTGTAATTGAATGAATTAGATGAAATGCAGATGGAGGCACAACAGCAGACTGAAATTCTACAGCATCAGTGGAAAACATGGCATGATGCTCACATCAAAAAAAGGATATTTCATGAAGGACAATGGGTTTTACTCTTTGATTCCCGCTATCAGCAGTGTAAAGGAAAGTTATGTACATGTTGGTTAGGTCCCTATCAGGGTAAATCAAGTGTTTGATAATGGCTCTATTTGATTGATACCGATTGATGGAGAGAAATGGACTCTTCTGGTGAATGGGCATAGGCTCCGAGTTTATCACCAACTGCTGGATAAGAAGAATTTCACGAACGACATTCTGTTACGAACAAACATGCATGCTGAGGAGGCTCTTTGCCTCTCACGCATGGAGTAATTAATCTTTTACAAATTCAATAAAGGAAGATGATCCTTCATTCGATCTTCTTCCCTTAGTTAGCAGTTTTTATTGTAATTTCCAATAAATGCAGGAATTTTCGTTATTTCTACTGCCGCTAATCATGTTTCATCCCAAATTGTAGGGCGTAGGAATCTATGGATATCGCCTGACTAAATGTGGCATGGGTAAGTGAATTTTAACTTGCTAATGATATTTCTATGTGAAACATTTTCCCATGTATTCATTTGTCATTATGATGCCATCATGAAATGATCACTATGGTCATTCTGGATCTCTTCCAAATTTGGGTCTATGAATGACGACATAAAAGGAGTAATGGCTCATAAATCACCACATGATTTGATGTGTCACACTCTCCAACGTAAGAACAGGTTGCACTTGCTCCTCAACCATTAGATATGTGCCACCGCAAAAATCTTAATCTCACACGGGTGGCCGGTCTCATCACTATTTTTTCACCATCACCTTCACTTGATGTTGCACTACCCAAGGAATATGGTGTCATTTGAAATTTAATGCTTTTGCAACCGCTTCTTCCCATTATGGTATGCACATCAATCACGACTGGTTTTATCAGGCACTAGACAAGAAGTGGAAGAGACACTCTGCTCTGGTTTTTCTGCTACCATGTCTATCTCACTTTTTGGCTCAGCATGGGACCGCAAAAGACATCAGAACCTGCTTCACCTGACGCATTGCTCCGGAATGCCACCCTTTCATAGGTATTTCATGATTTCAGATGGTTGGATTTCATTCGGTAATTTGAAGGTTTCAATGAGGGCATCGTGGAAGAGTTCTTGAACAATTTTGAGTCCACATGCTCACAAGTTGGTGGACGAAGAGTTGAAATTACCAGTCAGGTCATTTTAAACCTGTCTAACCTGTCAAACTTCAGTTTAAAGGTTATGAAAAATGCCCCTTTGAAAATTTTGATTGCTCAGTTCCATGATGAAGGAGAGGCACTCCTTGAGGTCATCCTGACTCCATTGGGTGTCTAGAAGGGTGTTAAGTGGACAAGTTTGCCTAGAATCTAGGGTGAGATTGCTAAATGGGTCAATCAGTATTTTATATGCGACGGCCAGGCCTCTGTTTTGGGTGGTGATGCACTCAAAATGCTCATTCACCTTAAAAAGGGACATGTCAACCAGGCCCTTCGGGTAAATCTGCCAGAGTACCTTACAAACTCCATCATTAAGGTATGCCAGAAACACTGTTCTAGTGGAGGCAAGTTTATGATTAAGCACCTGGGGTTGATTCATCTGTTGTGTTCACACCAAGTTTTATTTCGACCAAAGTAGAGGCTTCAGGGATGTGTTGGTGGTGAAGGGTCTAGGCCAAAGCAATTAAAATTTGGTCTCTCTTCTGCACCTCGGTCTACCCTTGCATCGGGTCCTTGCCCTTCACATAGTCAAATAAAGGCAGCTGATGTTCCTGAGCATGCCGACACAGTTGGTACTCCTGAGGGACCATCCCCATCCATTTTTGATTCAAAAGGGAAGTGTCCCATGGCCCCATATTCCTCCATGCAACTACGGTCCTGGTGGCCTAGCTCATTTTTGTAGACAGGTGATTTCCAATCAGAGTCCTTGCCTGATGATGCCACCCACATTTGGGAAGAACTGCATATGGAGGATGACCTGGCCACTCCATCATCTGCTGTTTTGTCATCTACAGAAATTCACACTGTAACTCTTGAAATGCTTGACACCCAAGTGACACCTTCTCACAACTATCTAGAGGAGGTCACACTACTAAAATCTCAGTTACAAGGTATGGAAGAATTCAACCTTTTATTACAAGTTGAATTTACACAAAAGACAATAGAAAAAGTTCGGGAGATTGCTGCCTTGCAACTTGAAGTAAGTTGTCTAAAGTGACAATGTGATAAGAGTCTTACCCTCTTGAATAATTTCCAAAAGATTTCCCTTCAGGAAAGGGAATTGCGGAAAGCAAATAAAAAATTAAAAAAAGCTAAAAAATCTATAGAAGAGGAAAAATGAAAAGTAACATCTATCTTAGACTCTGTCTGTCCTTTGGCCATCAAACTACTGTCCTGTAGGAAACCCTCCACAGTCTACAACATGTATGTCTAAGAACAATTTTATTCTTGGCTGTTATTTCAATTGTCTTCAAGTAGGATAAAGTTGACCTCACATTCCTTGTGAGTTTTCCACTAAGTATGATCTTGGAGCTCAAGCATCTATTTAGTGAAATGAAGCTGTATGCCCCTTTTTCTTATAGTAGGGTACTATTGGCTCTTTCCTCTTTAAGATTGTCAGAAAATTATGTGTGGCACTTCCTTTTTACATACCATTGAATGTTTCTTCTTCTAAACTCTTCTTTGGAAATGCCTATTTTTCCTTAGCTAGGAGAGCTAGATATCATATCTCCCGATGAGTTAGAAGGTATCTGACCAAGTGTGAAGACAACATATGATCCTCCATATTTCTGGAAGGAAAACTATCTCAATAGAATAGTTTTGCATGGACTCATCGTCTACTATAGATGGGCTGAAGTTCAAGCTAGTTGTCATCAAAAGAGATCATAAATTGTTGATGTTGACTAGACATTGTATCTCCATCACTCATTTTGAGCTTGAACAGCTGAAGTTTCAGGGAAAACTTTGCATTGACTACTTTTGAACCAAATAATTTGCTCAATATGTATTCTAGATGTCCTTCAAACTTTCTTAGGAATCTACAGCATCAATGTACCATGTAATCATCACCATATCTGAAAGGGCAAGGCCAATAATGGAAAGTGGCTTTATTATCCAATCGTGTTTCCCATTCAGCCAATCTGGTCTAGATCTAAAGGTGCTCAGTTCTTTTCCATCTACTATCAGTACCAGAGATTTTTGAGGCCGTCTAGGCCTATCAACTATGATCTGGAAAACAACTACTGAATTTCCATGTGCGAAAATTGAGACCATTGAATTTTTCTAGTGAAGAATGTCCACTGTATACCTGTTGAGCGTTGAGTTTCGCACCTGGCAAATGCACTCGTTAGGGGAGTCGGGATTCAACCGATATTGGATCCCAATTTACAACGTGATACAAGTGTTAAAAAGTAATAAGAAAAAATTACTTTTTAAATTTTACATGGATATTTCAGTAGCAGTACTGAAATTCAAAGAAAAATCATTGGAAATATATAGAATGATGCTCACTATGAAAATATGGAGGGTGCATGAACTGACGCAAAATAAATCATACTCTTTTGATTCACATTATTACCAGCTGCAAGGCAAGTTGCGTGACACGTTGGTTAGGTCCCTATCATTTCCAATCACCGTGACTCCAAAATGACAGTGTTACATTGATACAAATTGATGGAGACTCACAGACGGTAATCTTCCAGTGCATGGTGCAAAGTCTTCTAGTTCATCACCAACTGCTGGCCAAGCACAGACTTTCACTAAATGAAATGCTGTTTTGAACAGATTATGCATCCTCCAAGTGAGGCTCTTTGCCTCTCACACATGGAGTAATGAATCCCTTGTGAATATCCGTTAAGGATACTTGCTAGCTGGAGGTGTCAGATAGTCTTACACATAGCAGTTTTTATCAGTAATGATAAAACAACATGTAGGAATTTTTGTTATTTCCACTACTGCTTAATCATAGTCTTCTAGGTCCCAAATTACACGCCAATGAGGACGTATATAGCAAAAACGGTTGACTAAATGTGGAAATGGGTAAAGAAATGCATTTTAACTATGCCAATGACATTTCTAGGTCGTTAGATTCCCACGCAAGTATAAATTTGATCCAATAAGAGGCCATCATGAAGATGATAGATATAAATCGATACAAGATTATGCAAATTCTGAATGTTGACTCTAAGCTCTATGAATGACGATTTATGTGGTGATGCTAATGGATCATAAATCATTGGTCTATGCAGTTGATTGGCAGATTTGTAACTCCTTTGACAGCAGGTCAGGTGGCAAATGCTAACTCAGAACATTGGAAAATGAATTCTTTGAAGAAGTTTTGGAAAATCCTATATATCTCATACGGGTGGCAGGGAAGATCATCTAATTCATGTCGCTATCACCTGAAAGCTTGATGTTGCGCATACCAAATGAAAATGGTGTCATTTGACAATTTAATGCTATTGAAGGACCGAGACATGCCCGTTTTGAGTACTGCACAAAACATCTCAGCGTCTAGTCTTTATCAGGCACTAGACACAGAATTGGAAGAGACGCTCTGCTCTGGTTTATACTATAGCATGATCATTTCTGAATTATTATTTTTCAACATGAGTACCGTCAAAAGACATCAGAATTTCAAACTTGCAAGTCAAGTCCATGCTAAAAAAAACTACAATTTGAATCCAAATAAGACCATGACTTACATGATGGTTGGAATTTTTTTTTTCTAAAATTTGAAGGTTTCGTTGAGGGCATTGAGGAAGAGTTCCTCTGATCAATGCCTCCTTGTTTCTCACATTCTCTTCATAAAGTTGGTAACTTACACCAAGAAATAAAAATTACCAGTCATATAATGGCCGACCATGGATATCAATGGATCTGCCAAACGTATGAGATGTCAAAACTCCATTACGAATGCATCATTTTCAAGAGGATCATGATCTCGCTCGGATACCAAATGAATCGATGGAGAGGCAGCTTTACACAATAAAATTCATAGAATAATATCACATTAACTCATTAATCGGACAAAATACAATAGCCTTGGATATATAGGCAGTGAGTTTCCCTAGAATATAGGTCAATCGGTAAATTATCATGCGATGGCTAGGCCATATGTTGTAAGGTGAGTAGAAACTACCTCACAAATATTATATTCATTTTTTTTAAGTTGACATGTAAAACAGGCTCATAATAACAGGTAATAATAATTACACAAAGTACCTTACTAACTCCATCATTAAGGTATACTTACACACAAATATTGGAGCACTAATGGAGGGAAGTATATTTCCCAACATAAGCACCCAGGGTTGATTCATCTGTTGTGTTCACACTAGGTTTTCTTTTGCCCAAAGCAGAGGCTCAAGGGATGTGTTGGTGGTGAAGGGTCTAGGCAAAAGCAATTAAATTTTGGCCTCTCTTCTACACCTCAGACTACCCTTGCATCGGGTCCTTGCCCTTCACATAGTCAAGAAAGAGGTAGTTGATGTTCCTGAGCATGCATCGACACAGTTGGTACTCCTGAGGGACCATCCCCATCCATTTTTGATTCAAAAGGAAAGTGTCCCATGCCCCCATCTTCCTTCATGCAACTACAGTCCTGACGGCTTGGCTCATTTATGCAAACAGGGGGTTTCTAATCGGAGTCCTTTCCTGATGACTGCCACCCACATTCGGGAAGAAACTATATACAGAGGATGTCCTGACCGCTCCATAATCTACTGTTCCGTCATCTACAGAAATTCACACTGTAACTCTTGAAATGCTTGACACCCAAGTGACACCTTCTCACAACTATCTGGAGGAGATCAGCCCTGCTAAAATCTCAGTTAGAAGGTATGGAAGAATTCAACCTTTTATTACAAGTTGAATTTACACAAAAGATAATAGAAAAAGTTCGGGAGATTGCTGCCCTGCAGCTTGAAGTAAGTTGTCTAAAGCGACAATGTGAAAAGAGTCTTACCCTCTTGAATAATTTCCAATATTTGTCCCTTCAGGAAAGGGAATTGCAGAAAGCAAATAAAAAATTAAAAAAGAAAAAGAATCTATAGAAGAGGAAAAATGAAAAGTAACATCTATCTTAGACTTTGTCTGTCCTTTGGCCATCAAACTACTGTCCTGTAGGAAACCCTCCACAGTCTACAACATGTATGTCTAAGAACAATTTTATTCTTGGCTGTTATTTCAATTGTGTTCTCAAGCCCCTCACAAAATTCCTGATGGCCCTAGTTTTTTATTAGTTTACAAGTACAACACTCTGGAAATTAAAAATTTTCTCTATGAATTTTATCTACATAACATGATAGTGACCAATGTCCCTGATTTCTTGATCAACCTATTTGTGGGTGATTTTCAAATTAAAGCCTTTCAGTCTGTATTACGGAATCAAATAATTTGGAGGCAGTAAACAGACAGTTTCAATAACACTGCTCAGTCCATCAGATTTTACATTCACCCAACTCATCATACAGATGTCGCCCTGTGGAAAAACTTTAGATCATTGTACTATCAGGTAGGGGTTGGGGTGAATACTTCTCAGATTTTGCTTCAGTGTGTTATTGATTTTGAAAATTATAGTCAGGAGAATTTTGGGGCTGCTTGGCAAGCTTGTGATAGGAGATAGGATAATTTAAGCCTACCTTTGAAACGTAGGGAGGTCCTCTCTCCCTATAATTTGAGCTGGAGCATGCGCAAGGGTGATGCCCTCATCACCATTATCAAAAAAACTACAGAGAAAAACCAGCAAGCAATACAATGATGAATGGGCAAGCCTCTAAGTATGGCCACCACTCCTCTTGAGCCCTCTCACAACCTGACAGAACAATGCAGCACAGTCCCATGACAGTTTCACTTTCTGGGTGGAAATTACCTCCAATACTCAGGGCTACAAGAATACCACAAAGCAATACGCTGATTAATTCGAGGAGTATGACATGGCTGACCAACTTGGAAGGCGAGCAATGTGCAAATGAGTTGCATTGGGACATACAACAGGTAAAGTCAGGGGGAAAATGATGAGTGCATTATTTGGCTCATTTATATCATTTCTTCAGACCGGAAATACTCTTTGTGATATGACTTATTAGTATATGGGGATGTTTTGTGTCATTATATCTTAGTAGGCTTGATGCATTTTCCTTGGTATTATTTATGAAAACTGTTTATCCCATGAACCTCCTACTAACTACCTTTATGAGATCAAATGTGATGATGTGTGCAGGGAATGATGGAAGTTATTGGTGGATAAGAAGCCTGAGTTTGAAGCATGTGTTTGAAGACTTTTTCCATCGAATTGACCTATTAGCTTGGGCTTGACTCTAACGGCCCATAGGAATCTATGAGTTTTAATTGATATTTGATAAACAATGTTTAATGCCGCCTGATATGGCGGATCTTGTAACCAACATTATCTATATGAAGACTTTGTCTTCAGAACTTGAGTACCACTTTTTTTATTGTTGAAGAAGATTATCTGTATACCGTTTTGTATTTGTCTTGATGTGTTATGAACTCATTATTTTGAAGTTAATGAAAGCCAGGACATTTTGAGAATCAGAAGTTGTTGATCCCTCTATCTCAAGGAAGAGCAAGGGCCCACTCGACCGAGGAGATACGAGGTTACTTTGAGTTTTACATGCATAAAGTCCTTCGATTAGTTTTACTACAATTGTCATTTGATGAGTTTTACATGCATGATTTGATTAACTATATCTGCTTTCTCCATTACCACTTTCAATTAGAGTAGATGCTTTTGTTATGTAAATCTAGTTCATGAATAGTCTTGCTTTCTACTAAAAATTCTAGTTATTCAGTTGTGATTTATTTTGTTAAGAATAAGTGTGTGCATATTTTACTCTACAGTAGAAGATTAGTTTTTGAAATCCCTTTCATTGCAAATATTTAATTTCCGTAGATTTTAATTTTAGCACTTATGTAGAATAGTCACTAAAACTAAGCAACCCGCCAACAAACTCAACGTATAACTGGTTCTCCTAGACTCCATTTCATATTGCCTAGGACACAGCCTTGGTTTAGAATGACACTGACAAAGATTATGTCAGTTAAATGATTGGAAGAATACAACGACCCATCAACAACTACCAAAAATGGGCCACATCATATGTCAGCCTATCTTACCTCCACTCTCCTGTAACCGGCACCCATCTCCTTATCCTAACCGCACACATCTTGGTGGGAATACATCTACTTGGGGCATCCCTATAGGTCGAACACAGACTATGTGCTCGTAGGCCCAGTAGTGCAGTATAAATGTACAACACAGGCTAAACCTGCACAACTTCCCATATGCCCATAGCTCTCTGTAAAGATACACCAAGAATGCTGGTGCCCAGGAGAAGTGTGTCTCATGCACCATCATATCGTGGAGCACCCCCATCAGTGATCAGGGAAAGCATCCACCCTCTGCGTCAGGAAGTGCATAGTAACACACTACCTCCATCAATAACACTACTAGCCTCGTCTCATCCGGACGGGCTAGGTACATCTCGCCATAGCTCAAACTGGTGCTATGGACACTTAGCTCCCCCACCCCCTTACCAAATACAGTCCCGATCAGCTCCTCTGATGCCTCG
Source organism: Taxus chinensis (assembly GCA_019776745.2). Lineage (NCBI taxonomy): Eukaryota > Viridiplantae > Streptophyta > Pinopsida > Cupressales > Taxaceae > Taxus > Taxus chinensis. Next base: position 763,143,287 of record CM034154.1, on the reverse strand, counting down.
GAGGAGATGGACTAAACCTGGGCCCCCAATATGGGTAACCTCAAAATCTAGAACACGTCTTCCAAGGTGATGGTCATCTCACCCGTTGAAATGTGGAACGTGTTAGTCATGGAGTCCCATCTATTGATGAGCATGACCATCAAAATAGGCTACCAAACAACATGTCGGTAGTGCCGAATGCCACTCAAACCCACTGCCTCCACGTGCTGCAGCTCCAATGGGCTCGGTAGGCCACACAATGTCACCAATAGTGGCGGATCCCTGTTTTGCATGTGTAATTGCGATCGACCCCGCATCCAATCTAAGCACAACATTAATCTACCTTTAAAATGACCTTATTCATCACTTATCATTACCCACCACCTTATTTTTACCTTACCCATCCTAACCACCTAACCTACATCCTTTTTTTGGACCCTTTTGCCTAAAATCCTGATCCGTGCTGGTTCAGCCTAACCGACTCCTGTCACCCTTAAACCGGCATCGGTCACCTATTTGGTGATTGATACCAGTTTTAGCTTGACTGACCATGGTTACCACGTAACTGTCATCGGTCACCTGTTAGGTGACTAATCCCGGTTCTACCCGATCGATGCCGAACAAGCTTGACCGATGCTAGTCACTGTCGCACACAAATATGTGACTTCCCAAACCCACCTTTTTTGTAAACCCTCCCACCTATCCCTTTTTCCCCACCTACACTGACCTACACTACCCCAAAATCCCTACCCACCCCACCTATCCAATTTCCTACCCCTCCCCCCCTCTTTTTTTCCCATTTTCCTCCCCATACTTGATTTAACTTTTTCCCTGCCCACAAATTACAAAAACCCACCCAAATCCAAAAATAAACATTCCTTACACCCTCTACTCTATCTAATTGACATTAAAGAGTTAGGCGCTTACCTCGTCGCATTGCCGCTATCTCGGTGGCACATCTAGCCGCTGTGCCGGTGGTCTGTCCAATCCCTCTCCAGCCTCTACCATCTTTGAATATCTACCCACACCCTCTGACCAATTGAATCCCTCACTAAGATCTCGTGGACCCATTACTCACCCACCCAACCACCGTCAACTCACACTACCAGCTCATTGTCCCATTTCCACCGAATGCTTTTCTCACTTTTCTATCTTTTTTGTCCTTTCTTCACTTCAAAAATCACAAATGAATAATCACAACGTGGATTTTTTGTTTTTATACCAATCCTGACCTAACCGATGTCGGTTTCCCTTGATCGGCATTGGTCTCGTGCCCTACCTAATTGCCACCAGTTTTCCTATACTGACGTCAGTTATCCATGACTGCCATCGGTCGCCCTTACCTACAGATTACCCTTACTTTGTCATTTTACCCCACCCTCTACTTTCTCTTTACCCCATTACTTTACCCAACCCATTAGCTTACCTTTCCTACCCTCATCATTTACTACCTTCATTTTTCCTCCTTTGGGGACTCATTATTTTACCCTTACCTCAGCCTTACCCATGCCGCAACCTAGATATTTGGACCTAGACCATCGCTAGTGACCTTTCACCTCATTTGTTTGCTATACCTTGTGGCATTGTTACCTGTGTTGATTGACCCAATGACCTTACCTATCCTATTACCATTACCATTTATCCTGACCCTACCTTTGGTGCACTGGAACATACCTAAATGTACCTGCACCTAAACTACATTGTGTTTCCTGACCTTATCCTCTACCTTGGATACCAGATTCACTTCAACCTTGTTTGGATAAACCTATTGACCTTAGACGATGTAGAGTTTGTCTTCTCTTCAACCTGATAGTGTGCTGTAGTTTATACATGTGCGTGCATTTGAATTTTGCTACCTTTGACCCAAACCCATTACCTAGATCACCCGAGTATACCTTTCACCCCTTTTTCCCTGTCCCATTTGTCTTTTCTTCACATTTATAATTTATCAAACCACTCACCGCTTTAGCCTGTTGCCTCGTCAGTTCCTGGTTTTGAGGGGGATCACCTTCACCCTCACATCGGGTAACCACATCTTATTTTTGTTAGTGTCACTTCCCAATACAAGCTACGCAACAAAAAGGAGCAAAATGTAGACACTAAAATTAGGTCACACTCCCCTTTTGTCCCTTGACATATAGGCACCCTTTATTACATTTACCTAGCAATGACTCCTTTCACCCCACTAATATTAATTTAATTAAATTAATGCATTATCCTCACTATATTTATAATTTAAATATATTATTTAAATAATATCTACACATATAGTTCACTTAGACACCTCACCAAGCTATCTCAACCTAAGACCTATTCTTAGCAAGTTACCATAACTAACTAAGACTTACCCAAACCCTAAAAATCAATGCCTACATTCCCTCTAACCACATTCCCACATGCTCACAAGAAGTTTCGAGTTTAATCCGTGGGATAATGACATGAGGTCCAAGAAAATCAGGAGGATCTCCCTATGTTTAGTAAACCTAGAAAATCCCGCCTTGATCGACATTGGTTACCCCTAACCATCATCGGTTAAGTCGGACCACCATTGGCTACCCCTTTTAACCCAAAACAACCTTATTCTCAAAGTTAGAGGTTGGAACTTGGAACTGGGAAGTGGGAAGCAAGAAATTTGATGAGCAAGAACACATCTCAGAGAGATAATGCATCTTTAGAGAGCCAATTCTAGTGGAAATTCACATCCAAGGAAGGAGATTGAGCATCTTCTCCTGCACAGCCATCCCAGCCAAGATCTGATCTATCCAAGCAAAGAGGAGTGTGCATGCAGCCCATGCAGAAGCTTTTCTTCAGTTAGTGATCACTTGCAACCTTCAAACCCATCATCAGTGCCTCCATCCTTCACACACAGACCTTCAGGAATGAAATCCAAGTAAGTACAACATCATACTTTCTTGGTTATTTCATTTCATCATTATTTTATCACCCATTGTTTATTTTGCTCCCTATTGACCTTCTCCAACATTTTCACCTCCATAGAACCATTAAAACCTCACAAAATCCTACTCCAGTCTCCTAATACCTCATCCTGACCAACCAAAATCCTTTGTGTAACCACAAAGGAGACCAAAAACCTATTCTATGGCATTTCCAGATCTCACAATAACTAGCACTGGTTATACCTAACCGCCATCGGTCACCCCTGACCGACACCAGTCTCTGTGTTTTCCCACATAGCCTTAAACAAAGACCTACCCACCTAATTGTACCTCACCCTCACTCACCTGTGACCTACCTGAGACCTTTATTAGGCCTGCAAAGACCCAAAACCAATCATTTGACCTTTGATTCTATTCTAGCTTAGCCTGTTAGATTAGATCTATCTCTTATTGTGTTTTTTAAGTGAGATACCTAAATCATTTCAAAATAACAATAGGATTTACTTTGTTTACAACATTAATTTGTTTAAAACAATGGACTGACAGTTGTCTAGGAAGTATCATACTTCCCAGATCTAGCTTACGCTAGGTAGTTCACTGCCCATATTTTTAAATTCCTTCTGGTGGTCTTGTTTTCATTACAGGTAGTTCCTCCTAGCCAAAAGGAAGCTCTCACGATCAGTTGTGGATCTAGAAGTCATATGTGCGCAGCAACCCATCAATTGACATTTGAATAGGTATTCCTCTTACACTCGTTACCCTATCTATTTTGTCAACAATTCAAAGAAATAATCTAAGAAAAAGGTGAAACAATTGGAATTGTAATATGTTTTTTTTCCTCTTTTCCATTGTAATGCATCATATCAAAAACTGGGAATGATAAAGCATGCTTTGTGAATGAATTTTCAATCCTTTCTTGCATTTATTATTTCGTTATGATCCTTCATTAGAGTTTGGTAATTTGTGTATGTTCTAGTGTTGCATTCTTATGATCTATGTCTATTCGCAAAAATAGAGGTCCATCACTCCTTTGGTGTATCACCATTTTTTTTACTTAGTTTTGTTTCCTTTTGCATATTTAACTCTCTCTCCTTGGAATATAGAGTAGGATTTAGCATTGAACCTCTGTAAAATTCATGCATACACCTAAAAAAAGGGGTAAGAACCAGCTTTCTCTGGAGAGTTTTCTCACCTTGCAAGGTCCCACACCTTGGGGAAAACTCAATGTTGTGCAATCACACTAAATGATCCAATTCTGGACTGCAAATCTGAAGGTCATTTAGGGGTGCTGTAGATTTGTGCTAACAGTTTTCACACGCTTGGTGGGACCTTAGAGGTCTTCATCTTTATTACAACAAAGTTGATGTGTAATTATTGTAAGTTTCTTGCTTGAAAGAGCCCTAATTTGCAGATTTGACGACTCCAAAAGGATAGAATCAACTAGTTTCAGTAGTCCAAGCTTGAAGATTCATGAGAAGGATCCAAACAAGGTCAAGGACCAGAGAAGAGGGATTGTTTACTATCTGTAATTATCCCTAGAAAGAGGAGAAAGAGGAAGAAGGATTCAAAGGTCTCCATCTCCACAAAAAAAAAAACTCTATCAACTCCTCCACCTAGTAGAACTTTCATCCAATCAACAAGGGTTCTTAGGCCAATCAGAATGGCACAACCCAATCCTTATGTCAACTTTACTGGTAGTAGCCCACTTTCTCTCAATGCACAAAACCCAATTCCAATTGCAGCATTGAAGAACATCCTATACTTTACTAGAGAAAATCAGACCACCCTTAGTGATCATGTCAAAGACATTGCTAATGTTTGTGTAATCCATGAGATTGTTGAGATGCAAGTTGGTATCAAATTTCTGGCATCTTCATTCAAAGGGAAAGCCTTGCAATGGTTAAGGAGCCTTGAGGTAGGCTCTATCCAAAATTGGAACCAGTTGTGAACAGCCCTCCATAACCAATTTGGAGAGAAAGGGGACAATTTGTCTCTATTGGAGCAACTGACAACTATCAAGAAAGCTCCCAATGAGTAGCTAACAGACTTCAATTTCAGATTTCAAATAATGTGGGATAGAATCCCATTGGTAGTGAGGCCAACATCTCAAGGTGCTTTCTTATACTTTCTCAAGGCTTTAAATTCTAACATTTCTATGTTGATCCAATCCATGGGAGGTGCAACTATACCTGCATCTTACAACATCACCATTAGGGCCGAGAATTGTTTGATCCAAGATGGTAAACTTACACCTAGGCCTCCTATGTCCTTATATCTAGAGTTGGAAAGCCCAAGTACTAGTCAAGCACCTACTTTAGCTCCTATTCCCACTCCTAGAAATCAAAGTTCAAATGAAACTTCTACTTCATCCTCTAGTGCCTCAAATGAGCTTCAAGAAATTATGAAACAATTGTAAAATTTGGGCAATGAGATGGTTACGCTCAAGAGGCAACAAACTCAAAGTTTTAGACCTTCTTATCAGCCTCAAACTCATCCTAATAGACAACCATATCAGCTTAATAGGCCACCCAACCCAACTGCAAATCAAAATCAAGTAAGGCCTCCTACCAATAGACCATTTCAGCCCTATAACCCCAATGTTGCATCTACCTCTAAAGCCTTATTGCAAGTGTAAAATAATATAGCTTAAGATTATGACTGGTGTTTCCCATGTAGTGAACCTCACAACCAATCTATGTGCTTCAATGGTGCTTTGAACCAAGCTTTGATGGTGACAACAACTGGTGTAGAGAGTGAAGCGAGTGAGAAACAAACCAACAAGGGACATCTTAACAAGATATAACTCCAAATGAGACTACACTTGTGAATTGGTAGGCTGTAGATTTTTGTGGTATGAATCAAACACCTTCTCAGAGTGTAACAGCTAACACATGGTCAAAGAAGAGGAATATTGGTGAAGGGAAGTCATTAGATGCAAGTGATTCACAACCTTCCATCACTCCATAAGGTGTTTGCAAGCAAAATACAATTCCAAATGTGCAAGGACAACCCAAGCCACCTTCTGGACCAGCTCAAATGCTAGTTGTTGTAGCACATGTACAAGAAAAGAATGTGCAGAATAAAGGGCAGCAAAGATATGGTTCATCCCCATTTAACATCATTAAACAAATGAAGAAGACCAATGTGAACATATCTATGTGGGAGTCACTATCCATCCTAGGACAAAGGGATCTATTACAAGCTTCCATGAAGAATTGGTTAACCTCAAATTAGCTAGCTCATATGCAAGAGAAGGTAATCACAAATGCTACTGAACCTGAGGGGAATCATGGAGGACAACAAGGTAAAATTTTGAAGCCCCCTCCATTCTATGTTTCATTGATCATTGGGGATAAACTAGTACATAATCGTATGATTAATTCTGGGGCAAGTAGTTCCGTGATGCCCAAGCAAATATTTGATCAGTTGGGCCTTCAATATGAAGTCATCTCCAAGGGGGTGGTGCAATTAGATGGGACAATAGTAACAACAATTGGGGTAATTAAATATTTGAGCCTTGCTTTGCATACATGCCCCAATGTCACTGTTTTGCAAGATGTGTTGGTGATAGATTTACCACCATTCTTTGCCATATGTTTGTAAATGGATTTCATAGCTAAAATTGGAGATAACCTATATGCTAATTGGTCACACATGCTGTTTAGGACAAGGTATGGAGCCAAGGCCACAATCAGGTCCGAACTTATTGCAAACTTTCACATTAAGCCTCATACTCCAAGCCCAATCAATGTCAACTGTTTAACATTTGATCAAGAGGATTATCCAAGCACACATGAAGCTGACACCAAAGTTGGAAGCATTCTAGATTTGACTCTTGACGAATGGGAAAGCAAGGTACATGCTTTTTATCCCTACAAGGAAATAGAGGAATCTGAACTAGGAGTCTATTACATGCATGAAGAAAATTAGCCTCTTCCTAGCATCACCAAGTCAGACCATAAAGATGAAAATGAGGTATGACAATTGTTCTTTGATGGATCAAGAAGTAGATAAGGTGCAGGAGGAGGAGCTATGCTTGTTTCACCTCAAGGCATTAAGTATTATTCAACTTTTAGGTTTCAATTTGCATGTTCTAACAACACTGCTAAATATGAAGCTTTAATACATGGATTGCATCGGTCAAGGAAGAGAGGCATCAAAAACTTACAAGTCTTTAGTGATAGTGAGTTGATTGTTAATCAAGTTAAAGGACAACATGGTTTCAAGAATGACCTACTAAAAAGTTATAAGAATAGGGTGTGGGATCTCATTGAGGATTTTGAGGGCTTTGGCATCAACTCCATCCCTAGGAAAGAGAACCAAGCTACTGATAGGCTTGTAGCAGTTGGAGTAACTTTTGATGTTGTGCAGAGTATCAAAAGAGATAAAATATAGCCAAACATCCATGTGATTGTGAGACCATCAGTGCTAGACAATAATACAAGTTGGCAAGTCTTTGAGAGTGACCAATAAATCATCAATTTCTTACAAGAGGAGGCTGAGTTCTCAGCCAAAAATAAGGAAAAGTTAGAACATCAGTATGGTGATCAAGAGGTACAGCTAAGAACCAAAAAACTGTCAAAATAACTTGTCACTTTGGAGTCCATATTTAATCCTAATGATCAATTTAGGAAGGAGAAAGCAAACATCCAAGTCAAGGGAGAAGATTCAGTGCCCATCTTAGTGGGAGAAGGCAAGTCACTTCAAATTGGTAAAGTGGCAACCAAGCAAGAAAGGTATGAGTTCATGTAACTTTGCCAAGAGTTCCTGGATATATTTTCTTGGAGCTATGAAGACTTGAGAGGTTTCAATCCCAAGCTAGCTCAACACACAATTGAATTAGATCCAAGTGCTAAGCCCATCAGGAAAAAAAAAGACCAGTCAATCCACACATTAAGCCTCTCATGAAGAAGGAATTGAATAAGTTAATAGAGGCAAGTATCATATTTCCCATCAAACATTCAAACTGGGTTGCAAACTTGGTTCCAGTTAGAAAGAAGAGTGGAGAAATCAGGTTGTGTGTAGACTTTAGAGATTTGAATAGAGCATCCCTCAAGGATCATTACCCACTTCCTTCTATGGAGTAGATTTTGCAAGTTATTGTTGAATCTGAGAGGTTTTCATTGCTAGATGGTTATTCAGGGTATAATCAGATCATGGTAAAGGAGGATGATCAGTTCAAAAACAACCTTCACCACCAAATGGGGAACCTATGCATATAGGAAAATGCCATTTGGGCTGTCTAACGCCAGAGCTACCTTCCAAAGGGAAATGGATATGGCGTTCAAGGGATTGATAAAAAAAATAGTGCTGATATACCTAGATGATATTAGTGTATTTTCTAAAAGTGCAGCAGATCATCTCTTTCATTTGAGACAAGTGTTCCAAAGATGTAGAAGATTTGGGGTATCCTTGAATCCCAAAAAATGTATTTTCCTAGCTCATGAAGGAAAGCTCCTAGGCCATATTGTTTCCAAAGAGGGATTAGTAATTGATCTAGAGAGGGTTGAAGCAATAAAAGCACTACCATTACCAAGTCACAAGAAGGCCCTTCAAAGTTTCTTGGGAAGAATCAATTTTGTTCGAAGGTTTGTTCCAAACTTTGCAGCCCTTGTCAAGTCAATAACTATGATGTTGAAGAAAAGTGTGGCATTCAAATGGACAACTGAAGGTAAGGAAAGTTTTGAGGCAATCAAAGAAGCTATCTCATGGGATCCAACTCTCATTAACCCAGATTTCTCTAAAGATTTTATCCTTTATGCATTTGGTGGTGGTGATACAATTTCTACAATTTTAGTACAACAGAACGAAGAAAATGCAGAGCAGCCAATTGTCTTCTTTAGCCAAATCTTGGAGGACTATGAAGTAAGGTATTCCTTTATTGAGAAGCATGTTCTTACAGTGATTAGGAGCTTGAAGAAATTTAAGCATCTAGTTTCAAACAACAAGGCTCAACTGCTGGTTTCTCATGTGGGAGTTAAAGACTTCCTCCTCAACAAAGATCTAAATGAAAAATGTGCAGGGTGGATTACTCGTGTCATGGAGTATGACATTGATATCAAAGTCACCAAGCTGGTCCAAGGAAAGGGATTGTGTGAGCAATTGGCCTTGAGTCAAATCAATTGAAGTAAACAAAGAGAAGAATGCTATTTTGGTGCTTGCAAGACAACCAAGAACAAAGAGATGTTCAAGAAAAAAATGGTGGTGTGCTCACTCCTTGCTGGACCCAAGACATAATGCACTTCTTAAAAATAGGCCTATTCCCTCCAGAGATGAACAAAAGCCAAGAGAAGACACTTTAGATTGCAGGCTATTCCGTATGCACTTGTTAATGGTGTCTTGTTCAAAAAGGATATCAATGGAGTGTTGTTGAGATGCATTAGGACAAATCAGATTGACAAAATGTTAGAAGAGTTCCATGGTGGATCAGCTGGGGGTCATTTTTCTCCAAGAGTGATAGCTCCTCAAGATCATGAAGGCTGGTTATTATTGGCCAAAAGTGTTTAGTGATTGTTATGCATGGATCAAGAGGTGCAATAATTGTGCATTCTTCACAGGAAAAGAGAGGTTAGTAGAACTTCCATTGCACCCAATCTTCAGTTGTCCAACCATTCATGCAATGGGGTTTGGAATTCATTGGATTCATTAATCAAAACTCAAACCAAGGGCACAAATGGATTCTAATAGCAATAGACTACTTAACCAAATGGACTGAGGTGGTGGCACTCAAAGAGGTAAATGAATCTAACATTCTAGACTTCTATGAGGGGATAACAACCAGATTTGGTATACTTGCCACTATAATATCAGATAATGCATTAGCATTCATAGGATCAAAGGTAATTGAATGGGATGTTAGAAATATGATCTATCTGAGCACTTCATAAAATTATTACCCTCAAGGTAATGGCCAAGCTGAGTCTACAAACAAGAATCTATTAAGGATCATCAATAGGACTCTTGATGAAAATCAGAGGACTTGGCACACTAAGCTCAAATCAGCTCTATGGACTGATAGGATAACTCCTACGAGATCCACAAGTAACTCTCCATTCAGACTTGTTTATGGGAGAGAGGCAATATTTCATATGTCACTTGAGTTGCCAACATTGGAACTCATGAAGCAATTGAAATTGTTAGAGTATGAGCCCATGGAGGTTAGATATGCAGAATTGATGGAACTCCAAGAAATTAGAGAGCATGCAGCCCAAACAATGGAAAAAGACCAAGCCTTGATCAAGAGAAGCTTTGATAAGAAAGCTAAGGCTAGAACTTTCCAAGTTTGAGATTTAGTGTTGAAATGGGATGCAGACTGAGAAAAGCCAAGAAGGTATTCAAAATTTGATGCCATTTGGAGTGGCCCCTACATGGTCATGAAATGCAAAAATAACAATGCCTTCCAATTGTCTATATTGGATGGTGAGGAACTGTAGATTCCAGTTAATGGAATCCATCTAAAACATTGCTACTAGAAGGAAAACTTCTCACCTTGTACATATTAGCTTAGATTTTTCTTTCATTTCTCCAAGTGATTATGCACATTGTTTTGTTATAGCTTAGATTTACATTTCCCTAAGTGCTTTGGAAATTTTTTTGTTGCTCCAAGGATGCATCTGTTGTAGATCATGTTCTAGGTCAAAGTAATTTTCTACTCTCACAATCTTCATCTTAGATATTTTCTAATGAATTGAGAGTAACAAGTAGTTAAGTTCATGACTCCATTGTCAAATGGATTGTTTTAGGTAGCTGGTCACTTCATCCAGTAGGTGGATGACCCCTCTTGAGTCATCAAAATTGTTATCCAAAATAAGCCCCTTGCTTGTTTTTGACTAACTTTATTTCATTCCTTCCTTCCTTGTGCCTCAGTCAATTTTTTTCCACTTTTCAGGCACTCAAAATTATCTAGAAATGGTTTCATTAGATAGAGAATTTCTCACCTTTCCAGAAAGGTAAAATTTTCCTTCTAACTCCTTGCATTTTGTAAGTTATGGCTCGATCAGATTTTTTTGAGGGAAATTTTCCCTAGGAAGGTCTGCAACCAATAGGAATGTGCCACATGGTGGCGGAATGGTGGGTCAGTAGGAGGTAAGTTGGAAAAATCACCAAAGAGCGAGTGGGGCACAAAGGAATTTTTTTTCCCAAGTGGGCACGTGGAGGAAAAGAAATGGCTTGAGGCCTGCACCTAAGGAGGAGGCGTCCATGTGGCGGCGGAGGTTTGACCGGCGGAGGGCAATTGAAATTTTTTCCAAAAATAGCGCAAAGAAAATTTTAGCCTAGAATGGCGCATGCAACAAAATGAGAATGTGCCCATGTGTCCATAAGGGCAGCACGAGTTAGAGTGGTGGAGTAAAATTTTGGCATTTTTGCCAGAGCAGTTAGAAAGGCGCAAAGGACAAGAATTGGCCCGCAGGTCCGCCACGGAGGAAATGTAAATTTTGGTTAAATCCCCATAGACTAATGGGAGAATGACACATGTCTTGTTCTCGGCAGAGGTCAAAAGCATAGGGATGATTTGGAAATTTTTCCAAAGTGGCCAGCAGTGTCAAAGGAAAAATTTGGAGTGCAAGTGCCCACAGTGAAATTAGGGTGGTGACAAGTGTCCCAGAGCGGCGGGGCGTGGAGGAATTTGGAATTTTTTCCAACAAGCTCAAAAAAGTGTAAAATGGTACATGAGGTTTGATACTTTCATGGCCAAATGAAGAAGTGCCATGTGGTAGTGGAGCGGTGGAGCATGGATCTTTTTGGGGAATTTATTTCAAGAATATTCAAAAAGGGGAAAATTTTAGGTTTCGGCCCGCCGACCCAATTTTTGCCCCAATTTTGCCCTAAATCTTCAGAGGGGCATATGATTTGGATCCAGAGCTTGGTTTTTCTCATTCTTAAGTGTCATTAGAAAGATATTGTCCTCTACATGATGGAAAGCTAGCTCACATTTTGTTTTTTTGATGGAGTTTAATCAGTTGTAAAAATGAAAAAACGCGTGTGGCATGGGGAAATAGAGCAGAGACCAACATTGAAACAAATTGTATTTGTCTCAATGCAGTATTGCTATCCATAAGGTGTCTCCAACATGGTCAAAAATCCTGGATTCAATGAACTTGTAAGGGTACACCTATGGCTGGAGACTTGATGGATCTGAGTCAATGGTAAGTGAATCATTCATTTCAATTTTCCCCAGGATTTCTCCTTCCTTACACTTGAGTTTTTCATATGCTTAAAGGCCAGATTTGGGAGTCTCATTTATAAAGGGTATGGACATTTTTTATGTTCTGCAGGCTCCCTCCTTGCACCTTGACAAGTGGGACTTGTGAGTAGATTATCAGACCTTTTTTAGGACTAAAGAGCATGTTTTTTTACCTTCTTGCTGTTGATAATGCACTGTATTTAAAACGGGACATGACAATGCAAGTATCTATGCTATGCAGGTTTCAATCCTTTCTTTATGTTGTTATGTTGTATCCTGGATCCTTCATTACAGATTTGGATGGTAGAATTTTTGCACTGATTTGTGTTGCATTTTTTCATAATCTATGTGGAATCTACAGAAAGCTATATGTTCACCACTCCTTTGGTATATCACGTTGTCAGTTTAATTTTATCTTCTTTTCTTTCTATCCTATGTTTCAGCTTGGCAGAATGCTAGAGTAGAATACATGAGTTAAACCTGGATAAGCAATTTCATGCATACAGTCTGGGATCAGAGGAGTAAGAGGATTGCTAACCTTCAATCTGTGATAGTTTTTTTGAAATTCCCATTTTTACAAGGAACGCACACGTTGTGGAATTATATTCCATGTTGTGCTATCATTCAGTAAATGACCCAATTCTCACTTCACAGATCTGAAGGTCATTGGAGGATGGGAAGCTCCTGATTTGCACTAACAGATTTTATACGAGTGACTTTTTTTATTACATATTTATAACGAAGCCATTAGCAACAATCCAAGTGTGAGCATACATGTAAACTTCTAGTGAAGGCTTTGCAGTCATCTAGTCAATCTGATGAAGATCTGACTCTAGACTTCCCACATAGATCTAGGAATGACACCTAGTATAGGTATAGATGCAATAATGTATCTCCAAGTAGCACTGATTGCCCTTGGGTTCTAGGAAACCCAATTACATCCAAATTAGCTTGGATCTACATTTAACTTGTAGGAAAGCACATTGTGATAGTCATCTTGTTCATGTTCATTCGGTGTTTATTGCAGACATCAGTCTCCTACGACCGCATCAGTCTAAGACAACTAGGAGGATCTTTCAGCCCTATTTCCACATAAGGGTTAACTGGCACCATTTTTACCTATATGTGAGTGTAGACACTAAAATTAGGTCATACTCCCCCTTTGGTTCCATCAACAAATAAATACCATTGACATCACATTCACCTAGCCATGGCCCCCTTCACGCCACTAATATTAATTTAATTAATTTCATTAAATTAATTCATTATCTTAACAATATTTATTATTTAAATCTCCTAATTTAAATAATGCCCACACTTACACCTCACCTAGACACCTCACCAAGCCAACTCACCCTAAGACATATTCTTAGTAAGTTGCCATAACTAACTAAGACTTACCCAAACCCTAAAAATAAATTCCTACATTCCCTCTAACCACATTCTCGCATGTTGACAAGAACCTTCAAGTCTGATCTGCATGGGTGAACAACACGAGATCCCTGAAAATCAAGGGGATCTGGCTAGTTTAGTAAACCTAGGAAATCCCACCTTGACCGATGTCGGTTACCCATAACCTTCACTGGTTAATCTAGAACCGCTGTCGGTCACATTTTAATCCCTAAAACAACCTTATTTTTGAGGGTTGGAAAACATTGGGAATTTTTTTGAGAGATAAGACATCTTTTTAGAGCTAGTTTGGCCATGCAAGAACACACATGCAAGGAAGGAGATCAAGAATTTTCTCTTGCACAGGCATCCATCAATCACCCAACAATCATCCAACACTCACCCCAGCATAGATTTGATCCAAACAAGAAAAAGGGAATCGCACATGCAGCCCATGTAGGAGCTTTCCAATGTTTGGTGATTCTCACACAACATTCAACCTCTTACCGACACCTTCATCCTTCACTCACAAGCACCCAGAACCAAATTTTAAGTAAGTAGAATAGTTTACTCCTCAAGTTCATTCATTTTATCATTGTATTATCACCCTTTATTCTTGTAGCCATCCATTGACCTCCTTTAATACTCACCCCTGCACATACCTGTTAAAACCCCACCAAACTCCATCCAAATAGCTTAATACCTCGTTCTCAGCCAACCAAGTCCTTTGTGGAAATCACAAGGGAGACCCAAAGCTCAATCTGTGGCATTCTCAATTTTCCACAGTAACTGACACAAGCTATCCCCAACCGGCGTCAGTCATCCTTAACTAGCATCAGTCTCTGTATTTACCAATAGAGTCTAAAACAATGACCCACCCAGCTATTCTCACATCACCCTTAATCATTCTGTGACCTACCTGAGACCTCTGTCAAACCTGTAGAGACCCAGAACTAGTTACTTGACCTTCAAATCTTATTTTAAACGTAGCCTATTAGATTATATATTTCTTATTGTGTTTTTAAATGAGATACCTAAATCATTTTAATTGCAATAGGATTTACTTCATTACTAACATTACATTGTTCTTAAACAATGGACTGAAAGTCATCTAGGAAGTATCACAGTTCCCAGATCTAACACAAGCTAGGTAGTTCACTGCACATATTGTTTGAATTTTATTTGGTGGTCTTGTGTTCCAATTCAGGTAGTTCCTCCTAGCCAAAAGGAAGCTCTCATGATCAGATTTGGATTCAGAAGTCATACGCACGTGCAACAACCCAACAACCAGCATTCCAATAGGTATTCCTCCTATGACCATTACCCAATCTGTTTCTTCAATATTCATAGAAATATATAAGAATCAAGTGAAACATTTTGGCATTCCCGGTGGGACCCATCTAGGGTTCCATGTATTTTATTCATTCATAGGAAAAGTTGTGTGTTTGTTTCCCTTCTGAAAATCATACACATTAATTTTTCTTCCTTGGTAACCCTCTTTTTCTTTCTATTTGCTCTAAAAGAAACCTTTCCTTTTGGTGTACTTAAAAAGAATAATTTCATATTGTTTTCTACATTTTAGTGAAAGAGCATCCCTCTTCCTATTCATCCATTTGTGTCATCGAACTTCATATTTTGATTTGGGGTTAAAATAAGTGCATCGCATTCCATTCTGATTTATCAACATTAGCTTTCACATTAATTGAGGGCTAACCTATATGCTAGAAGCCATTCCTAGCTAATGGTTGACAAATGAATCATTAGAAAGCACATCTCTCTCTCTCTCTCTTTGAGTCTTGCCACATTACACAAATTCAAAAAAAATACATATTCTTAAACAACATCTTTCCTAGGAACACCTATCAAGGATCACACTGATATGAGGATTGGAAGGTACTCCCCAGCTCGTTGCTCTGTTGAGTAATACTTTAGAGCAAAAGCCCACCCCCACCATAACATACCTGAAACCTCACCTTTTAGATCTCCTTGTTTGTAGGAATCCATCCTCGCCAAAAAACTCAATTTTATAGTTCATGAGTCAGTTTTTAAATAGCATAAGCTAAACAAACATAATAGAAAAGGAACTCTTAGGATCACATCTTTCTTAGTGTTTCTTCTTGGCTTGCATTTGAGGTGAGAGGTCATGTTTCTCATTCTTCTTGTTTATCCTTGCATGCTCCTCATCATAGTTGGTGTATTCTAGCTTCATCATTCTCATAATTTTGGATTTGATTCCACATCAGATTTTAATTCACAACCATTTTTCTTTCATTGCTATTTCAATTTCATAGTGACTGATGTAGTCTAGGGACCGTCATTGGTTACCCCCTGACCATCATCGGTTATACCCAACTGGCATCAGTTCACTGTCATTTTGGTTAATTTGCCCAACAGGACATTTATTTACCTTCTTCAACTTTTCAGAGTCCCTGTCATTCCCTTTGACCTTGTAAAATTCATCAGATTTGATATACCTGTCAAAATTGGCCTTATACCTTGTTTTTGACCAACTGTCCATTTCCCATAGTGACCGGCCACGGTTACCTATGATCGGCGTAGGTTTACCCTAACCGACATCGGTTACCTTGTGTCATTTTCTAGCTAACATTTAGTACCTAATCCACTTTTTACCGCTTGTTTCACCTGTTCCTGCTATTTTTCTATGTTAGTTACAGAGAAGTGGCCCAACCTCATCAGTACTTGTTCACATGGTGCTGACCTGAAGACAAGTAAGTGCACTCATATTCAACACCATTTTTCAACTGCTCCCACCTAGTCCTTCACCACCTTCTATTTTATCACCCGCCATGGATCCTATCCAACCTATCACTATCGCTACTGGAGATGAGGAGTTCACATGACTCCTTGAAAAAAATCCTGTCGCCTTGCAATTTTATCTTTCCCACTAGTCTACCCGAGATTCCTCGAGTTAGTTGATATATAACATGCCTATATCTATCCCCTGAACTCTCACTCCCACTCCTGTGTCACCCCTAGCTGGCTCTGTGTTGCCCGCATCTACCATACCCCCAGTTGTTTCATAGATAGGGCTTATACTCTCTATGACTGTTGTGTCTGCTATATCCGTGACACCTACCACATCCACCATACCTTCAGTAACCACCCAAAATACAACCTCATCCACCCCTAATGTCTCACATATACCCGTAGCTACACTACCACCTCCACTGTCGATGACCTCTACCCCTTTTCAGAATGTGTTATTTTCAATTCCACAATCTTTAGCCCCCATTTCTAGTAGGGTTACCATGACCCTTCCACCTCCATATACGTACTACCAACAGCCTCTCGTTTCATCTATTATTCACTCTAGGTACATACCCCCTATTTCACTACCTTCTTCTCAATCAACCTACACAACAACGCCATTTACTAGAATGCCACCTCTGTTATATGCCCAAAACCAACCCTCAAACGCTACAGGAGGTACCCAATCATTGCAACCTACCAACGACCTAATCGAATTGATGATGGATAAGATGCATACATTAGAGGCATCAGTTTCTATATCTCGCAATACTCTCACCTATGATGAAATTTACAACGAGCCCATCCACCCATCCATTCCTATTGGGAGATGCCTAAATTCAACCGCTTCAATAGTAAGGAAGACCCACAACAATAGTTTTGGTTGTTTAAACACAAGTATTACTTAATCACTCATGATGATGCTTTAATCTTAAAAACCTTTCCCATGTCTCTGACTGGACCTACGTTAGATTGGTATAGTGGGTTACCTAGACACTATATTTTCATTTAACCAGGTAGCCCAAGCCTTCTTAGATCACTTCTCCATCAATATCATCAAGAAGGCTACCATGACTGACCTATACTCCATGCATCAGTATGAGGACGAATCTATCATATATTTTTTTGCTCACTGGCGTAACCTAATCAATCAACTCACCTTCCAACTACCACAAATAGAACTCATCGAGCTATTCACATGGGCTTGCACTAGACATATCTCACCGACCCTACAGGTTTAGAATTTCTAAACATTTGATGAGGCATTCACCATGGCACGAAAGTTAGAGATTCAGGCCATCGAAGAGAAGAAAATCCAATTACGTAGTAAAAATTTGGTATTCAAGTTGAATGATACTTCTTCTTCTTCCAAACCGTAAAATAATTAGTCAAAGGTCAAGGGCACCACTAACATAGTGGTACACAAAGCCAGTCCAGCTCATCCATCAAATCAGGCTACCCCCTCATCTAATCTCTCACCTGTCCAGACTTTTCAATTCAGATGAGAACAACAGAAATACACCCTAATTGGGGAGCCTTACTCTTCTGTCTTAGAAAAGCTTATCAAAGCTGGGGCCATCACCCTTCCGCCTATAAAACTACACACTGGTTTTGACCTTACTTGCCCCATTCCCGCATTGTATAAAGAACATGACTTATGTAACTATCATTGAGTAAAGGGTCATAGTGACGGCAATTGCATCACTTTCAAAAACATTGTCCAATAAATGCTCAAGAAAGGTGAGTTAACCGTGGATAATCCTAACACACCTACTAACCAAAACCTACACATCTTTAAAAAAATATTTCCCAATCATGCCCCTTTGTCTGATCAAACCGGTGAGACCTCGACTCATGATACCCATACCCGTGAGGTCCACACTATTTTGATTGATGCACCTGTTGCTTCCCAAGTACCCCATATTCCTTCTATAGAAGATATTCTAGCCCAAAATCCTTCTTCCACATCAGAACCAACCTCCCCTGTTCCTTCACCCATAGAGGAACACCTTTCACCTCCTTCCTTGCCTATGGAGGAGCCTTCTACTAACATCGAGACCATTTCACCTTTGGCTTCTCCACCTAGGGAACCGACACCCACAATACTTATTTAGTTCACAGAGGATACTTGTTTACCTCCTCCACCCACAGAGGATCTCCCACCATCTCCTCCACCTATAGAGGAGCACCCATCATTTCCTCCCCCTATCACAAACCCAATAGAGATACCTTTGCCTCTAGGCGAGCATTCTCCTTCAGCTACCCAAGATCCTGTAGACCTACTTTCGGCTCTCTTACCCATGGAAGCCGAAGCTAGCCAATTCCCCATCTCTAAGACACATTTTACGGGAATAGCCATTGGGTACTCATCAACATCACCTATAGATGTGCCATTCTCACTTTGGCTGATCACCTAGATTATGTGGACAAAGCCTTATTGTGGGGGTGTCTTCTGCTTCCTGTTTCAACACAAATGTAGATGTCACTTGCTGATACTTCCAATATCTATCCAAAAATATTTCGACCAATCAAAATGGACACAACCACCTCTATCACAACTTCTTCCACAACACCCATCATAACTCAACACGTACCCTTACCCATAACCCAACCTACATCTAAATCCGAACCCACACATACATCATCTTCCTCAACTAAACCTATCAATACCTTAGGGGTCACCCCAACCACCAGCCTTACTCATCCACCTATCAATCTAGATTTAGCTACATCCTCCAAAGTCAACACCACACCTACTCTAGCACCCAAACAAAAGAACCAAACCCATAAAACTCATACCCTAGCTGCGTCAATCATACCTACGTCACCTTCACACTTTTCATCCATTTAGGACCTCAACCTCCCAACATGGTTAAGAAACTTCCACCCATCAATAAACCAAAAACACAACAGCCCACTCCTTCCTCACAAACCTCTAACCTACCCAAGTGCCCGACACAACTTACACCTACACCTGTAGCATCTTTACCACCGATACCTCCAATAACCTCTGCAACTTCTTCATTACCCACTACACTTCTGTCTCTGTCTCTCATCACACCCCTTGCTCGACCCACATCATATAGCTTCACAACACCTCTATTATCCCCGTGGGTAACTCGCCCTCTTCCCTCCCCCATCTGCTTTTCCCTCTAGATATTATACACCCATATCCACCCTTACCCAAGAAGGTGCAACACAAAAAACAAAAATCCGTAACCATCCAATAAGGTAGTCAAGTAACCATACAGCCTCCTGGTCGTTCATCTTCCCTACCCCTTGTAGACACCAAATTCGTGTCTTACGACCCCTTGTGACCCGCATCCCATTTCGCAACCTAAACCTCATTACCTAAACCTTACACAATTATTTATTAATTACCTTGTAATTGATAAATCCCCCATCACCCTCACCTGCCACCCTCATTTTGCCACCTCATCATGACCTAGCCCTAACCCTAAACTAACCTAATTAAGACTATGACTTGGTCTAGACTCACATCCATAACTAATGCCTCCTTACTCGCACCCAAAACCGACCTTCTAGCCACTTGACCAAGCCCGCAACTGATCTCCTCGGAGGAAAAGCAGGGAAGGTGGGCTATTTTACTAAAAATAGCCTACTTTTTCCTTACCGATGCCGGTTCCTACTCGACCGCCGTCGGTTACGTAATCGCCATCGGCTCCCTGTAAATGGGGCTCCCCGAACCAAAATCAAGGGTCGAATGATTTTTGAATCAACAGAGATCATTGGGAGTGAAAAATAGAGTCCAAATCTTCACTTGGACCGAGTAGAGACGAGTGAAGAAACCAGAAGCGTTTGCAAGCAAAGGAGATCACATTGCATCTTGTCAAAACCAGTAAGTCACATCTTGCATTCCTCTGTTATAACATTTCTTATGCTCTTTGAATCACAGTCCTCCTAAATCCATTTCTGAATCCACTACCCAACGTGCCATTGCATCTAAACTGTCATTCTTTTACCTCTCATCATCTCATTTCCTAATATCATCCATAAACCAAGCCTTACAAACACCATAGCTACCAAGAAGGTCCTAGGGCCCAACCAAAG
Source organism: Taxus chinensis (assembly GCA_019776745.2). Lineage (NCBI taxonomy): Eukaryota > Viridiplantae > Streptophyta > Pinopsida > Cupressales > Taxaceae > Taxus > Taxus chinensis. The sequence goes on along the minus strand of CM034154.1, from coordinate 763,122,998 downwards.
TCGGTTACCAGAAACCGGGATCGGTTACCCTAACTATAACCAGAGAACCAGCCTTCTCCTACCCGTTTCAACCAAGTAATCTAATTGATATTTGCAGTCATTTGTGTTAATTCATATTAGCAGGGAAACTGACCACCTTCGAAAGGAAGTTTTATATTTCCTGGGCCCAAGGCAGTTTCCCCTCAGTTATTGTTTAATCAAATCTTGTGGTCTTGTGTTCTTATTTGGCAGGTAGTCCTTCCAAGACAAAAAGGAGTTCTTCGCAGTCAACCTGATCTTTCTCCACTGTACGCGCACACCATCTCGACATTTAACAGGTATTCCTCCTAGCCCTAAACCCTATCTGTTTCTAAAAGGAATGAAAGGATAGAAACAACTCTATTCCTAGAAGCCGAAACATTCCGAGCGAAACATTTTGGGCACGCCCGTGGGACCCATTTGGTTTTCTGTTTCTCTTGCTTATTTTCATTTTAGGAAGCATACTTGCTGTTGCTGCTTTTGTTATATATTTCGTAAGAAATTTGTCTTGCTTTCCTAGTTCGCATTAGTGAAAGTCATCTCTCTTGCTTCATCGAACATACTTTTTGATTGGGTTTAAAACACGTGCATTGCATTCCTGCTTGTTGTTTTTCAATTCTAAGTGAACGTAGATTAAGTAATAGGTCATACACGTGGGGTGATAATCCATGGTATTGACAAGAAATTAATCTTACATTCACTGCACAACACATACCGAATCACTTCACAATTAACACAACAGCTCAAACATCCCCCTTTTTCCGCGGATTTTCCTCCCCCGATTGAGGTAACCTTATAGCCAAAACAACTTGACATTCCCCTAAGTCTCTTGTTTAGGATTCTGACATCATTCTACGTCTAAAGGCATAAGTCCACGATAATTAAAATTAACCCTAGGGTTAATATCTGGATTTGTGTGTGCATCTTGCTTGTTTTAGTTCTGTTTCTTTCTCATACTCTGTCTTCTGTGATCAATAATTGGACAAGTATACTAAACGTTGTTGAAAATCAAATTAGCAGCATTTTTATATCTTGTTAGCCCAGACTTCTTAGACCGACATCGGTTATCTGACCGACGTCGGCTATAGTATAACCGACATCGGTTACTATCTTTTCCAATTCCCGACAAACCAGCAACCTACCAATTTTACCAGTCTGAGTTGTGTTTCTATTCCTAACAGATTGAAACCCTACTGTGAACTCCTGTCCATGGTTGTTATCACTAGAAAGCAAGCCACCGCCATGGTTTCACATGCTTGCTCTGTTTCTTTGCCTGAATCAACCCCCTTCACATTCTGTGGGGAATCCTACGGATACCAGCGAGGTTCCTAAAATTCCTGTGGGAGAGATAAGGACTTTGCCAAGTTTCTGGATGCTAATTCTAGCGCTGTACAATACTATTTGTCTCATACCCCTGACATATTATGATGGATAGAATGCATCATTACTAGGCAAAATCTGTTCTATATCTCGCACATCCTCCTCACCTATGATGAAATTTACAACAGCCCATCCACCCATCCATTCCTATTGGGAGATGCCTAAATTCAACCCGCTTCAATAGTAAGGAAGACCCACAACAATAGTTTTGGTTGTTTAAACACAAGTATTACTTAATCACTCATGATGATGCTTTAATCTTAAAAAACCTTTCCCATGTCCTCTGACTGGACCTACGTTAGATTGGTATAGTGGGTTACCTAGACACTATATTTTCATTTAACCAGGTAGCCCAGAGCCTTCTTAGATCACTTCTTCTCCATCAATATCATCAAGAAGGCTACCATGACTGACCTATACTCCATGCATCAGTATGAGGACGAATCTATCATATATTTTTTTTGCTCACTGGCGTAACTAATCAATCAACTCACCTTCCAACTACCACAAATAGAACTCATCGAGCTATTCACATGGGCTTGCACTAGAACATATCTCACCGACCCTACAGGTTTAGAATTTCTAAACATTTGATGAGGCATTCACCATGGCACGAAAGTTAGAGATTCAGGCCATCGAAGAGAAGAAAAATCCAAATTACGTAGGTAAAAATTTGGTATTTCAAGTTGAATGATACTTCCTTCTTCCAAACCGTAAAATAATTAGTCAAGGTCAAGGGGCACCACTAACATAGTGTACACAAAGCCAAGTCCAGCTCATCCATCAAATCAGGCTTACCCCCTCATCTAATCTCTCACCTGTCCAGACTTTTCAATTCAGATGAGAACAACAGAAATAACCCTAATTGGGGAGCCTTACTCTTCTGTCTTAGAAAAGCTTATCAAAGCTGGGGCCATCACCCTTCCGGCCTATAAAACTACACACTGGTTTTGACCTTACTTGCCCATTCCCGCATTGTATAAAGAACATGACTTATGTAACTATCATTGAGTAAGGGTCATAGTGACGGCAATTGCATCACTTTCAAAAACATTGTCCAATAAATGCTCAAGAAAGGTGAGTTAACGTGGATAATCCTAACACACCTACTAACCAAACCTACACATCTTTAAAAAAATATTTCCCAATCATGCCCCTTTGTCTGATCAAACCGGTGAAGACCTCGACTCATGATACCCATACCCGTGAGGTCCACACTATTTGATTGATGCACCTGTTGCTTCCCAAGTACCCCATATTCCTTCTATAGAAGATATTCTAGCCCAAAATCCTTCTTCCACATCAGAACCAACCTCCCCTGTTCCTTCACCCATAGAGGAACACCTTTCACCTCCTTCCTTGCCTATGGAGGAGCCTTCTACTAACATCGAGACCATTTCACCTTTGGCTTCTCCACCTAGGGAACCGACACCCACAATACTTATTTAGTTCACAGAGGATACTTGTTTACCTCCTCCACCCACAGAGGATCTTCCCACCATCTCCTCCACCTATAGAGGAGCACCCATTCATTTCCTCCCCCTATCACAAACCCAATAGAGCTACCTTTGCCTCTAGGCGAGCATTCTCCTTCAGCTACCCAAGATCCTGTAGACTACTTTCGGCTCTCTTACCCATGGAAGCCGAAGCTAGCCAATTCCCCATCTCTAAGACACATTTTACGGGAATAGCCATTGGGTACTCATCAACATCACCTATAGATGTGCCATTCTCACTTTGGCTGATCACCTAGATTATGTGGACAAAGCCTTATTGTGGGGGTGTCTTCTTGCTTCCTGTTTCAACACAAATGTAGATGTCACTTGCTGATACTTCCAATATCTATCCAAAAATATTTCGACCAATCAAAATGGACACAACCACCTCTATCACAACTTCTTCCACAACACCCATCATAACTCAACACGTACCCTTACCCATAACCCAACCTACATCTAAATCCGAACCCACACATACATCATCTTCCTCAACTAAACCTATCAATACCTTTAGGGGTCACCCCAACACCAGCCTTACTCATCCACCTATCAATCTAGATTTAGCTACATCCTCCAAAGTCAACACCACACCTACTCTAGCACCCAAACAAAAGAACCAAACCCATAAAACTCATACCCTAGCTGCGTCAATCATACCTACGTCACCTTCACACTTTTCATCCATTTAGGACCTCAACCTCCCAACATGGTTAAGAAACTTCCACCCATCAATAAACCAAAAACACAACAGCCCACTCCTTCCTCACAAACCTCTAACCTAACCCAAGTGCCCGACACAACTACACCTTACACCTTGTAGCATCTTTACCACCGATACCTCCACTAACCTCTGCAACTTCTTCATTACCCACTACACTTCTGTCTCTGTCTCTCACACCCCTTGCTCGACCCACATCATATAGCTTCACAACACCTCTATTATCCCCGTGGGTAACTCGCCCTCTTCCCCCATCTGCTTTTCCCTCTAGATATTATACACCCATATCACCCTTACCCAAGAAGGTGCAACACAAAAACAAAAAATCCGTAACCATCCAATAAGGTAGTCAAAGTAACCATACAGCCTCCTGGTCGTTCATTCTTCCCTACCCCTTGTAGACACCAAATTCGTGTCTTACGACCCCTTGTGACCCGCATCCATTTCGCAACCTAACCTCATTACCTAAACCTTACACATTATTTATTAATTACCTTGTAATTGATAAATCCCATCACCTCACCTGCCACCTCATATTTGCCACCTCATCATGACCTAGCCCTACCCTTAAACTAACCTAATTAAGACCTATGACTTGGTCTAGACTCACATCCATAACTAATGCCTCCTTACTCGCACCCAAAACCGACCTTCTAGCCACTTGACCAAGCCCGCAACTGATCTCTCGGGAGGAAAAGCAGGGAAGGTGGGCTATTTTACTAAAAATAGCCTACTTTTTCCTTACCGATGCCGGTTCCTACTCGACCGCCGTCGGTTACGTAATCGCCATCGGCTCCCTGTAAATGGGCTCCCCGAACCAAAATCAAGGGTCGAATGATTTTTGAATCAACAGAGATCATTGGGAGTGAAAAATAGAGTCCAAATCTTCACTTGACCGAGTAGAGACGAGTGAAGAAACCAGAAGCGTTTGCAGCAAAGGAGATCAACTTGCATCTTTGTCAAAACCAGTAAGTCACATCTTGCATGTCCTCTGTTATAACATTTCTTATGCTCTTTGAATCACAGTCCTCCTAAATCCATTTCTGAATCCACTACCCAACGTGCCATTGCATCTAACTGTCATTCTTTTACCTCTCATCATCTCATTTCCTAATATCATCCATAAACCAGCCTTACAAACACCATAGCTACCAAGAAGGTCCTAGGCCCAACCAAAGTCGGTTACCAGAAACCGGTATCGGTTACCCTAACTATAACCAGAAACCAGCCTTCTCCTACCCGTTTCAACCAGTAATCTAATTGATATTTGCAGTCATTTGTGTTAATTCATATTAGCAGGGAAACTGACCACCTTCGAAAGGAAGTTTTATATTTCCTGGGCCCAAGGCAGTTTCCTCATTTATTGTTTAATCAAATCTTGTGGTCTTGTGTTCTTATTTGCAGGTAGTCCTTCCAAGACAAAAAGGAGTTCTTCGCAGTCAACCTGATCTTTCTCCACTGTACGCGCACACCATCTCGACATTTAACAGGTATTCCTCCTAGCCCTAACCCTATCTGTTTCTAAAAGGAATGAAAGGATAGAAACAACTCTATTCCTAGAAGCCGAAACATTCCGAGCGAAACATTTTGGCACGCCCGGTGGGACCCATTTTGGGTTTCTGTTTCTCTTGCTTATTTTCATTTTAGGAAGCATACTTGCTGTTGCTGCTTTTGTTATATATTTCGTAAAGAATTTGTCTTGCTTTCCTAGTTTCGCATTAGTGAAAGTCATCTCTCTTGCTTCATCGAACATACTTTTTGATTTGGGTTTAAAACACGTGCATTGCATTCCTGCTTGTTGTTTTTCAATTCTAGTGAACGTAGATTAAGTAATAGGTCATACACGTGGGGTGATATCCATGGTATTGACAAGAAATTAATCTTACATTCACTGCACAACACATACCGAATCACTTCACAATTAACACAACAGCTCAAACATCCCCCTTTTTTCCGCGGTATTCCTCCGCCCGATTGAGGTAACCTTATAAGCCAAAACAACTTGACATTTCCCCTAAGTCTCTTGTTTAGGATTCTGACATCATTCTACGTCTAAAGGCATAAGTCCACGATAATTAAAATTAACCCTAGGGTTAATATCTGGATTTGTGTGTGCATCTTGCTTGTTTTTAGTTCTGTTTTCTTTCTCATACTCTGTCTTCTGTGATCAATAATTGGACAAGTATACTAAACGTTGTTGAAAATCAAATTAGCAGCATTTTTATATCTTGTTAGCCCAGACTTCTTAGACCGACATCGGTTATCTGACCGACGTCGGCTATAGTATAACCGACATCGGTTACTATCTTTTCCAATTCCCGACAAACCAGCAACCTACCAATTTTACCAGTCTGAGTTTGTTTCTATTCCTAACAGATTGAAACCCTACTGTGAACTCCTGTCCATGGTTGTTATCACTAGAAAGCAAGCCACCGCCATGGTTTCACATGCTTGCTCTGTTTCTTTGCCTGAATCACCCCCTTCACATTCTGTGGGGAATCCTACGGATACCAGCGAGGTTCCTAAAATTCCTGTGGGAGATAAGGACTTTGCCAAGTTTCTGGATGCTAATTCTAGCGCTGTACAATACTATTTGTCTCATACCCCTGACCATATTCCTGATGGTCAGCTCCTTGTTGGTATGCCTATTAGTATAGCTGCTCATTTAGCTCCCACTCCGCCTGATAATACCGCCTTGCTTCCTGCATCTCTAGCCCCGTCTCCCAATCCGACGGCTTCCGAGGTTCATATGACTCAGATTGGCTTTCCGTTGGTTAACCTCGGACCCCACATATCATTACCGCCAACTGCCCCTACCTCATCTCTCTTGCAGACTGCTCCGTTCATGACTTGCTCTCTGCCACCTATCCACACGAGCTTTCCTTCTCAAGCTCCGCCTACCTTTTCATTCCCATACACGTATCCAGTGACCTCAACATCCTATATGGGACATCCCTATTCAGTTGCCTCAACATATTCATCCTCCACACCTTATCAACACTTAACCCCATGAGGATCTAGCGGTGGTCCTTGGCCCAATTTTCCTCCGTTTACCACAACCACACCATCATCTCATCCAGCTACTGATCTAATTAAACAAATGATGGACAAAATGCAAAACCTGGAGGCTTCTGTTTCAGGAAGTCGTAGCGCCTTGACATACGAGCAAGTTTGTCGAGAGCCCATTCACCCTTCTATCCCCCTTCATTCATATCCTCCTCAATGGGAGTTGCCGAAATTTACTCGTTTTAATAGTAAAGAGGATCCTCAACAACACTTGCAGTCATTTAGAAATGCTTGTTATTTGATTGCCCATGATGATGCCTTGTTACTCCGCACCTTTCCCATGTCCTTATCAGGACCTGCCTTGGAGTGGTACAGTGCTTTAACCCAGCACTCAATCTTCTCTTTTAACCAACTAGCCCAATCTTTCTTGGATCACTTCTCCATTAACATTGCTAAGAAAGTATCCATCACCGACCTTTATGCCATTTGACAATTCGAAGATGAATCTATCGCAGATTTCGTCAGACGATGGCGCGGCCTTATCAACCAACTTACATATGCCTTGCCTCAGACTGAACTTATCGAACTGTTTACGTGGGCTTGCGCTAAGCACATCTCCCCTACCCTCCAAATTCAAACTTTCCGTACATTCGATGAAGCCTTTACTATGGCTCGAAAACTAGAGATTCGAGCCTTAGAGGAAGAGAAATTGTGGTTGCGTAACAAAAACCCCAATTTCCGAACTCCTGATTCTACCAATAAACCAAATACCACCACTCCTCATGCGTCCACTTCTTCTAAATCAAAAGGAGCTGTCCACGTGGTGATGGTCAAATCTCAAGCGCCGTCCAATACTCCACCAAAAACCACCTATAAGTACAAAGCCGAGCCCATCAACTACACTCCCTTGGGAGAAACATATGGTGTGATATTGGAAAAATTGCTCAAAGCAGGAGCCATTACATTACCTCCTGTTAAACCTCATTCTGGGTTTGATTCCACTCGCGCCATACCTTCCTGGTACAAAGAAAATGACTTCTGTAACTTTCACCACGTAAAAGGACATAGTCATGAAAACTGCAAGATGTTGAAAAACATAGTGCAGGAAATGGTTGACGCAGGGGATATAACCCTCGATAATCCTAATGCCCCTGCCAACCGAAATTTGAAAATCTTTAACAAACCATTCCCGAATCACTCTTCCAACAACAACGTAAACCAGGATATCTTAGCCGAGGAGAGTGTTCATGAGATCCATGCAGTCTTTGATACCCAGCCCCTATCGAGAAAATTTTGAATCAAGCCTCTTCACTAACACAGGAGCCCGAACCTCCTTTACCACCATCAAACCAAAGTGAAATCATTCCTTTACCCATAAAGGAGTTAACTGCCCAGACTTCTCTTCCCATCGATGAGTCTTCTTATACCACATCCCTACAAGATTGTGAACGGATGTTATCTAACCTATCTATTTCCAAGATTTCCCCTTCTACCCCTCTTGCTGCACAAGAGGGAGGTACGCCACTCCTTTTGACATCCTTAGATGAGGAATCTCTTGCACCGACATCACCAAAGTCTTTAACCATGACGGATCCTCTCGAACATGCCCTCTTACCTATTAGTTCTTCATCGCCTAAATCTTTTCAACGACCGGTTGACCTCTTGACATCTATTGATACACCCACAGTAGACCGGAATCACAACCCACCTTTCTTCCGTACAAAAGTTCACATTCACACGTGAGGACTGTCATTCCACAGAAGATAGACAGGCCCTATGGGAACGTTTGAGTACGCCATATTCTACTCAAATGCAAATGACCGATCCTGAGACCTCCACCATATACCCGAAGTGTTTACAGAAGCTTAAAATGCCCATGTTCTCACCTTCACCCCCCTCACCTCTACCAAATGCCCCGTCCACTTCTATTAACTTAGCCAAATCTTCCCCTACGCTCGGGACCTTACCCATACCCAGTCTAACACACCCGCCTAAGCGACTAGATTTGTCCAAGAATAAAGACGCCCCGCCACTTAGGAGATACACTCAACCCGTGCCTCTATCACAATCAAAACCATCATCGTCATACCTACCTTCCATATTGGGACCTCATCCTTCCACCTTGCACCAATATATCATACCTCCTGCGTTTTCTTCAAAACAACCTACGCCTTCTGCACCCATACAGGGATCAAAGGGTATATCAACATTATCACTCCGCGTATCCTGTCCACCTATCAACCCTAAACAAATTCCATCATCAAAAGATTTGTTTTCGGTCACTCCTATTTCCCCGTGGTTGTTTTCTGATACCACACCATCTGTGGCCTCATCATCCAATATAGCTTCTGCTCCAAAGAAACCACGTTTAGTGAAAAACACGTATCAACACCCCTCGGTTAAACCACCACCCATACGAATTAACCACGCCCAAACATTACCAAAACTCACGCAATCAATACCCTCATCCTCTTCTGATTTTGACCCACTCAAAGGATCTTACGCCAAAATCCTTGCTATGTTAGTAGAGAATGCGACCATTTCCCTACCCCCACTTAGACCTTATGACCCATCTAAACCTCGACCTATAGGTTATGACGAGTCTAAGATCTGCGCTTATCACCACACACCAAGACATGATGTGGAGGGATGTAAAGCTTTAAAAACCATCCTTCGTCAGTCACCTCTCCCAGATAGAAAGGTTAAGAAAGACAACTTACGAAGGGAGAGACCTTTAGTTTCCATTCCCTCTCCTATACCATCTGTCCCCGCCTCACCAAGATCTGTCATTATTACAACCCCACCTCTTGAAGACCATGATTTATCCCAATCATCTTCCTCATCTAAGGTCTACGAAATTAATATGATTAGTGTTGCTACTCGAGCGCAGAAAAACAATGAGAAAGCGAAAGAAAGCACACCTGTGTCCTCTCCTTCTCCATCCAACATCTCGATTGCACCACCACCCAAAGTGGTTATTCGTGGACCTACTTACCCTATCTCTAATGGAGCTGCCCATCGAGCCATGATTAAACAGCTTCACCAATCACCTGTAAAAATGACACTATATGATCTCATTCAGACTTCTGAATCTCATCGACAAGCTCTCGTTGAAATTCTTTAGGGGATCGAGGTCTTACCTAATGAAACCCTGCCCGTTGCCTCCATTCTAACACCCAATCACGTTACCTCTCTCACCAAACAACCCACCGCCCCAACCACTTTTGTCTCTGTACCACAAGCTGCTGCAGTCAGTTTCTCTGAAGATGAAATTGTCGATTTTGGTACAGAAGATCCTGACCCTGCCCTGTTCATCTCAGCTTACGTCCGGGACATTCGTGTACATTGTGTTATGATTGACGGGGGTGCTAGCCTAAACATCATCTCTTCAAAAGCTTTTCAACAAATGAATATCCCTTCTAGCTACATGTGTGCCAACCCCATCATGTTGCGGTCATTCAATGATGCTATTACCTCTACCTTAGGCACCATGATCCTCAACATTCGGGTAGGACCACGTACTTTACCTGAACTCTTCTATGTCCTTGAGGGAGAGTTCCAATATAATATATTGCTAGGTCGTCCTTGGATCCGGGCCATGGGATGCGTTCCCTCAACATTACATAGATGCATAAAATTTGAGTACGAGGGGAAGTCCTACACCGTAAAAGCTGATCCTCCCCCCTTTAAAACCTGCAATATGTTATACCACCCAAATGATGTGCTGGTACCAATCAAGACACCCGTTCATTCAACCCAACCATCTTCTTCAACTGTGCCTCAACCATGTACCTCAATCGCACCTATGCCTTTAACTGATGAAACCACCATCACAAAAACCACTTCCCTTCCCGCAGCTAACATCCCAACCGCGGACCCCTTAGTAGATGTTTTTCAGCGCCTTACGCTGGGGGAGTATCGCCTATATAACGTTAGTTCTTTCCATACCCCACAGGAGTACGGACAGGTACATGCCCATCCTAATTATGACCGTCGTGTGGGGGAAGTAATCTCCTATGGACCACCTCACTGCCGCACTAACCTAACGTATGGGGGTGTCGACGCATCTTCCGTTTCCCCTGAGCCTCCTCTTGGTGTGGTTCCTTTCCAGTATGATTTTCAATACCTTACCAATCATCGCTTTGCCCTCACCTTCTTGACTCGCTGTGCTTGGAAAGGCTTTGGTTTTTGTCTTTATGAACAAGGCTGACATACGCTCATCCCCATCACCACACGCAAACACAATGATCGTAGTGGTCTCGAATTTCCGAAAACACTTACATCGAAAGAACCTCGTGACAGTTGCCTTCTGGAAGAGAATGACGTTACCCCTAACAAACCATCATCACCCACTTTGCCATCGTCACCCACTGAGTCGATAGATCACGAATCTATCCCTCCTAATTTTTTTTTTCTCATAAATGCTATCTTCTTAGGCCCTCTCACTTATCAACGCGATAATGAGGACCCCTCTTCTATCCCCCTTCTATATCCAGACATGATCGAAGAGGACTCACCTTCAATTAACGTTGTTGAGTGCCAGGATGATGACTCCATCCTCATTTACCTTGGCGCGGATGACTCTTATATTCAACGAGCCTTACCATCTGAAACCCAAACCATGCTGAAAAAATATACAATAGAAATCAACATCCACACGGAGGAGGATCCTCACATTGTGAAGATCGGACAATCCCTTAACGCATCAGAACAAGTCACCTTTACTACTTTCCTCCGTGCTCGCAACCAAGCTTTCGCTTGGTCCTACGCTGACATGCCAGGAATTGATCCTGACATTGCTGTCCATAACATTACACTGAAACCCGATTCCAAGCCAATTAAACAGAAATTGAGAAAAATGCATCCACGCATTGCCCTCTTGGTCAAAGAGGAGCTCCAACGACTCCTTTCTGTTTCCTTCATTCTGCCTATTGACTATCCTCAATGGATTTCTAACATCGTACCTGTCACTAACGCGACGGGGGGACTTCGGATATGCACGGATTTCTGGGATCTTAACCTCGCTTGCCCTAAGGATGACTTCCCCCTACCTAGCATTGACCAACTTGTTGATCTCACTGCAGGCCATGAGATGCTCTCTCTCATGGACGGCTTTTCAGGATACAACCAAATTTTGGTTGCCCCTGCCGATCAACACAAAACTACCTTCATAACTCCTTGGGGAACCTTCTGTTACCGTGTAATTCCATTCGGACTTAAGAATGTTGGTGCCACCTATCAATGGGCTATGACCTACATTTTTCATGACATTATGCACACTATCCTTGAAGATTACGTCGACGATCTTCTTGGCAAGTCTAAACATCGCAGTGAACATCTCGATGTTTTAACCATTATTTTTGACCGCCTACTACAATATTCTGTCCATCTTCAACCAAAAAAATGTGTCTTTGGTGTCCTTTCGGGAAAACTTCTTGGCTTTATCGTCTCTTTGCGTGGCATTGAGGTCGACCCATCTAAAGTCAAAGCTATTCTCGAAATGCCCCCACCTACCAATCTCAAACAATTGCGTAGTTTACAAGGTAAACTCCAATCTATCCGACGTTTCATCTCCCAACTCTCGGATCAATGTCAACCTTTCCATCACCTCCTTAAGAAGGACATTGATTTTCAATGGAGCCAAGAGTGCCACCAAGCCTTTGAGGCTCTTAAAACTTATCTCTTACAGCCACCCGTGATTATCCCACCTCAAGACGACTGCCCTTTCTACCTTTACCTTTCCGCCACTGACCACGCTGTAGGGGCCATGCTTGTACATCGTGACTCTGAGAATCGAGAACAAGCCGTTTATTATATAAGTCGTACTTTAGTGGACTATGAGACTAGGTATACACATGTAGAAAAGTTATGCCTAGCCCTATCATTCGTGGCTACCAAACTCCGACACTACCTTCTGAATCACAAAACTTTCGTCATCACCAACACGGACCCCATCTATTACATGTATGCCAAACCTCATCTAAACCAACGCATCGCCCGATGGCTCATGCTCCTCGCCAACCTCGACCTTGAGTTCGTCCACCAGAAATCAATCAAAGGACAAACCATCGCAGACCAACTTGCGGAAGCCCCTTTACCTGGAGAACAATTTACCAATTTTACATTCCCCGACGAACTCATCGCCACTCTTTCACTCAAGGAGGAGTCGTATCCAATGACTCTCTTCTTCGATGGATCCAAATGCCAACACGGTAGAGGAGCTGGCGTTGTTCTCATTCCTCTTGACGCCGAGCCTATGCCTCTTTCATTCCGACTCGATTTCCCTTACACTAATAATACAGCAGAATACGAGGCCCTTGTTCTGGGTCTCTAGGTTGCGCTGCACTTAGGTATCAAATCTATCAATATTTTTGGCGACTCTCAATTGGTAGTCAATCAAGTTATGGGCATCTACCAATGCAAAAATGAGGAACTTCAAAAATACAAACACTACGTGGATTCGCTTCTAGCCTTATTTACTCACTATTCTATCCAAACCATTCCACGCTCTACTAACAAATTTGCGGATACTATGGCTTGCCTAGCCTCGCAAATTCCAGCCTCATCAACTGACTCTGACATTTTTGTCTTGGTCCAACAACTTTTTGCCCCATCCTACTCAACCCCGGTAGTTTGTATGATAAAAACTGTCTGCTAATTCACAGGATACTTGGTATCACCAATTTCACGACTACCTTACAACCTCTGTTCTCCCATCTGACCTTACTAGTACTGGTAAACACGCTTTTCTTAAACGCATTTCTCATTATGTAGTTATGGGGGGACTCCTTTATAAACGTGGCTTTGATGGCATCCTCTTTCGATGTCTCACTGGCGCGGAGGTCACCCATACCATCCAACAGGTCCATGACGGTATTTGTGGTGGACATTTTAGTGGCCTTGCCGTGGCTAAACGAATCCTTCGCCTTGGTTATTATTGGCCTACTCTCAATAACGACTGCTACGAATATGTTAAGCGTTGTGTTATGTGTCAACAACATGCCAACCTTCAACATACTCCTAGCCACCCGCTCCAGGTCGCTCGAGATCTTTGGCCCTTCTCACAATGGGGTTTAGACCTTATTGGTGAGATTCACCCGTCCTCTTCACAACGTCACCGATGGATTATCACAGCAACCGAATATTACACAAAATGAGTGGAGGCTATTCCACTCATTTCAACTAAAAAGGAAAAAATTGTCGAATTCATTAACCATCACATTATCTGTCGTTTTGGTATTCCTCATCGCCTAATAACAGATAATGGTAAATCTTTTAAAAATAGGTTGTTGCAAGACCTTTGTGACAACTTTGGTATCAAACTCAGCTTCTCATCACCCTACTATCCACAAGCAAATGGACAAGCCGAATCCTCTAATAAAACCCTAACCAAAATCCTCATGAAAGTTGTCAATGAATCCGGAAGAAATTGGCACGATCACATTCCCTTTGCCCTTTGGGCTTATCGTACTAGCATTCGTACCTCTACTAATGCCACACCTTTTTCTTTGGTATACGGTACCGAGGCTGTCTTACCTCTCGAAATAAAAATACCCTCCCTCAGAATATCCCTTCAGGATATTCTCACTAACGATGATTTCCGCCAAGAGCGGTTAGCCCAATTGGAGCTTCTTGACGAACGTCATCTTACAGCTCTTGATCACCTTCAAATCTATCAAAAACGCATCAAGCGTGCTTATGATAAGCGACTCCATGAGCGTACCTTTAAGGTTGGTGATCTTGTCCTCAAAGAGAATCAACATGTAACCAAACTAGAAAAGAGAAAACGTGGAAAATTTGCTCCCAATTGGATTGGGCCTTATATAATCACTCACACTTATGGATCAGGCACTTATCGTTTAGCTTCGCTTAATGGTAAACCTGAGCCTGAGCCCCTTAATGCCTTGCATCTTTGACCATTCTACTGTTGAAATTAGTGTTATATCACTTCTTATCTGCCTACTGCTCGTCCCTTGAGCTCATTTACCGCTACATACACTTTGTTTTCCTACATCTCAAAATAAAATCAAGATCAAAATTTTAAAATAAGCCGTATTCTTATGGGATTTTCTTGAGTCAAACTTCCTACCAAACTAGATGCTTCACGCCAAAAGAATATCTAGTCATCTAAATTAAATATAGACTGCTCCCTCGAAGGACAGCTATATGCCGAACTATTGCTGCTATTATATATAGACTGCTCCCCCGAAGGACAACTATGCATTAAAATCATATCTGCTACTATAAATAGATTACTCCCTCAAAGGACAGCTATACACAGTCAGCCTTTATCAGAAGCTTCTCACATTGATCAGCTTCGTGAAGACCTCAAGAACAAAACAATCAATATCCCTTGTAGACTTCCTGCATCGATCAGTCTATATTCAATAAAATAAAAGCCTCATTCAGAAGAACTTTTGAGTCATGGACTTGTCTATTTAGGGTAGGTTGTCTTTTGTCAGAACACTCACTTTGTAATGAGTTCTCCGTACCTCAGCTATATCATCCACCTCACCTCACCATCTGTTTCAAACTCAAGGGACGTGACGTACACCTGATAGGTTGTGATCATCCAACTCTTTTCACCTATTGACTTCTCGTCTATGCACCGGTACCTAGGGCTTCAAGTGCGTTCTATGTTGTGTGGTTTGTTTTACTCTTTTCACCTATGGAGCAATCTTTCCTCTTTGCCTCGCATCTAGGATTGTGTGTTGATCTTAATCAGGACATGGTTCCCTACCACTTGGGTAGGCTAACTTTTGCTTCTCTTGTACCTTTTACAACATCACCAATTCGTTACCAACACCATCAACCTTACCTTACCAATATTACTATTAATACCTTTACCAGCCAACCAATCGCCTAACCATACCTAAAATTGTCTGAATTCACCTCTCCTTGGTCCTAAGGGAGAACTACATCGGTCTGAGGCCCCTCCTTGCTTTGTGCAAAGGGCTATGTAGGCAGCACTTCGGAGACATGGGGTCTCCCAAGGTTAGCTCGACCATTCCCTACCATAACCTATCATGTGTGGTAAATATAAATATTTTTGTGTATTTCTATTTAATCACATTCCTCTTTATCCTTTTTCAAAACACCGAAAGTCAAAACGAAAACATTCTTATTATTATAACTCAAATCAACATACATATCTCGTTTTATTTTAAACAAATACATCTTCTCTATCATCGACACGCAGGTCAGTACTCTTATTTATTCTTATACCTTGCTAACATTTATTTAGACCCTCACGCCTCATTTTGAACTAGGTGATGATCGTGATCGTCGACCCCTCTCACCAGGCCTCTCTGTCCTCAATGGTACCACAGCTATTGGTACCACCCACTGATCTGCTAATATCTCTTGTAACATATGAATACGCCCTCTCGCATGGAGGACTCTAGCCTCTAGTCTCTCCGCCCATGACTCCGCAACCACTAATAATCCTCTTGTCTCATTCACCTGTGTTTGGAGCTGCTGAACCAAATGCTGCAGACGATCCCTCTCTGCTTTAATCACCGCTATGTCAGGACGATCACGTACACCTCGCAGTTTTGCTACCCACCATAATCTATAGGCCTCTTTCGTTCCTGCATCCATTACCCTGCGATCGGCTGCTACCTCCTCATATAGGGTCTATAAGCCTGGGGTATATCCTGCACAAATCCAAATTGTCACCGCACACGATCTATAGGAATCCTCTCATATTCACCTGGCCTGTGCCCCGTGATCCATCTCAATCGCTCTACACCCCTCAATTCCTCAGCTATGTTCTCTGTTACCATATAATTACTGTAAGGCCTCCAATAGATATCTGCAATCATCACTCTCTCCCATACCTGCCTATAATACTCAATGTCACCCGTCACAGCCTGGGATCTTGCCTCTTGTTCTGTTTGGACCCATAGTCTGAATCCCAACCTCTGTACTCCGGTCTCTCCTGACTGGATGGGTCGGCCTATTGGTCGCACACAAACAATGTGCTCATAGGCCCAACAGTGTAATAAGTATGAACAATCCAGTGTCGTCCTGTGATTTTGCCTACAAGCCCATAAACCCCTGTATAACTCCGCCAAATATGTAGGTGCCCATGCAAAAGTCACGTTCCTTTCTATCATCTCCCAAATAACACACATCAATGCCTTTGGAAATCTTCCCCCATCCGCCCTCGGTAACGCGTAATACCCTACCGCTATCATTAATATTACTGCTAACCTTGTCTCCTCAGGATGTGCTGCATACATTATCCCATACGTAAATGACAAACCTCACTGTGTTAAATCTCATGCGTATGGACCAAATACTGCTGTTATCGCTCCCTGTGCTGCACTAGGTAATGCCTGATATACTGGTTTTCCTGTAATTGGGAGTCTCAAAATACGGAACACATCTTCCAATGTTACTGTCATTTCCCCTATTGGTAGATAGAAGGTATTTTTCTCAGGATTCCATCTTTCAATCAACGCCTGCAACATAGCATGGTTCCGTGCAATTCGTGAATAATAGCGGATCCCAATTAACCCCAAACAATCTATCAACATCCATTCAGCTGGTGTTACATCCACTCGGATTTGTGACAACAACGCTGGTACACTATCATTCATCCTTAGCCCTGCCCTTTACCTGCATATGTCACAAAAACCAATAACTGTTCAATAAATCAAATCCCCACGGGTTTTTTTTTTCTCACATTCTAGAAATTCCTACAGCAACCGGTATCGTTTATAGTAAACCGATACCGGTTTAATAACTGATACCGGTTATTCCCTAACTGATATCGGTCCCTGTCACTTTCATACCGCCTTGCCTAAACCTACCACCTACGACAATAAATTGAGTCGTTTATTCCTCTCTGTACCTACACAGACATACCCAAAACCCTTGATTCCCTACCACGTAACACTCACCTCATTTATAACCCTTGTTATCATCTTTTCTTTCTCATATCTACCCACTTACTCTCCCTCAGCTTATTCCCATAACACATGCAGTAGTCAAATTACAAACAAAAAATTTACCTCTTGGGTTGTAGTAGCTTGAGGTGGCCCTTGTCTTCCCCTCTTGTCCCTGTCTACTGGATGTTTCTCCTCGTCCTGCCATTATCACCACTCTTTTTCAAATTCTACCTTTCTACTCTTCTGAATCTCAGATCACAATCACTTTCCCTGACTCTTTACTCCTAATCACTCAAATCTCTCATGCAAATACCTATCTCAGTCGTCAAAAAGCATCGCGTTCAAGTATTTAACTCTTGCATGGCTCTAAAAATAAGAACTTAAGTTGCCACCCTAGCTTTTCTATTTTTAGAAAAGCTCATAACTAAATAACTGGTATCGGTCATGTGACCGATATTGGTCTAGCAGCTACCGACATCGGTTCGCTAACCGATATCGGTTATAGACCTATCTTTTTACAACATGGTTCTTTTTCTTCATTTTCTACCTAATTTTTTGTCGCGCCCGCCCTTTTTCCTGCATAACAACACCATTATCCATATTTCTCCATCCACCACACATATCATTACAATGTCCATAACATCATCTATTTTACAAAAACAAACAAACCATCAACTAAGTCACATCTACACAAAACCAAAAACTCATCATTTGGATCCAACTCATCAGATACATATATAACAATGTCACAAAACCAGCCCACAACATGCAACATTTCATCATATAACATGTCATCCATATATACGTGCAAAAACAAAAACATCAACATCATCCATATATCAACATGTCAACTAAACTCATCCTACATTCTATATCACAAACCATAGACAAAATACTTAAACACATTTTTGAACACTGCATGTGGATCAAAACATCATCTCTATATATATATACAAATTTTCAAATATACAATGTGCCCTGCATCGGGGCCTCTGTGATCTCATCATACAACTAAGTCGGCACGCAGGCCGCAATAACTATCCAAAATCTCGACTCGGCTCGTAGGCCAGTCCCTCATATCAAAAATATACTCGGCTCGCAGGCCGGTATCAAATATACAACCCGTACTCGACTCGCAGGCCGGTATATAATGAATAAATGAATCCATACATGAATAAATGACGGCACGCAGGCCTCTATCAACACAACCGGTTCACAGACCGGTGCCCATGTCCCTATACAAAAACTATGTGGGGATCCCTCAGCTCTCCCCACCACCCTCAGCACCTCTCCCTGCTGGTCCCTGCGGTGCCTCTCGCCTCCTACCTGTAACGGACACACCGGCTATAGCTGCGCCTCCCTGCGACCTCTGACTATGCGAGGTCTCCGCTCGGTGTGCCGCATATGGCTGATACTCAGCTCCGGTACTATCAAGGACATCCTGATAGTACCGGGCCTCTGCTCTCGCCTGTCATGTATCTCTCCCGTGCCACCGTCAGTACTGGGGCTGGTCCCCGGACTCCTACTACCAGTACCCCCCTGTGCTGGTGCTGCTGGTGGTGCCTGTGGCCGCGGTGGTGCCTGTACCTGTGCTGCTGCTGGTACCTGTACCTGCACCTGTGGCTGTGCTGCTGGTGGTGGTTGCTGCCTGTGCCTGTGCCTGAGCCTGGGCTAGCTGCCCCTGTAAGACCCCTATCTGTGCCTGCGCAGCAGCAAGCTGCCCCTGTAATAACTGCACCCTAGGCCCCTGAGCTGATCTCTCTCTGCCGTCACCGCTGCCAAGTCTGGCTGTGCGGGCTGTGCTACCCTCGCCGCTCTCTGACCAGCCCACCAAACCCTGTATGCTCCCGTGCACCCAGCATCATCTACGCCATCATCTGCTGGCCTCTCTGCAACCCAATCTGGATCCAAGGGCTGTGGTGTAGGCAGTGGGGCCTCTACATCATCCCTCCTGTACTGAGGGAAGGGAGGGAGCTGGCTCGTCCTATCGCAGCCCCATCTGCCTGCGTACCCTCTCTAGGGGTATCCTCTCGTACTCTCCCCGGCCTCCGTCCTGCTATCCAGAATGTGTACTGGATCAGACGCAACTGTAAACGGGGCTCCTCCGTGAGGGTGATGACCTCTGTAAGGTCTCCATATGATGTCTACCGCTGTCAGGCCCTCTAATAAATGTCTATAATATGCCACATCTCGCCCTACAAGAACTGCTCGTGGCTGCCCCACGACCCCCAACCACCTCTGAAAGCCATATCTGTATATGACCTGTGGCCCTGGCTGCTGGGGTAACCCTACTGGCCTGATGCATATGATGTGCTCATATGCCCAACAATGCAGCAAAAATGTCGAACAGATACCGAATCGCCTCATCCGGCGATAACCCCAGAGCTCTCTGTATAGCTGCACCAGATACACTAGTGCCCACGCATAGCAAGTATGCTCCTCAATCATCTCAAGCAACACCCCCATCAACGCCCGTGGAAAGCGGCCTCCCTCTGAGTCCGGGAGGGTGAAGCAGGTGATCCCAATCATCATCAGCACAGCCAGCCGTGTCTCGTGTCGATGTGCACAGTACATGTCACCATACCCAATGCTCGCGCTGTGATAGGTAAGTAGCGCGGCTGCATCTCCAAAAACCTATAATATGCTGTCCATGGCAGTCTCTGAATCTACCTGGAAGACTGCCTCTCCCTCGATAGGTAGTCGAAGGATGTGATACACATCCTCCAACGTGATAGTCATCTCCCCCAGTCGGGAGATGGAACACATTGGTCACCGGATCCCATCTCTCGATGAGGGCGACCATCAGGCTGTGATCTCTCTCTATCGCTCTGTACCTCTGGACTCCACCGAGTCCCACCTCGCGCATGATCACCCAGTGAGCTGCGGACACATGTGGTCTCATCCGCACCAACAGCGGGGGCATCCTATCCCGCATCGTCAACTGCTGACGTGCCTGCAAAACCAACCCACATCCTTAGACCTACTTTTTATCACAACATCTACTTTATCCTCTAAACCCCCTTTTATCCCCCCGACCCCCCCGACTCTCTACCACACCCTGACTCTCTACCACCCCACCCAAAACCCAAACTCACCCCACCTACAAACCAAACTCACCCCACCTAAAAACCAAACTCACCCTACCTAAAACCCAAACCCACCCCACCCAAAACTCAAACCCACCCCACCCAAACCCCTACCCGACCCAAAGCCCAAAATCTACCCAAATCCAAACCCACCCAACCCAAAACAAAACAAACCCCACCCAAACCCCTACCTGACCCAAAGCCTAAAATCCCAAACCCACCCACCCTAAAAACCAAACCCACCCCAACCCACCCCAACCAAAACCCACCCCACCCAACACCCCACCCCAGCCAACACCCAAACCCACCCAACCCAAAACACAAAACCCAACCCAACCCAACCCACACTCACCCAAACCCACCCAACCCAAAACACAAAACACGCCCAACCCCACCCAACCCCAACAAAACAAACCCAAGCCAACCCACCCCAACCAAAACCCACCCCAACACACCCCACCCCCACCCAACACCCAAACCCACCCAACCCAAAACACAAAACACGCCCAACCCAACCCAACCCACACTCACCCAACCCAACCCAACCCACACTCACCCAAAACCCAACCCAACCCATACCCATACAAACCCAAACCGACGCCGGCCGACATACGACCGACGCCGGTCCAGCCCAACACACCCTGTCCACACAATTTGTGACCGATGCCAGTCGCTTAGCAACTGACATCGGTCGCTGTAATTGCCGGGAGCCGAACCCCCGCGCGGCCCCCCACCCATATTTTTGCATTTTTATACTTATCTACCCACCCAAACACCCTAAAAACCTACCCACCCAGCCGACTTGCCCTATTTTACCCATCTATCCTCTTCATTTTTCAAATTACGTCAATTTACTCATTATTTCCTAAAAAATGTAAATTCCTACCCAAACCCCCAATTTCGCTTAATACCATTCAAATGCACAAAATAAAGAGTTCCGAACCTACCCGTACGACGACACGTCGTGGTGGTGGGATGGGTGGTGGTGGTCCAGCTGGTCCAGCCCCTCCTGCTCCTCCTGCCTGTGCCATGGCTCCAATTCTACTCTGCTGGGTCCCCGGCCAATCAACTGCTACCTCCTCCTCACTCGGGCCCGCAAACAACTCACTCCTCCAGCAAAATAGCTCCACCTCAATCAATAAACCTCCAATCTCAACTCTCCACGTCAGACAAGTCAATTTGGTTTTCAAAATAACAAAGTGACAATGACAAGCCGTATTTTTCTTTTTATAGGTTTTTCGCCCTTAACCGATATCGGTTTCATGTTGCCCTAATGAACCGGTATCGGTCCCTTAACCGATATCGGTCACGTAGAATCGACATCGGTTTTTTCTTCCAACTTTCCCCCAATTTTTTACCCTTATTTACCATTTGCCCCTTTTTAACCACATATCGCCTATATCCACCTTTGCTGAACACCATTTGTTTACAAACTGGCCCGACCCAAGGCCTCACCCTAACAAACCCGACCCCGACCCAAGCCTCGCCCTAACAAACCGGCCCGCCCCAAGGCCTCGCCCTACCCTAACGGCCTGACCCAAGGCCTCGCCCTACCCTACCAGCCCGACCTCGCCCTAACAAACCGGCCCGACCCAAGGCCTCGCCCTACCCTACTGGCGCGACCCAAGGCCTCGCCCTACCCTACCCGGCCCGACCCAAGGCCTCGCCCTAACAAACCGGCCCGACCCAAGGCCTCGCCCTACCCTACCGGCCCGACCCAAGGCCTCGCCCTACCCTACCGGCCCGACCCAACCTCGCCCTAACCCGACCCAAGGCCTCGCCCTAACAAACCGGCCCGACCCAAGGCCTCGCCCTAACAAACCTCGCCCTACCCTACCAGCCCAACCCAAGGCCTCGCCCTAACAAACCGGCCCGACCCAAGGCCTTGCCCTACCCTACCGGCCCGACCCAAGGCCTCGCCCTACCCTACCGGCCCGACCCAAGGCCTTGCCCTACCCTACCGGCCCGACCCAAGGCCTCGCCCTACCCTACCCGGCCCGACCTAAGGCCTCGGCCCGACCCAAGGCCTCGCCCTACCCAACCCGGCCCGACCCAAGGCCTCGCCCTACCCAACCGGCCCGACCCAAGGCCTCGCCCTAACAAACCCCCAACCTAAGGCCTCGCCCTACCCTACTGGCCCGAAAGGCCTCGCCCTACCCTACCAGCCCGACCCAAGGCCTCACCCTACCCTACCGGCCCGACCCAAGGCCTCGCCCTAACCCAAGGCCTCGCCCTACCCATTTGGCCTGATCCAAGGCTGCAACCCAACAACTCGGCCCCGACCCACGGCCGTATCACTCCAATACCTTACCCAAAATCAAAACCATCCACTTTTATCCACCCATCCTGTAGTTTTTTGTTCAATCGAGCTCACCTGTTCGTGTTTTAGCATGATTAGGGTCCTTGACTTGATCTGTCGACCAACTTTGCTCAGACCTAGACCGTGACGTTTATCTCAACCAAACCAACCATTTGGTACTAGCCGGACATGCCTAAACGTTCCTGTACCTTACCTGTTATATACCCTGGAGCTACTTCCTATGCCTTGGATACCAGGATTATATCACCCTTGTTTGGATAAACTATCGACCTTTGCCTATGCACTGCTGGTTTTCTCGTCAAATCATGTACCCTAGTCGTACTATTGCATTTTACCATGCGTCTGCTTCCTTGGACCTACCCCACCATCTTACCATCCCCTCTACCCCCATTTACCCTTTATCAACCCTATCCTTGATTTCCCGTTCACTCAATCTGTGATAGATTTGAGGGGGATTACCTATACCCTTAACAGGGGAAACCACTTCATATTATTGTCCGTGCAGCTTTACAAAACAAGCTACACGACAATAAGGGGCTAATGTAGACACCAAATTTGTGTCTTACGACCCCTTGTGACCCGCATCTCATCTCGCAACTTAACCTCATCACCTAAACCTTACACAATTATTTATTAATTACCTTGTAATTGATAAATCCACATCACCTTACCTGCCACCCTCATTTTGCCACCTCATCATGACCTAGCCCTAACCCTAAACTAACCTAATTAAGACCTATGACTTGGTCTAGACTCACATCCATAACTAATGCCTCCTTACTCGCACCCAAAACTGACCTTCTAGCCACTTGACCAAGCCCGCAACTGATCTCTCGGGAGAAAAGCAGGGAAGGTGGGCTATTTTACTAAAAATAGCCTACTTTTTCCTTACCGATGCCGGTTCCTACTCGACCGCCGTCGGTTACGTAACCGCCATCAGCTCCCTGTAAATGGGCTCCCCGAACCAAAATCAAGGGTCGAATGATTTTTGAATCAACAGAGATCATTGGGAGTGAAAAACAGAGTCCAGATCTTCACTTGACCGAGCAGAGACGAGTGAAGAAACCAGAAGCGTTTGCAGCAAAGGAGATCAACTTGCATCTTTGTCAAAACCAGTAAGTCACATCTTGCATGTCCTCTGTTATAACATTTCTTATGCTCTTTGAATCACAGTCCTCCTAAATCCGTTTCTGAATCCACTACCCAACGTGCCATTGCATCTAACTGTCATTCTTTTACCTCTCATCATCTCATTTCCTAATATCATCCATAAACCAGCCTTACAAACACCATAGCTACCAAGAAGGTCCTAGGCCCAACCGACGTCGGTTACCAGAAACCGGTATCGGTTACCCTGACTATAACCAGAAACCAGCCTTCTCCTACCCGTTTCAACCAAGTAATCTAATTGATATTTTGCAGTCATTTGTGTTAATTCATATTAGCAGGGAAACTGACCACCTTCGAAAGGAAGTTTTATATTTCCTGGGCCCAAGGCAGTTTCCTCATTTATTGTTTAATCAAATCTTGTGGTCTTGTGTTCTTATTTGCAGGTAGTCCTTCCAAGACAAAAAGGAGTTCTTCGCAGTCAACCTGATCTTTCTCCACGGTACGCGCACACCATCTCGACATTTAACAGGTATTCCTCCTAGCCCTAACCCTATCTGTTTCTAAAAGGAATGAAAGGATAGAAGAAACTCTATTCCTAGAAGCCGAAACATTCCGAGCGAAACACCCCTACCCAAACAAACACAACCAACACCCAAGACTACTCCAGCACCCAAAACCATGGCTCAACCCATTCCCCCTCCTGCAAGGACCATTCCTCAATAATCATCCATACCTATACCCAAACCCACTTTCACTTCCCATTACAATCCACTAGTGGGGTCTTATGCCGAAATATTAACCAACCTCCTTGAGACTTCTGTTATCACATTACCACCACTCAGACCTTATGATCCCCTCAAACCCAAGCCAAAAGGGTTTGATGACACTAAAATTTGTGCCTACATCATGTGCCAGGGCACGATGTGGAGAACTATAAGGATTTGAAAACCATCCTTATCCAGTTGTGTCCTCCTGAAGCCAACTTTGATGATGACGACCTTCTTGATGAGGACACTACTTCACTGACACCCATTCCCATAGTCCTTCATTGCCCACTCGACAACCATGACCTCCACCACCACAGTCCCTAGAACCACCTCTAAGATTTGAAATTAACATGGTTCGCATCAGAGAACTTGCCACACCATCACCCAAATTTCGTTGCGCCCAACTCACCTCACAGGGTTTTTCTTCTCCGATAGGTTTTTACCTGTCATGTCGTTATACCACTCACCCTACACCTTCTCTATTTGCCAACTCCCCTTAGATCAACATGATCCACATTACTACCCACACTCAGAAGCATAAAGGTAAGGAAAAGGCAACAGACCCACCAACCAATACTATACCCAACATACCATATGCACCCACACCTAAGATTACTATTTGTAGATGCACATACCCTATTTATAATGGGGTCACACATCGCACCATGCTAAAACAATTACACCAATCTCCCCTCAAAATGTCCCTATATGACCTCATCCAAACCTTGGAATCTCATCGTCAAGATCTCATGGAGGTTATTCAATCTATTGAGGTTTTACCTAATGACCCTACACCCATATCCTCCATTAACACACCCCATCATGTAGCCTCTCTCACCAAATTACTACCTTTATCCACACCCCACCCTACTCACCAAATAGGAAGAGATCGCACTACACCAAATAGATGACCCAGACCTAGACCTCTTCATCTCTGTCCACATCGATGATATACATGTACGAAGTGTAATGATTTATGGGGGAACTAACATTAACATCATTTCATCCCATGCATTTTCTCAATTGTGCATACCCGACAATTACATGCATAAACATCCTGTCATGTTGCGTTCAATCAACGATGCTATCACCTCTACACTAGGCATCATCATCCTCCACGTTTGCATGGGCCCCCGTACTATTCCAGAGCTATTCTACGTCTTAGAGGGGTAATTTCAATATAACCTGTTGCTTGGCAGACCCTAGATTCATGTCATGGGTTGCGTTCCTTCCACTTTTCATCGTTGTGTAAAGTTCGAGCATGAGGGACACACCTACACTATGACAAATGAATAACAAAAAACATGGAATTGTTTTGTTTTTATAACAAACCTGAGCTAACTGACACTAGTTCACCTTCACCGGCATCGGTAGCGTGCCCTACCTTACTATTGTTGGTTGCCCTATACCATCGTCAGTTACCCTTGACTAGCATCGGTCACCCTCTCTTGCACAAACCCAACATTTTACCCTATTACCCCACCTATCCCTCCTTTTTTTTCCACACCTACCCTCTACCCTGATCATTTACCCCACCTCACCTTTACCCAACCCATTTACCTCACCTTCCTAACCTCCTCATTTACTACCTCCCTTTTTCCTTTTTTTACCCCTTCCTTGACCTTACCCATGCCGTGACCTAAATTTTTGGCCCTGAACCATCGCTAGTGACCTTTGACCCCATGTGTTTGCTATACCTTGCTGTACTGTTACCTGTGTTGTTGACCTAATTACCTTACCTAGCCTATTTCCATGACCATTTATCCTGACCCTACCTTTGGTGTACCAGAACATACCTAAATGTTCCTACACCTGACATGCGTTGTGTTTCTTGACCATATCCTACACCTTGGATACCGGAATCACTCCAACCTTGTTTGGATAAACCTACCGACCTTAGACAATGTAGATTTTGCCTACTCTTCAACTTGGTAGCATGCTATAGTTTATACATGTGCGTGTGTTTGACTATTCCTACCTTTGACCCTGACCCATTACCTAGATTAGCCGAGTCAACCTTTTTCCTTTTCCACCCGCTCCCCACCTTTTCCATTTCTCATATTTACCTTTTATCAAACCACTCACCGATTCTTCCTTCTGCCTCGTCAGTTCCTGTTTGAGGGGGATCACCATCACCCACACATGGGGCACCCACATATTATTTTTGTTAGCATCACTTACCAATACAAGCTACGCAACAAAAAGGGGCAAAATGTAGACACTAAAATTAGGTCACACTCCCCTTTGGTCCATCGCCAAATAAACACCATTGAACACATTCATCTAGCTATGGCCCCCTTCAACCCGCTAATATTAATTTAATTAAATTAATTCATTATCCTCACCATATTTATGATTTAAATATCTTAATTTAGATAATGCCCACACTTACACCTCATCAAGCCAACTCATCCTAAGACCGATTCTTAGTAAGGTGCCATAACTAACTAAGACTTACCCAAACCCTAAAAATCAATGCCTACATTCCCTCTAACCACATTCCTGCATGTTGATAAGAAGCTTCTAGTCTGATCCATGGGTGAACGACACGAGATCCCAGAAAATCAAGGGGATCTTCCTAGTTTAGTAAACCTAGGAAATCCCACCTTGACTGACGCCGATTACCCCTAAATGTCGCCAGTTAATCTGGAACCACCGTCGGTCACCTTTTAATCCCCAAAACAACCTTATGTTTGAGGTTGGAAAACATTGGGAATTTTCCTGAGAGATAAGACATCTTTTTAGAGAAAGTTTCTGCGAGAACACACATGCAAGGAAGGAGATCAAGCATTTTCTCTTTCACAATCATCCAGCACTCTCCCCAGCACAAATTTGATCTAACAAAGCAAAAGGGAATGTAGAAGCAGCCCATACAGGAGCTTTCCAACATTTTGTGATCCTCAACAACATTCAACCTCTTATTGGCACCTTCATCCATCGCTCACAAGCACCCAAAACTAGATTTCAAGTAGAACAATTTACTCCTCTGGTTCATTCATTTTATCATTGTATTGTCATACTTTGTTCTCGTATCCACCCATTGAACTCCTTTAATACTCACCCCTCCACATAACCGTTAAAACCCCGCTAAACCCCATCCAAATAGCCTAATACCTCGTTCCAGCCAACCAAGTCCTTTGTGCAATCACAAGGGAGACCCAAAGCTCATTCTGTGGCATTCTCAATTTTCCATAGTAACCGGTGTCGGTCACTGTATTGAGCAATAGAGTCCAGAACAGTGACCTATCCACCTATTCCCACATTACCTTTGTTCATCTCTGATCTTCTTGAGACCTCTGTCAGATCTGCAGAGACCCAGAACCAGTTACTTGACCTTCAAATCTTATTTTAACCTAGCCTGTTAGATTAGATCTTTCTTATTGTGTTTTTAAATGATATTTATAAATCATTTTTATTACAATAGGATTTACTTCATTTCCAACATCAAATTGTCTTAAACAGTGGAATGATAGCCATTTAGGAAGTATCACACTTCCTGGATCTAGCACACGTTAGGCAGTTCACTACACATATTGTTTAATTTTTATTTGGTGGTCTTGTGTTCCATTTCAGGTAGTTACTCCTAGCTAAAAGGATGCTCTCATGATCAGCTGTGGATTCAAAAGTCATACGTGCGCAACAACCCAACAACGTACATTTCAACAGGTATTCCTCCTATGCCCATTACCCTTTTTGTTTCGTCAATAGTCAAAGAAACATCTAAGAATCAGGTGAAACAGTGAGTGTTTTATTTAACTCGCGGGAATTAGATCTAATTTTAGCATTAAAGTGCATCTATTGATTGTAATTACATGACTAAGTGCCCTAAGTTTTTATATGCCTATATAAGCATGAAAGCTAGGGTTTGGAAGAGAGGATTGAAAGAATTGATGATTATTGTGAAAAAAATTATGTGAGAAAGAATTATTGGAGAAGAAGGAGAAGCTTGAGAGAATGAAAGTACTATACATCTGAGAGGTGTGGAAGATTGTAAATCTTCTGAAATCTTTGGATAATAGATTGGCTTGTTTCTTGGTGGATGTAGCCCACACTGGGTGAACCACATTAAATTTGGTGTTGATTTATATCTTTTGTTTTGTATATATCTTTTGGTAGAATATCCACTTTTATTACATGTATGCTTAGATCTAATATATTATTTGTAAAACCTTGTGCTAACCCCAATAAGTCCTTTGTTAGCTTTTTCTGACTCTTGTGAAATTTAAGCCAATATTTTTGCGCCAAGTGTCTTTTCACATTTTTTAGTCTTTGTCAGATTTGCGAAGAGTGAGCCATTTAAAAGGCTCCATGTGTGTTCAAACTTCTTTAGTTAGCTTGGTAAGTAGTGTGAAGTGTGAACCAATTGCATTTGGACATGTGCATTAATCTTCTAATGTTTCAGTCTTCGCAAGTGTCAGGGTTTCAGTCTTTTCTTTGGCTTAGCCACTTAGATTGTGACACCAATTGTTTTGATTTCAAACCCAAAATTTATTTTAATGTTTAGCTTATTCCGGGGAATTTAAGTCTGATCGAGGAAATCTATTTAAAGTTTGGTAGAAAGCTGTCAAGTGTCTTTTGTTAGTTGCTAGATTGTTGACAAGTGGAATTGTTTAACTAAGACTTTTCTAGTCTCTGTCAGTTGCAAACCAATTAAAAATGTCCATGTTCCTTCACATTTTGTTTGTATTATGTCATAGTGTGAACAAGTGACCCAATTAATTAACAACATGTGTATACCATTTGAAGTCTATTTTTTCTATTAATTTTCTTATGTCTTATTAGCTACACTACGAAGTGTGAGCTAATAGAAAAGTGACATGTGTTTTATCTTTTTGAAAGTGTCAGTTTTTTCATCTTAGTTTTATAACCATGTTGCGGACCTATTAGCATATGGATTTACACACATGCAAGTCACATGCAATGGTGTGGGAATGAAGTCCCTCCTCAATGAAGGTGAGGTTGCCTTTATTGAAAACCAAAACTCTATTTACATTTATACATTCAAAATTGTATGTGGTGGGTGTTTTGGAGCATCAATGGAAAGAATAGCGAACGAGGGAGATGGAATGGAATGAAGGAAAGGAATGGAAAGGAATGAATGGAAGGAACATGCAAGAGTTAGGTAAAAGCAGAGCCTAATATTGCATGGAGAAGAACAATCAATAACTAACACAAATAAAACGGAGTTTGCATCAGCTAAACGAGAATGAGTTAAAGAGAACACACGTGAGCAAGTAGATAATCAGAAGCTTGATCACTGTGAACTAGAACAACATATTGAGTAGCATTGACAATAAGATCCAAGACAATATTTGCATGTAAGATTCAAAACACTTAAAATCTAACAAACACAAGAACATCGAATGCTATAAGAGACAATGAATGGGACACAATAGTTAATATTTCATTAACTCCAAAATGTCTTCTCAAAAGAACACAAAGTCTCTTTCTTTGAAGTAAAGCTTGCATACAAAAGTATTTTCTTCTCCTCTTTCAAAGTCCCCCTTACAAATGAGCCCCTGACTTCCTTTTATAACCCAAAAGTTGGTTACAAAGTAGTTAGGGTTTTACATGAACATTAAATAGGGCACTTAAGTGACTTTGACTTTTTCAACTAACTTTATTAAAAGCAACTAAAAATAGAAACCACTTAAGTTATCCACAGTTTTCAAAAAGTAAGCTCAATAACAACATCTCTTTTTTAAAATTCCACTTTTAAAACATATGACAATAACCAATGCATTATCCATTGAAATGGGGGTCCGCCTATCTCAAACGTATGAGAAATGGACTCTCCCACTTCGTCAAATACCAAGAAAACTATCTCCTTTTCCCATCGGTGAAATTACGATCCATGCCGCTTTCACCAATTGAAAGGATTTGAACCTTCCCAATGTTTCAAACATCTTTTCTTCTTCAGGAGGTTCATTTGGTCGAAGAATAGCCTCACAAAATACCTGCAATTCCAAGATCCTACCTGGCATATCATTCAGATTGACCATCTTTGATTGAGCATTCTCAAACAAGTTCTTTAATTTGATGCAACATTCCATTGAAGCTGAAGAAAAATTGATGGCGGGAGTATACATGTCCTTAAAACAATTGTGGAAATTACTCTTCCACATGTTATGATGAATACCTTTGATTTTGCTCATTTACAAGATTGCAAGGGATCTCAACTATGAATTCTTGAATCGAGGCGAGTGAAGTGAAGGCTTCATTGCATACGCTCTCATAATGGATCATAGAATCCTCGAGAAGTGTCTTTCTTGATTTGAGATGCAGACACCAAAGAAAGCATGTGTCCCCTGACATTCAAATTTGATGAATTCCTTCGATGGCTAAAGTTGAGGACTCCATACTCGTCATCTCCTAGTAGACTGGGACAATATCTCATCCAAATTTTATATGTTAGAAAAAAAAGTTTCCTTGAAAGAAATAATTGGATCAAGATATGCACTGATATCATCTTCATGGATCTTAACGGTTGTTTTAATAGTCTCTTGGCCTAAAACAAGAATCTCTGAAAGCCAAGTTTTAGTGACATGGCCCAATGTGTTTGTTTCTTTTGATAAATTGAGAGTTTTTTCATCAGGGGCAGCCACTACATCGGGTACTGGGAAAGTGGATGATATGGGATTTATCAGATGTTAAACATAGTCCACCAATTGAATCTATTTTCAGCCTTGAGTTGAGAGTTCTGATACTTATATTTCTCAAGTCTCTTTAGCACGATATCAATTGAATCTCGGGCCATCGCCAAGTCACTTTCCAGTGTGAACTTCCCAAGTCCAAGTCTGGAAACTTCATAATCAGCAGATGTCATGGCATCACGCTCCTTGTCAACTTGTGGGATGACAAGATCCGCAAATATATTTCCGTCATCATCCACCATTATTCGGGAGAAGCACTTTAGGCTTTTTGGGAATGAACGTCATTTGAAAGTTTGAAAACGGCATCGAAGTCAATGTCAATTACCTTGACAAACCTCTTCCTTTTCTTGATTTTGCAAAATCAACCCAAAAAGGAGTATCATTCACTACTTCCGCATACAAAAGCCTGGAGCCCGAAGCAACATTCTCATTGTTTTCGACATCATAAGATTTTGTAAGAATCCTTTCCACGGCCTCGATTTCAAGATAAATAACCTCGACATCCACCTCTTGATCATTTGGGAGATTTTGGGAAATCTCTTCATGAATTGTAGGTTCCGAAAGTGTTCGATATTTGGACTACCTACACCTGAGTGGACTCTTGTGCAAGGCATGGTTGAAGATTGTTTATAATGAGCTTTTGAGAACTATCAATAATGTGAGTAGAAGAATCTCTACTTGAAGTGGAAAATCCTGATACACGCTCTCTTCCTTCGCAAGGGATAGGACCCTTAGATTTTTCACCTCATGACACATTCTTCGGTGAAGTGGATTTTGGAAACCACTCCTTTCTTGCTTGTTGCATATGACTGGATGGAATGGTGGTTTATTGAGAAGGGGATTTGGTTGACTGGAGACCTCCTCAAGTTAGCAATTTTTGTGATCCTGAGGTATGATCTTGAATTGATTGTAACTTGGCAAGTTCTCTTTTGTACCATGATATGCTTCTTTCAAGAATCGATTGATTTTTGCTATCAAGAGAAAATTCATCTCTTTTGGTCCAATCAATTTGTGGAAATGGGGTAAAAGCCACTACATCATATGAAGGATCAATAACATCTTCATCATCATATATAAATGAATCTAGAGGGTTCCTGATGTGAAAGGCCTTGATATGAGCAAGGGTTAGGTGGGAAAACTCTTTTCTTTTTACTTCAGGTTCATCTGAATAGGCAGCCCTGAAATATTTCATGGTGGGGTTATGTTGATACATTGCTCCAAGAATATTTTGCATATATCCATCGATATCAAACTGATATCTCTTCACATATGGATGAATAATGATGAGGGAAAACTCTTTTTCCATGATTTGTGCATTGAAAATATTTGGACATTGGTATTCCCCAATTTGGATTGGGAAATGAATTCCTGAGAGATGCTTATCATTGAGGATATAGTGAACTTGGAATAATTGTCACACAAGCTCCATTAATGCCCACTTTTTACTGACGTACTTAGGAAGCGTCCAAGGAGTACCCACAAAGCTGCTTACGTGAATGTAGGAAAAAATATGAAAATTGAATAAACCATGTTATTCATTGGGAAATGACATCCATGGCCTCTTTAGAAAATATTTCCTCTGTATTCTGATTTAGGTTTTGAATCATGCAGTTTAGGTGAATGCATCATTAACTCTTTTGAAATGATGAGAGATATTTTTGAAACTTAGTTGTGGATAATAATGGAAGACATTATTTGATGGACCTATGACTCCTCTGGCTTCGAGTCTTGAAAATAGCTTTCTTCTAGCCACTACGTAATTCAAATATGATGTCATGTAGAAAAATCCAGCCATCTTCACCTCGATCAATTGTTTGTGAAGGGTATCACTGATGATGGGGGCCCAATCCACAAAATCTCTCTTGGCAAGGATGATATAGATAAATAGATACATCCATCGGTGGAAAATCCTGGTAGAAGGTAAATTGAAGACTCAATTCAAGAGAGTAATCATGTCCCCGATTTATTCCACGAACTCAACACGGTATAACTCTTTAGGAAGCCGGTCAATTCGAGGCCTCTTGGTCATTAACCAGTTGTTATTAACCATATTGCTCCACTTGAAAGGTTCTTCATCCCAAAAATATTGTGTTGACTTTTGAGTGATATCCACATTCTCAGGGAAGTTAGGTATGCTGAAAAACTCCTCAATGTGCTCTGGTGTGATTAAGAGGAAAGGCTCGCAGTCATCTTAAAAAATTCCTTATCTCTCAGGATCATAATGCTCCATGCAAGTGATAACCATGTTCGGACATTGCACTGAGACCAGAAATGCCACTACTTGGGGTAGACCACTATGGTAAAGCCTATATGACAATATGGTTTTGCCTTCAGCTTTCACCCGATCATAGAATTGTTGCACATTGATGTGACCTAGGTTTGTATTAGTGATATTGTCATATGCCGACTTGATGGAACTGAGAGGAATGATTCCTTGGAATTTGTACTTGAGCACAGACTTATTTGATGTCTCCACTGGCTTTCTCGATCTTTCTACAAATTTATTAGATTTTTCGGCCATTATGAATTTTACAGAAAAATGACTCAGGCACATAGAACAATGCAAACAGGGCCGGGTCTCAGACTCCAAAATTCCCATTAATGCAATAAAAATATGATTCGTTTTAATATTATTATTATTATTAATAATAATAATAATAATAATAATAATAATAATTAGCCTCAGTTAATTTTTTTAAATACATCACACCTAGACTAGGCTCAAATTTTGATTGTGGCAACAATGATATATATATATATATATATATATATATATATATATATATATATATATTAAAATAAAAAATCTCCTGATTTTAATATTCTGATTTTTTTTATTTAATTAGATTGAGAAAATTCCCCTTTGCATGCATGAATTGTAACTTCTCATTTGCATTAAAATTTCCTTATTTTAATGAACGTGTACTTTGGGCTTTCCTTCTTCCTTGCAGACTTCTTATTGATGCAAGGGTAGTGTACTGGTTTTCGACAACTGCTTGTGATTGGAGTTTCTTTATAGCCTGCATGAAAACTCGATCTTTTTCCTGAAAAGTGTGTGGAGATATATTTTTTTCGCTCTTTCTCAACTTGTTGGTGCTTAGGTGTTAAACTTGGACTACTCTTTGTAACCAATGCGTGGCCTTTAGTGCTATTTATTTTGATGAGTGCATGGGAGGAATTATTGTCTTTTTTAAACTATTTTTTCTCTTGCTTTTACCAATGCATGGAAATGGATTAAAACCTTTGCATGTTGTGTGGGATCTTCAACTGTTTTGGTCTTCCTTTCTACCTTCACTACGTTGAAACTTATTTTTCCCTCTTTGGCTGTGCGTGGGAAGCTTGTTATTTCTTCTTATTCACCTATGCATTGAATTCTTGATCTTATTTGGTTTGGTTTTGGATTGTTTTCCTTGGTCTGTGTGAAGATTGCTTTCCAAACCACAATGAACTGCCATTTCCTTCATAAGTGTCATGCATGAAGTGTTTGCTAAAGCCCATGAATTGAAACTTGTTTTTGTCTTCTTGCTAGACGTTGAAACTATTCAAAGATTTATGCAATATTATTTTTATCCTGTTGGGCTACATGGATTCCTTCCTGGGGTGTGGCGATTGTTTAAAACTTCTTTCACTTTGGCCTTTTTACCTAGCATGGAAACTTAAAACTATTTTATCTTTCTTTGCTTTTCTTCCTCAATGCGTGGGAACTTGAACATGACTTCCTTTGGAGTGTTCTTAAAAATTAAACTCTCTTAACTTTGGCCTACGCATGGAGATTCTCCTTTCTTATTTGCTTTTGACTATTTTCCCTCCTAGGCATTGGAATATTGTTGTTCTTTGGTTTGGTTTTAGACTGTTATGCTTGTCTATTCCTCCCTAGGTGTGTGGATTACAAATAGAAATTTACTCTTTTCTTTCTCCATGCCCTATGTGGAAAATGCTTGAGAACTTTTGCATGTAAAATCTCCCCTTGCATGAAAGATCTTCTCCCTGGTGTGGTGTTCTTTATTATCTGATAGCTAACATAATCATTTTTTAATTGCATTTATAGTGAAATGGAAATTTGAAAGCTTCAAAGCTTCTTTGCATGAATTTTTCCAAGGAGTTTGATGGAGAAATGGTTAAAGAAGCTTACGTAACCATTTTTTATTTCCGTTGGAATAACAAATTCCCTCTTTACTCGGGTAGTGACATTAATTTCCAAGGGGAAGTGGGAAATAAACAACCTTTTGTTAGTGGAAATGGCAAGGCAAGCTAGAAATCCCCATTTTATTTCCCCATTTGGGAAATCGGGAGATTTTTTGCCCATTTGCCAATTCATTGAATTGGCAATCAGTGGAAGAAATCCCAAAAGTATGAAAATAAAATGAATTTTCCAGGAAGGAGGGAAATCCGGGTATGGGATGCCAATTTGGCATCTCGACAATTAGAAGCGGAAGCTTACTTTCCCCCCGACAATCAAAATAAATCTTGTTGAATGAATTTTAATTAATATTTATTTAATTAAAAAGCCAAAAATTAATAAAAAATGATTTTATCAAATAAAGGACAATAAATTAATTAAATATTAATTAATTAATTATTAATGTAGTTTATAACTTGGTGGGAGGAGTTCTCGCCCGAAATGGATGAAATGAATATTGGAACGATCATAAAAATGAGATGATCACAATGATGGCGTTAAATCACACAAAATAACACTTTTGAAAATTTTCACAATTCCCATGTTTATTAATTTTGTGAAGTCAAAATTAGCTGATAACAAGACCTGATATGTTATCTATTTTAATTAAATTCTAGGAACTTCACATCTGACCAGGGGATATTATTTTTAATTTTATGGAAAGACGACACATGCCCCTCTTGGTATTGTTGATCTATAACACATGTCACCTCCTGCTTCGGCTATTTTTTTTGTAGTTAAGTAACTCAGTTCGAAGCTTGGTTAGCTCACTTATCATCTCACCCCCACTGAGTTGCAAAATAACTTGTCGAGATAATTGTTTTCTTTGCTTGTTTTAGTTAATTAATATATTTTGTAATTAATCTTCTTTTAAGAATGACTGCAGCTCGTCTCCATCTAAGGTCTATTAGCTTGATTTTAAACTCGATCAATGCAAGCTATTTTTGTTTAATTCAAAGATGTTTGCATTCATATAGCTAATTAGAAGACATGTAGCTTGTTTTTTGTCTCTATTTGGATTCCTTGATTCATTTTTAAGTTGTATTTGTCTCCATTGCCATTTGAGCATTAGAAATGGCTAGTTCTGATAGTTTTTCATTGGATAAGTCTCAGTTATTGAATGGAATGAATTATAGAATATGAAGAATTTAATTAAAAGCCAATTTTATGGCTAGGAAGCTATGGGATCTGGTGACTGGTGTGGAAAAATGACCCATTGGTAGACAATCAACACCTAAAAACATTAGCTCCTCCCAGAGATTAGAAGAAGCTCTGTCCATCATGTTTCAAAGCATTAAAGATGAATTTCTGATGCATATAGGTCATATGGACTCACCTGCAGATGCTTGGAAGCAATCAGAGGCTATGCATGAAGGCAGTCGGTTGTCTAAGATAATTAAGATAGTTTTAGAGCTGTTTACAACTCCCATGAAGGGGATGAGAAAATAGTCAATTATTTAGCTAAAATTAAGAAAATTAAAGCTTAATTGGATGGGTGTAACTATGAACTCTTTCAAGATAAGATTATGTATTTCATAATTCAGATAAACATTCATAAAAAGTTTAGAAATTATATCTCAATTCTTAACTCTAAATATCAGAATGAGAATGATCTTCCTAATTTAGACACTTTGTC
This sequence comes from Taxus chinensis, assembly GCA_019776745.2. NCBI lineage: Eukaryota > Viridiplantae > Streptophyta > Pinopsida > Cupressales > Taxaceae > Taxus > Taxus chinensis. Next base: position 763,085,730 of record CM034154.1, on the reverse strand, counting down.
TTCTCTGTTAATTCAAGAAGAACGTGTAATTGAGAATTTTGATTCAAAAGAGATTGCTTCTCAAGATTTGTTATCTTAGAAGTCTAATATCAAATCTATATTTAAACCATGCTTCGACACTTTCCAAGGTCAATCTTTTTGTCATCACACAACAAATGCACCAAGATATATCTCATTTCTTATAGAAACTATGAAAAGAGGTCTCGACAACATAACCAAGTTGTAGTCATTTTTATACCCTTAGAACAAAATTCTAATCATATGTGTGCTGACCTATCACCCAACGGGTGCTGGGTGCTCACCCAAGGCACACGTGGGCACTAATCCCCTCCTTTATGTGAGTCATGTAAGAATACATCGTCTATGATAGATACCTAAGTGTAAGAGAATGGAAAAGAACCATGCATTAATTCTAAGAGCCTAGGATGAGTTATCATATCAATGCATCCATAAAAGAGAAGTATCTAATAAAATACAAAACTCATTCATAACACAAAGGAAATGCACTTGGATTTATGCTCATGAACACATACATTCTTCAGAACATAACCTTATATTCATATTAATGAGTTCAATAACCAGATTACATTCATTAAGGCCATAACATACCAATATAATAATGCAGAGCAAGGTCATGCATCAGAAACTAAACTATATCCTTCATATTACAAGGATAAACTTAGACCCATCCCTCTAAATATGCCATCACTCCTATATTTTCTCTAATCCCAACCCATAGAATGATCCATTCGGTTTCTTGAGAGCTTCACCTCTCTTCCATCACCCCACACTCTCTTCTACTACCCGAGCATCTCTCTATATATATTTTTGCCTTCACCCGCCATGCCTTCTGAGGTAACATATCAGTTTCCAAGTGTCCAAGTGGTCCTCCCATGGATATATCTTCCTTTGATCTGATATCTCCACTCTTTACAAAAATGTATTTCTGGATCCTTCCATTGCATGCATAGAATATTCCTTCCTTGACCATCAAGCTGTCAGGATGGCACCTTTTCCACTGTACATGCTAGATGGGTCACACTTTTCTCGTGTGTTACTTGGATCATCAAATATGGCTAAGTCCCAAAACCTATCTTGTCTTACACGTGTGCGCCATGTGTTCTATAAAACCCTGCTAGAACCCTACCCTACGCGGCTTCAACCTACACACCCTTCTTCAAATAGGTCCTACACACCCACGTGCATGCTTGTACTTAGCCAATATTCCGGGGCCCAACATTATTCATTTCTTAATTGCTTGGGTGTAATTCCAGTATTTCATTGTCATTTATTTACTATTGCTATACCATTTAGATTAGGCATATAAAATCACATTTTAGCTTATTCATTTTGGTGAACCTGCATTCAAATAATCTTGGATCCCCATATTTCTTCTATCATGGGTCGTAAAGTTCCTCAAATTCCTTTGTTTGATTTACTTAAAATGCATCTTGATTGCTAGGTTATTCTACAAAAATCCCTAGACTCCATGTGTCTTCCTAAAGATACGCTGCCACACAAAATAAGTCCTATTTTCCATCGTCTATTTGACGAACCTAGAATTTGTGAACTTCCATCCAATCAACCCATATTGGATTCAATTCAAGCCTTGAATTCTTTAGTTTAAGACACATTTCAGGCTATGGAATCCACAATTACATCTCTCAAATTTTAAATACAGCATCTTAAGGATGTTTCTCTGGATAATGTTTGTTCTCCATCTCCATTTCATCTTCATTCTATGTATTTTACATTTGCTCATATCAATGAGCCCCAAGTCATACCATTACCAAATCCTCTCACCTTTGATCATAATACTAAGCAACATGAAATTTTTAGTGAGTTCCTTATTCATAATTGATCACTTCACCATCTACTCAGGGCTATCCTCCATACTGACTTGCAAAATATCAAGGTCACCCATATTATAATTATCATTGGATCAATGGACATAAAAAATGACTATTACACTTTACTATGCAGAATCAAACATCTTGAGCATCAAGGCTTGATCTCATTTGTTGCACAACATTCTAATACATGCCCATCTCTAAATGATAAATCTCACGGGGCTCCTAAATCTTCTCCTTCCACGTCTAATGAGCATCATGCTATCATTTCTAAGGTGCCTTCTTCGGCCAGTGAAGTTCCACCTATTCAATCCACTCAACCTCCTCTTAAAGATGGTCCCACATCTCCTCCACTTAATTTATCTATGACATTAAAAATTCAAATAAAGTAATAACCTCTCAAGGTTCGTTCTCCATCACCCCCTCCTACTAAGTTGTCTACAATATACCACGTCAATCTAAGCAATCTCCTCTAAATATCAGTTCAACTTGGCCTCCCCTCAAGTCTTCTACAACATTATCAAATAAGCCACCACCATGCACAACTTCTGAAGCATCACGACCTCTACGCCCAATCACTTTTATTAAGGAAAATATTCCTTACATTGATCTACTTAGCGCCATTAACTAGATTTATATCACTTACACACTTGAGGGGCATAACACTATTTCTTCCCCCCTTATAGCATCGACACACATATTATATTCATAAAATTTCACACATAGACTACAGATTATACATCTTCATCCACACACTAACAACACTCATTTCCTTATGAAGCACTCTTGTGCATTGGTTCACACTTGACTGTTGAGGGCATATTATACACATGAACCTCACACACTACACATTACACATCTTCACACATCATACACTTTTCTACATGTACAATATTCAATCCACTATGCATCATCCACACTTTGTGCTTTATACACTTATACATAGTACACATTCACTGCCCTACATTATTATACATTTCACATCATCCACATTTATATCTACACATATTACATTACGCACTGTGAAATTTCCTCATCACCACACTTACTACACATATTGCATATTTTACGCATCTACTTATACGTGTTACACACACTACCTGATGACACACTCTAGTCCAATGGTTAATACTCGACTGTTGAGGGTATAATTCAAAATTAAACATCATCTCATCACAGTTACATCATTCTATACTTTTATCTTCTCAATCAATCAATCAAATCTTTTTATCCTATAATGCAACATTCCTAGCTAATTCCTTCTTCACATATATTGTGAAATATGATTCATGCTACATCATCAAATTTCCTAGAATTCCATCCATACATTTTGTGGTATACGCTTTGTGCTACATCATCACGCTAGCTATCATCCTATCCATACATTTTGTGATATACACTTTATGCTACATAATCACGTTTTCTACCATCATCATATTCATCCATTTTGTGATATACGCCTTATGCTACATCATCACGCTTACTAGCATCTTATTCAACCATATAGTGATATACGCCTTAGGATAAATCATCACACATTCCATAACTTCATCCCTATGTCACATTTAATATCATCACTTCATTCATCACCTCTTTCTACATACAACACATCACTCAAACCATTTCCCAATGACACACTCTCTTTTACAATTCATTCTTGACTGCTGGGGGGGCATAAATAAATGAACCTCATTACATACATACACATCCATTTGGGGGGCACGCTACTCCTATTATTCACTCTTCATTCCATCCCATCTCATATACAACATACTGCATATCTTGGTTGTATTTACTCTTTCTTACTTATGCTTTTACATGTTCATCATATTACACATGCTAGATAGATATCTTGTATGTCAGTATCTTTATCATATACATATGTGCATTCACTTGCCTTTTCTAGTTATGATCATAGATTATATATATATATATATTTATATATATATATATATATATATATATATATATTATATTATATATATATATATATACACACACACACGTAGTATGGATGCTTGGCACAGTACCTAGTACTAGTCCCATAACGGTTCCTGGGGGCATCCAATTTCATACACTACAAGTGATATTGTTCCATTTTGTACTTAGAACTTTACATTATTGGCTTATACAAACTTTGACATACTCATTATCTTTCTAACATGATAACAGGTGCTTCATGTACAACATTTATTTTGCAAGATTATTTGTAGTCTTTTCCCTATGTCTTGATTGTTATCTGATTTCTTGTGGCCACTATGGCCTTGATTGTCTTGTGACATCATGAGTGATGTCCCATGTTTACAACCTAATTTTCATGGTCTACATTATCTTCAATTTGCATCTTAGTTTATACATTGTTTGCGTAGCTTATATTTCATCTTTTATATGAGTGTTTGTCTTTTCTTTTATTAAAATTTGTTTTTCTAGCCACTTGTTTGTGTATGCCTTGGTTTTTACCAAACAAATTCCCCCCTGCAGGGCATAGTTTCAACACAATGGTTGGTCCTCTTTTGGGCCACATACTCCTTCAACAATGTCACATGCACCCCAAATGAGGGGTGCATCATCTGGGTGAATTATTCACCCCATATAATGTTACACACAACACAACACTAGTACAACAAAAATTTTCAGTTTCAGACAAGGCTCAAAATAAAACTTGGGTTCTAAGTACAACTGCCTTTCCTAGATGCCTAAGACAAGAGGGAAATACAACAACCTTTCTTGGATTACCTGAGACCAAGGGGAAATTATACAATAATTAGTAGTTTAACATAGTCTACAAAACTCCACACACGACAGATTTTATAGGGCAGACCATCCTTAACACATGCACACCATATGTAATGGTGTTTTACGCAATGGGAAGTAGTCAAAGGTTGGAGGATGACACCAGACTATTCTCCCTACACTTCTTCCATTTCACTGGCGTGAAATCGCTCAAAAAACTTGCACGTCAACATCATCTACAAGATCCTTTCTACACCCTTTTCTCATCACGGATTAGGTGCACATGTTCCTTTTTCATTTCTATAATTTTTACATACTTAAACACTTTTTACATATTTTTGATCATGTACATGTGTATTTGACTACTTGTTGGCTGTTGGTGTGCGTATTTTCCACATCATTAGGTGAGTCATCTCACTTAGGTGAGATTATAGGTCCATGTGTCATTTAGGGGTCATTATGAGATTCTCTTATGCATCAGTGTGTTAGTGCATCATATGCGTCATTGGGAGTTACACTTTTATTCTGGGAATGTAACTCCCCCTCTCTACTTGAGTTGTCATGATTGTAGCACTGGGGGTTACTCAGGATATATGCACATGTCTTTTGATCTATGAGATAGAGGATAGTTTTATGGCTTAACCAGGTTCTACCTGTTTGTCGAATCTTTGCATGCACATTCGGTTGATGCTCACTCCTCTCGAGATCTCTTCATGCTATCATTTGCACGTCCGTTGATGTGCATGTCATCCCTCGTGATCCTCGCTTTTGGGTTTTCAAACCCTCTTTCATCGGCTTCTCTTTTGCAGGTCCGTCCGTATGGGAAGCGATAGTGAATATCACCAAAACACCAAAAAAAACAACACCACACACATCGACATCGACAACATGTACGTCATGACGTATATACATGCATTTCCACCCTAGGTTCATTTTATCATCATTTTTTACACTTTCTCCTCAGCATCCTTGCTTCACATTTTTACCACTCCACACTTTGTCTAGTCCCTCAAAACTCTTTCTACATCGATGTACATGGTTATTAGGTACCCATATCTATCTAGTTTATATTACCTAGCTTTCCACTTGTTGGTGCTTGAAATTATCTCACCCTTATTCAGTTAAGCTTTACCATTGTTGTCTACTATATTTTTTTGTTTTCCCTATTGAGGTGTGAGTCAGCTCTATGATTTTTCTATGTATGGTTTGGTCTTTCCTCTTTTTCAGTTGAGGATCATGTCTGTATGTGCATTTTATCTCCCTTCACCCATTGGTACGTGGTACTTTAAATTGGATGTGGTATGGTGGGTCCAATTCATAAACTTGTATTTTTCTATGGCATTCACGAATTAAAAATTGGTCCCGCGACCCGACGAATATTCCTCAAATATTCACGACCATAAAGCAACACAAGTAGTTTTTTTCTTTCCGCCCCAAAGGTGTACACATGTCTCAAGTTGAGTGGATGCGGGGAAGTGGTGCATAATTGTATTTGTGCACTTTAAAGATAAAAGGTGTTAAAAGTGTAAAAGGGTCCCGAGGCCCACTAGAAGGACATGGTATTTGTTTATAAAGGAAGTGGGGAAACGGGTCATCAGATATTTTTGATACTTTTGGTTTTAATTGGAAAAGGAGTAAAATTGCAAAAAAGAGTCACAGCCCCGCTAGCACTCAAATGCGACCACGTGTCGAGCCAGTATTGAAAACCAAAAGGTGGATGGGTGGGTCAAGTTTGCCAAAAGTATGAAAAGTATTTAAAGTTACAAAATTACAAAAGGTGCCCTTGAGCCCGTGATAGTGAAAAGCTTTATTCCATGTGGACATTTCATTTTTAAAATTGCAAACGACGGATTGAACAGTCTCGATGCAGTGCATTTATTTCTGCCACCATTAATGTTGCTACACAAATCAAGGATGTTTTAAAGCTTGTGAATGCTTTCGTCTTTATTTACCAATTGGCTTGATTTTTGTTGTTGCCTTTGTGATTTGTGTGAAGAATTATTGTGTCATTAGCTGTGGAGCTCAAATTTTGAACCTGAGGATTTAAGGAGTTGTTGATTTGGGTTTAAATTGTTCAGGCACTTGTGGATTGACTGGTAAGAGCTTTGAAACTCCTGTATTTCTCTTTCAGTGGCAAGGTTGGTTTAAAAGGAAAGTTAGGGTTTTTGAACAATGAAGACTATGCCATCCTCATTCTCGTTTGTGTCGGGAATCACAAGTGATCTAGATAAGATTACAGAACATAGACTTAATGGGTGCTGATCTAGATGACTTCCTCCAAAGGTTAAAAGGTCCCCATCAGAATGAATCCTTAAAAGCAATTCAGGAAAGTTGTATTGCTCTAGCTGGTGCCATCCCACCCTCTGTTCATTTCCCTAAATTAGTGTGGCATTGTGCTATGAACTATGATCTAGAAAAGAGGGAGGTGTTAGATGGGAGTGGGGATGTAGTACTAACACTAACACCAACGGCCATCAGAATAATGTTAAAATTTCCTATAGTCATAAACCCAATTACCATTGGCATCAAGTTGGCTCTGAAGGATTATGAAACAAAGAAGAAGACTATGTCAAGATGATAAATACAAACTGGCTTATCACAAAGAGGAAAATGGCTAGAATCCCTAAGAAGCTGGTTAGGGCACAGTTTGTAGAGGAGGTTGAGGATGTCATCATGTTGCTAAGTTGAATGGTAGGTTTAGAAACAACAAATGAATTCAAAGAATGGATGAATACATACATATGGATTATTATGGAGAAAAAAGGGAGAATTTGTTGGGCCACCTTTATTGCAGATGCACTCCATGATCACATGGTCACTCTAGCAGCAAAAATTGAAATGGGAGATATTGCAGACCTTGAATTTTATATGATGACATATCTCATTTATAATGTTGCAGGGCACAAACGTTTCCTAGGTTTGTCACCACGTGCAGATTTTAAGCAATGTCAAATGCATGAGATATTTCCCCAACTACAATTGATCAACTGGAGTGGGAATGTAAGGTTAGTTAATGACACTTTCTTTGCCCCAATCATTTGTCTTTTTAAGCCAGAGTGGGGACAATATAGGATGTCTAAACAAGCTAGACAAGTAATTTTGGAATATGGATGTTGCTTCATCCAGTATAAAAGGTTTACTTACATAAGAGTTAGTGGTTTTGAGGGAAAGCCATATAAGTTTCCTAGGTATGTAGATGATAAATTGATTTTATGGGAACTGGTAAGACAATTGACACCTGTGCATAAAATAATTGTTGGGAGGCATAAAACAAATATCAAATTTCCTATTCAAATTGGAAGGTATTCATGTCCTTCCATCATAAAGGCTAGATTGATTGAAGAGGAAATGTAGAAATTTGATATGGAGAAGTTTGAGGCCAGGCCTAATTATGACATCAGATGGGTGTTTAACAACATTGCAAACACCTTTGAGCATGAGCCCCATTTCGAGGATTACTGGATGAACTGCAGGGATGAGGAAGAAGTCAGGTTAAGGGATTTTTCCAGAATGACTCTGTCATAGATAATAGACTACAAAATTGTGGTTATCCCAGAGGGGATTATGGATGATCCACACACAGTGAGAAGATTTTATATTGATCAGAAGGTGGGGGATCATCCTGTATCTCCTCTAGACTAGAATGTGGTAGAATCTGATGATCCTTATTTAAGAATAATTGATGTAATGAGGAGGACTGTAAACTGGTTGACCCAAAAGAATATTGATCTTTCACTCCAGAATACAAAAATCCTAAACAATTTCAGAAGTTTGGGAAACCTGAGTGAGGATATTCCACCCCTGAGGGAGGACGCAGATAAAATGGACCCACTAGGAGGAAAGGCCCCTCAATTTCCATCCAAAAGACCTACTTCTGAATTCATTGATGAGTGGACATCAGCCACTAGTGGAACTGGCACTTCTATGTCAGTTCTCAAGAAAAATACTGAAGAGATGCTTTTAAAATCTATGGAGAATGCCCCTATTACTTTTGCAGTACCAATTCAGGAAAAGGGGAAAGGTTTGGCATCACATGTGGTCCATCCAAGTGTTTTTCCAAAGTAGCATAGTGCTGAAAAGTTGATGAGTGGGGCCATTGCAAGTGGCCACATTCAGTCTAAGCCACACAAGGATGAAAGAAGGGAAACACCAGATTTAAAAAGGTTTGAGAGAACACACAAAAAACACAAGGTTATTCACCATCCAGTCTTGGTAAGAGTAGGATCCCATATGCCTACAAAGTTCAAGCACCAAGATGTGGTAATTGATCCCCCAGAGTCTGAAAGGAGTGATGTTGTCCAAAAGCAGCATGATGCATCACTGCCACATTTGGAGCAATCAGATCCTTTGATCCCATCTCTGTCTTTATGGAAAAAACAATGGAATGCACTCAGAGTCTAGTTTCCCAAGGAAGTACTGCAGTTAATCCAGTAGACAATCAATTTGTTACCCCAGGTATGAAAATCTCTGAAACTTTTCTTGCCAAGGATATAAATGTGCCTCCAGTCAAAACAATGCATGAATTTGCAAAGTGCCAAACTGATGTAATTGATGTTGATATTGGTGAAGGATTTTCCATGTTGGATGCACTTAATTTATCTGTAGATGAACCAATACTAACACCAGTGGATAGCATTCAAGAAAGAAAAGAATTGGAAAAAGATATTCATGTATCAACTACTGAAGAGAGGACCTAGGAAACTGAAATGATTTCCCTAGGACAAATGACTTCGGAATTGGGTAAACCAGAGTTGTTTGTTGAAAAGGACACTAATGCTGAGTTATTAATGGAAGAGGCTATATCTATTTCTACTAAGGTGACCAAAACTGATAACCTTCCTCAAGAGGGAAAATATGTTTTGAAGAGAGATTGAAAATAGCACAAGATGCAATTGTTGATGCAGAAATCATCACTGGTAAGAATTTACAGCCTTTAGTGGGAAATGTAGAGTTTTTTCTGAGGAACAACCTACCATGGCATTACAAGATACATCATTGGAGCATGAAAAGGGTAAGGTTGCAACTCAATAGACTTCGGAGAGAAGGGTCCCACAACCCAAATTTTGGTGCAAGAAAGTGTTATAGAAGAAGTTAATTCCACTATGGCTTCAACTGAAGAAGCAAGGAAGGAGTATCCCCTGAATGTTGATATAATTCAAGGAAAAAATGATCAATCTGAAGTTCCAGACCATGAAAAAGAGCATCCAAAAGAATCAGTAGCACAGGGTGAGATTGGCATGGAGACCATTGAAATAAGTTATCAGGAACAGACACAATCATTGGTGCAAAATGAACAAGAAATATCCAAGAAAATGGTAGTTGTTCCTGAGAAACTCCAGCAAGAATCACAAGAAACAAGAGCTATAACAAGCTTAGAAAAGGGATGGATCAGTGAGTTGATTTCAAATGAAGAAAAAGAGGTTCTCCCTGTGCAAGTTGTTGACCTTACTACTCTATCTTTTCCAAAGGTAGTAAGAGCCTCAAAAAGGGCCAGGACCATCACAAAAACCCACACTGATTCATCTGGAGCAAGAACCTTGGAAATAACAACCCCTTTTGAGGGTAAAACAAGAAAAGACATAACAACTGATGATTATAACATTCAGATTATTCCTTTGGGAAAACCCTCAAGGGAACAATTGAAGCAAGGGGTATTTGAGGTAGTGAGTGATCTTCTGCAAAAGGTTGATGAAGATGGAATGAAAAAAAGGCAATTAAAGGAGCAAGTTAAGGCCTTGAGTTCTTGTTTACAATAGTTGACAAGGAAAGACTAGTCAAACACAAGCAAGTGCTTATATAAACACCCCTGAAGGAATGAATAAGGTAAACAAGGCTTGTCAAGAAGGTTCAAGCAGTAGACACATGGATTGAGAACTTGACCAAGAGGGGAAAAGAAGAAATTACAGAAGCCAGATCGAAGTATGAAGATCTCAAAAATAGAATTAATGAAATTGATGAGATAATTGAACAATGTGACAATGAGATTTTCTACTTTGAAGGTATTCTTCCCAAATTGGACCGCATTACCCAGCTCAGTGATGAGTTGGTTGAGGAGGAGGACATTGTACCAGCTGAATTTAAAGGAAGCCAACATGCCCTTGAGGAGTTGTCAAAAATTAGAGTCGAGACCCTAAATGGAATCAAAGGAAAACTTGAAGTCAAAAGAAATTGGGTTGATGACACTCTCGATGCTATTGACTTAAAGTTGGAGGATATGGTTATTGATAAGTTCAAGAAGAGTTATGGGGACATGAAGATTGATTTCTTACTTGAATCTTTTGAAAATAATGTTCTAAGGAATGACTTCTCCTATGAAGTCATTAAGACCATGAGAAAGATAGAAAATAGAATTACAGAGTTGAAGGCAAGGCCACTGGAATACAAGTAGAAAATGGGCCATTGCATTGATGCAATATCTAGACAGGCATTGATTTTCCAGCATCATACAGGACCAGATGAGGATGAGGTTAATGAATTATTCAAAATATATGATGCATATGTGGTGAGGCTACCAAAAGAACAAGATCCAGAAGTAGAAGCTGAAGAAGAAGATGCAAAGGATGACGAACATGCTTAGACAATTGTTCCTTGAACTATATTCTCTTTTCATATTCATCCTTTTTAAACTGATGTTTTAAAATGACACTTCTATTGCATTGGAAGTAATTGTTTCTCTGAATTTTATCGTTCCTTTATTTCAATTGAAAAATGGAAGAATGCAGTAATGTCATATTTACTTTGATGAAATTAACATACATTTGGGTAAACATGTAAATGATTGATGTTGCTATGTTTCTTGCACTCTGAATAAGGAACAAAATGGGGTTCTATAGGGGCCCCTGCCCATGAAAAAGAAAAATATGTACATGCCAGAAAGAGAAACAATGAAAAGAAGACAACATTTAGGCATTCTTCAGCCCTACTTCATAGCTTCCTCCGAGCAAGGGGAGCTTGTTCAGAAGCTTGTTTTTCCTCAACACAAACTCACTTGAGCCTTGTGCTATTTGAACAAAATGATTGACCCTGCCAGGTCCTGGGACATTCCCATATCCATTAACGCCTCCAGAGTCATTCTAGGATGACTCATGATTTTCTCCAGTTCAACTTTCTTCTGTTGAGATGAAACCCAATCTAAAAGATCCAGACCTCCTGTGAAGAATCCATTTACCTCCTGTGAAGAAATTCTTTCCTTTCCTTTGTGAGGGATTGATATGCTGGGAGTTTCTTGAGAGGGGACACCTGAAGTGGTTGGAGGGGTAGGTACTGCATGTTGTTGACTGGGCTGATTGCGAGGCCTCGAACTTGACCCAACCTCCCATTTCTGTGTAAAAGGTGGATTGTCCTTTGGGGAAGGAATTGGTTGAGGGCCCAATAATTCATGCTCTTCCTAAGGAGCAAAATGCATTAGGTGGGTGGACGATTGAATAGAAAATCTCCCTCTGTTGTCTCGAGTGGAGGAAATGGCTGCCCTTGAATGGTGAGCAGACAATGATTGGTCTTCTTCCCCATCTGAGATAAAAATTGGAGGTTGTGATTGTGGTTCACCTTTCCTTTTCCCTGAAGATGACCCTGGTGCTGAAACTGATTGCGAAGGCACAGGTCTCTACTTGCTTTTTCTCCAGGAAGTTGATCCTTTTCTCTAACTCTTCTATTTTGTGGGAGATAGCAGGCACTGTGTCGATGGAGGATTTATCATACAACACATATGATTCCTTAGGAATCTCTTTCGATACAAATTCCTCATCACACAGAAAGGGACATTGAAAATTGGTCTTCCTAGAGACCTGGGGTCTTCTCTCAACCCAGTATTTTTTCAAGTCTTTGGATTTTTCATATGCTCCCATCTAAAAAGATGGAAATACATAACCTGGAAGGATGCAAACACAGGATTGATCCTGATCAGCCTTGTAAGAAGTGCTAATCAGACTTGTTGGTATGTTAAGGGCCCTCTGGTGTCACCCACACATTCTATCTCAAACAGATCCCTGACAAAAGCTTCATCAGGACCACTTAAATCAAAAATCTGATTTAAGTCCTCTGAAGAAATCTCCTTCAGGATGTGAGCTACGAGAACCTTCACCATTCTCTTTGAAATTCCTTATACTCAGAATAAGAAGGGAAAGGCATGATGATAATGAAATTGAGCCAAGTTTTATAATGAGAAGGAGACATATGTTCTGATTTGATGCAATCTTTCCCATGAAATGAAGGAGATTTTGTTCAGTTCACATAGAGGAGAATTTAAGATTTGGAAAAATTTAGGGATGAGCAGAGATGGTAAATCAAGGTGATTCGATAGAAACTATGTGTGGTAATTAAGCCAATGAGACATGAAGCAGAGGGTGTGGCACCCAAGGTAGATTATTGAAAAGTGAGTATGGATATATGTCATTTCAATATTATCTGGAGGTGTTCAGAGATTGTTTGAAATGATTATCTAATCAATACCAAGAAATAATGATTAAAATAAACTACCAGAAAAGATTACCTGATATCCCAGTCGAACACTAGTGAAGTTGATTGAAAAGACTGGTGATTTGTACACCTGGAAACTTCAAGAAAGACCTTTCTAAATACCATGTTCTAGAACACTTTTTAAAAGGAGAATATTCTTGGGAATATTCATGACTTTTGGGGGGAAATAACTTTGAAGGTTAACAAGCAAAGGAGATGATATAAAAGGAAGAGAGAATAATCACAAAAAAGGGGGGTTAATTTTTCTAAATTTATTCAGAGAAAAGAGAAGGAGAGAAAGCTGAGAAAAGCCATTTTCCAAAGGAACTTATTTGAGAAACCAGTTATTTCTTGTGTATCTTTGAAATTGATCATGTCAAGATGGTTGCAAATGTACAGCCATTGACAAACTTTGAGATTGTAAACAAACTTTCCCTTGTTGATCAATTTGAAAAACCTTAAGTAATTTGTGTTAATCATGAACCATGTTGTGTCTACTGTCATTTTGAGATATCTTCAAATAGTTATCATGTGTTCCTATTGCAATCTTACATTAGGAATCCCTCTGAAATCACACAAGATCTCATCCTCATGACAATATTGTGGCATTTGCAATTACATTATGAAGAGAGCTTTCATTTCATGATGCAATAAGTGATTTAAATTCACTTTACTTTCATTTCAGTGATACAGATTGTTTTTCAATTTATGAGTGTATCATAAGTGTGATATATTAGGGACTTCTAAGGTTTAATTAAGTCTTTAACATGAGTTCTTATGTTAAATCCTTGAAGAATGTGTGAAGTCGTGTGTCTTTGAGCTTTCATAGATGCACAATTTTCTAGTTGAAGGTTCGTCTTGACTATTTGAAGCCATTTTTCATTTTGCCTTGTGGATCTGTCAACATTTGTTTAAAGTTCTCAAGGATTTGGTATAATCAACTTTATCCTGCTTAACTTCCCAACCATAAATTTCATATTCAGTGATATATCATACATGAACCATCCCTGCTTGCACTGTATATCCACAAATGCTAAAGAAGATCATTAAATTCATCCATCCTTTACTAAAATATGCAAGTGCAATCAGTTTTTATCATTGTCTTTAGTGACCTAGGCCTTGTCTAGAGAACATCTTCATTTTCTAAAGTGAAAACTCGTAAGAGTTAGGTTATGTTGTATTGGCCATGTTTTCTCAAGGTCTCCTTCAAAATACTGCAAAGGAAGAGTCAAATACTGCTAATCCATTGATAATTTCCACTAATACAGGTCACAAAATGGGTCCTCTCACCCTGGTTGAAGGCACAACCTAAAGTAGTAAGGGTAGGTCAAACTCTTAGCATGGTGATACCCAGTCATTTCCAAACCAGAGTGATAAAGAGTCATCTAGAATCCATCCCCAGCTACAAAATGACTCCTATTATGATTTGTTTGTCTCTAAGCATCCTGATAAAATTGTGATGCTACTTGGTTTCAAAGGAAACTATCTATCACCACCGAAGGTTGCATTCATAAAGGAATCTAAAAGGTCCATTGCATCCATCTAGCTCTATCACAAGGGACACAATGGTTTGTTTTCTGTATCACACTTCATTGGAGAGAATTTCATTCTATTCCATGCACACATTTGATAAATTCTACATCTAGCTACTTACTTGCTATTCCAAGTGCGACACACACAAGAGCATCCTAGGAAATAATTCCGCACACACACACACATAACTACATTGGGTCTAAGATGTAGTGCATCACCACCATTGTGACTGCTGAGGATAGTCTAACCCCTCATTTTTTGTCTTTATTTTTTAGGATTTGATGTGTATTTGAGGGTTTTGTAGGTCTATTCTTCATTGCAGGTTTCCAGTGACATCAGTGATCTTGGTACAACCTCAGAGTGATTAAAGGAGAAAACCTTACGACACCTTAGAGGAGGTTTTTTGAGCATTTCCATAGACACATACACCCAGAAACAGGTCTAGGGCACCCATGTGCACTCCTATCCCTCTCCAGGTGCCCTCGTCCAACATGTTCTTCCGTATCTACATTTTTCTACGCACTGGTGTGGTAGTCTGTGTTTTTTCATTTCCTTTTTTCCAACTTTGTGCATTCTCCATAACTCTGCGAATCAGCTAAGGATCCTTACCCTCTCTTTACTATTAGGGTTTCATTATTCATTTCTTAATTGCTTGGGTATAATCCCTGTATTTCATTATCATTTATTTACTAATGTTATAGCATTCATATTAGGCATATAAATTCACATTTTAGCTTAATCACAAAGATGAAATCAAATCATGAAACATGTGAAAGTTGGTTATGTGGTAAGCAACATGCTAAACCATTTCAAAAGCATCATGATACCAATTGTTCTTGGCTATTAGAGTTGATTCATAGTGATGTAAGAGGATCTCTTGAAATTTTGTCACTTAGTGGTGATTTTCATGTTATTTTCTTCATTGATGATTTCTCTAGGATGACCTGGTCTTATTTTATTAAGAAAAACTCTTATGTATTATCTAAATTTCAGGAATTTAAATAATTAGTTGAGATTTCTTCTAATATGAAAATTAAAAGAATTAGGATCGATAATAGAGGTGAACATGCCAGCAAAAATTTTGATGAATTCTGTATGTCATGTGGGATTCAAAGAGATTTTACTACTCCATATTACCCTCAACAAAATAACATTGTAGAAAGGAAGAATAAGTCTATCTTAGAAATGGCTAGGACTATGATTCATGCTTCCAATGTGCCTAGGTTTATGTGGGCAGAAGCCATGAATACTGCTATTTATATTCTTAATAGAGTTCCTACTAAAGCTCTTCATCAGGCTACTCCTCATGAAGTATGGACAAAGAAAAAACTAAATATTTCTCATGTAAGAATATTTGGTAGCCCTGCTTCTATCTTTATTCCTAAATTTAACAGGAAGAAGCTTGATCCAACTCCATTTTCTTTCTTTTTTATTGGATATGGATATAGAACTAAAAGGCCTATGAGTTTATGATCCTTTCAAGCATGACATAATAGAAAACAAGAATGTTCATGTCTTAGAAAATACATTCTGTGGTGCTTCTTCTGAACCCTCCTCTGCTTCTCTTGAGATAGAGTTTGATAATCCTTTTCCTAAAATTATGGAAACAAAAGTTCAAGAGGCTGATTATCCTGATTGAGACATGATGCAGATTGAGGGGGAGTCATCTCAAGCTATATTGCATCCCAAGATTCCCAAATGGGCTCAAAATTTGGTTAAGGAGTCTAATCCTATTAGTTTTAGAAATTTAACTTGTAGTTAGCATACTTATCATGCCTTGATGACCCTCTATGAGGTTAAACCACAATATTTTGAAGAAATCTGTCAAGATGATAGATGGATTTATGTTATGAAAGATGAATACAATGTTTTGATCAAGAATAACACTTGGAGGTAGTCCCTCCTCCTTCTAAGAGAAGCATTGTTAGATTTATGTGGTTGTATAAGAACAAGTGTAACTCTATAGGAGAAATTAACAAGTTCAAGGCAAGGCTGGTAGCTCATGGTTTCACTCAGAAACTTGGTCTTGACTATGTTGAGAATTTTACTCTTGTAGTTAAGATGAGCACTATTAGAGTTCTTCTTTCTTTGGCTGCCCAATATGGTTGGGAGATTAACCAAATGGATGTCAAAAATGACTTTCTAAATGGTGACTTAAAAGAAGAAATCTATACGAGTCAGTCTAATTTTTTTAAAGAACTTGGTAAAGAACTTTATGTCTGTAAGATTAAAATATCTTTGTATGGTCTTAAGCAAGCTCATAGAGCTTGGTATGCTAAAATTAACATTTACTCTTAGGAACTTTATTTTTCTAACTGTTGTTATGATAATGATCTATTTATCAAGTTTGAAAATAATCATATTATCATTATTGTCTTGTATGATGATGAAATTTTGATTACTAGTAGTGATAGAAATCTAATTGTTAGAATCAAAGAAAGGTTAAAACAACATTTTGAAATGATTGATTTAGGTTTATTAAATCATTTTCTTGGCATAGTCATATTTCAAGATCATAAGTTTATTGTTGCATCTCAATCTTAGTATGATGTAAATTTTCTTAGAATATTTAACATGACTGACTATAAGCCTATTTCCATTCTTATTAACGTTGGTGTCAAGTTATATCCTAAACCAGCGTGTGCTAAATTTGATCCTACTCTGTATAGACAACTAGTTGGTAGTCTAATTTATTTGATTATTACTAGACATGATATTTCTTATGTAGTAGGAGTAGTTTCAAGATTTATGCAAGAGCCTTACGAGGTTCATTGGAAAATGGAAAAAATTATTTTGAAATATATTAAAGGAATAATTAATTATGGTTTGTTTTATTCTTCTTATAATGATGTACAATTATTTGGCTATTATGATTTTGATCATGCTTGTGATGTTGTAGATAGAAATTCTACATCTAGATATGTTTTCAAATTGGGTGTAGGTGCCATCACTTGGAGCAGAAAGAAGCAACCAAGAATGTCCATCTCTTCTACTGAAGCAGAGTATAAAAGTGCTATAGAAGTTACAAAGGAAGCTATGTGGCTTAAAATACTGTTGGATGAACTATATATGGACATCAAAGGGATCACTACTATTCTATATGAAAATGAGAGTTGCATTTCTCTTGCAAATAATCTAGTTCAACATCAAAGGACCAAGCATATTGAAGTTCATATGCACTTTATTTGAGAGAAAGTCCTGAATGGTGATATAGATCTCAAGTTTTGTTCGAATGAAGATAAATTTGTAGATATCTTCACTAAGACATTATGTGCTATGAAGTTTTTCAAGTTTCATGCCTTGTTGAGCCTATCAGAGTTTCCATTGAGGGGGAGTGTGCATGACAATGCCACCTCTTAATGACTAATGTAAAATTTTAATACTTCCTCCATTTTGTAATAAGTAAATGTGTCACACTATGTGAAGTTTCAGTTATGGGTATGCCTTAGTTAATAAAAAGATCCATAATCTGATGTAAGTCTTCATATGTAAAGCATTGGTCTTAAGAATTTTTGTATGGAAAGATCTGTATGATTTCCCTTGTTTGCATGCTAGCCAGAATCACTGTTGTTGATTCTTGGATCTGTAAATCGTTTTGTAGAAAAAGGTAAATTTGACATGTCTTGATTTTTTCTTCACACTTAACATTAAAGGGGAGTGTTGGGGTTGAAAATGTCAAGTGGGATATAATTTAATAGATCACTACTTATGAACCATTATTAAAAGTTTATTTAATTAAACTTAGTCAGTATTCACAACTTTAAAAAGAGCAAAACAGTATGACCATTCACCCATCCTATACATATACGATGATACCTTATGGGATTGGATACTATGAGACTGATCAAGCTATTTGATCATAATACAAATAATTAAGTTATTTTATATAGGTGAGATGTTATACTGTAAGAGATAGCTATGCAATAATCTCACTGAGACTAAAGAGTGAAGTGGAAGTGCTGGGTGAAAGTCTAATAAATTATTAATATAAGACAATGCTTTATTAGTGGTTTTTTTTCCTTTGGTTTCCCCCCTTAAATATAGTGTTCTTTGTCTCTCATTTATGTTCTGTTATTTACTTTTAGCTAATATTATCTAAGCTCTATAATTAACTATCTTTAATAAGCGAAATTGATATTTAAATTAACTGCACATTATAATCAATAATCTTTAGGACCGTAATTATGGATCTATAATTTGTCAATTATATTTTTCCCTTCATTTACCTGACACTATGTGACACTTCTCCCTCTTGGTTCATCATTTCATCACTTCAGCACAGTACAAATTTAATTGCAAATCAACTAAGTCTTTCTATGTCCTTTTTGCAACTAGGGTTTTTTAATTTCTAGTTAAATTTGCTTGGGTCATATATGTATTTCATTTCCTATTCATTTACTACTATATTGCAATAAGAATTATGCATCTATTAATTCTATATTTTCTTAATCACATATATATATAAGGGTGGGGACTTTCCCTTCACCACTCATGTACTTTCCTAATAATATGCATACATACAAAAATAACCTGCATGCTTTTATAATAATAAATCATCCTAAATGTAGCCTTCTTTTCTTCCTATTATTATCTCATTCCATGCGTATGTTTTCTTTATCCTTTCTTAACCACCAAGTCTTCACACTTTTCTCTATTTCTGGATCTTTACTCGGCCGACACTCCAACTATGATTTTCTATTTTTATCCTTTCTAGAAAATTGGCTAATTTCTCGCTCCCTAGCGTAACCCCATGTGCTGGCCTACTTTCCCAATGTGCACACCCCTTGCACGCTACTTTGTTCCTACATGTCTACATAGCTTATGGGATTTCTTGGACACTTAGTCAATTTATTTGACCAAAATTACCCCACACTAGGGATGTTGTCCACCCTCGACAATATTGCATCAAAGAATATCTAGCAAGAATAGAATAAAGAACATGTAAATGAAAGAATAAGGGACATATACCCAAAAAATTAAATAATTTCTAGGCATGCACTTGATTTTATTCCTGGGTTGGCTACAATAGTTCAAGAAATTCTACATTGAGGATGATCTCCAGCTTCTACCACTTTATTAATTCCTTAGTAGTTGTATATGGTACTTCCCCAACAATCACCTGAAACCTACACAGGGTCCATATTTTCACCGTTCCCCTTAAGCTCCATGATAATCCCAGAAATTCTAGATATCAATCCTTTGAAAGCATCCATCCTCTGTGAAACCAATGATCCTATCTACTTAAGACTTGTTTCAAAGGATTCTTTAATAGTTTTAAGCGCCTTCCTCTTCTTCGCAATCTCATTCATTATCTTTTCTCACCCAAGATTTTCATCTTTGTTGGTTGCTTATGCTTGCTAAACTCATTCTCTTCCATGATGGTATATTCTTTAAGGATGGGGTCAGAGTTTTGGAAATTATCAAACACCCATCATGTCTTCTTCAACTCATCCTTCATTATGGTAGCAAGTTCCTCATACTCTCCTCTCTTGCACGCTATAAATACCTTTCTCTTTTTTTGTAATGCAACCAATTATTCCTCTAATGGCCTCTGTGCATATTTTAATTCTTGAAGTAACATTCTTACAAGATCCTCCAAGTAGTGCAGTGTTGATGGATATTCATATTTATCCCTTTCTTCCAAATCCAAGCACACTGTAGTAATTGAATCTGCAATACGTTTGGCCTTAACGAAAGCATACTTTGCACACTTTTCTACTTTGTCTCGTGCTTCTATAGGTTGTTGTACTTCTTGTTCTTTATTATTTTTATCTTTAATCAAAACCTTGATAGTGACCCCTTTATCTAAATTCCTTTGATCCACTTCTGCTGACATATTATTCAAGGAATTACTAGCTTACTCATTTGTCAAATTTGTGGGCTTGATGGTTACATGGGTTTCATTTGGCACTTTCTTCATTCTATGCCTTACACATGCATCATTTCTAACATCAAAATATGACTCCTCTATATGAGTTTGCATACTCCAGGAGAGAATTTTCCTTATGTGCATGGTAACACCTTTGGGGTTGATCATATCCTAGCCATAGAGTTTCTTGATTGGTGTCATGCTCTGAAATCTCAAGTGCAAAACCTTGGATTGATCATCAATGTAGTTTACATGTGGTGTGCAAAGGATATCTTATTTTCTCCTTCTTCTACCAGTGTGCCTTCCTGTTGGCACCTACTTCTCTATACTTGTGCCTACACCAATTCCATCCCCACCTAAAGCTCCTACACTTTTTGTCATCTCAGCATCACCATTACCTTCCTCTTCTTCCTCAGAGTATCCTTTGTGTGCTTCATGTACTTCTATATCATGTTGTATATTTTCATCCTTGGGATCTTCTTCATCATCCTCCACATCATGGATGATTAGAGTTTCTTCACTATGCATACACTTTTCTTCGGACCTCTCTTCATCATTATCCTTAGTGGTCACTAATTTTCTCCTTATCCTTACTGAAGGGGTCTTCTTCTCTACACTTGGCTTAGGTAGAGTGCCCCTTTGGGATTTCCTTACTAAATCCAAAGTTCTTATGCTAATTAATTCTTATTTGTTTGTTCTCCACAAATTTATCCTATGACTCTAGTCAAGAGTAGCGCTATCATATTTCTATGCCTCATCCTCATTATTATTTTCTTTCTCTTCTTATTTGGGAGGGGTAACCTCATGCATTATCTTTGTACACAAAATTTTATTTCCTTTTGGAGGTGGTGGGAGTGGAAGGTCATCTCCATCAATGTACTTTCCATTATCTATTATAGGCTTCAAGTATATATACACCTTTTATGCTTCCTTCTTTCCCACCACTAGATTTTGAGGGGTGATATCTATTTCATCAGATACCATTATCTCCACATACAACATCTTTCCGAGATACACGTAATACTTATGCAACATGTGGCACTCTACATCCACTTTGTCTACATCAAATTTCAACTTCCGCATATTATACAACCTATTCACTAAGGCTTGGAAGTGCCTTGTTGTGAAGCCGAATGAAAGTTTACACCAGGGGATAATCCCCATAATTTATCAAAAATATTCCCAAGGAAAAATGTTGATACACTACGAATTCAATCTAGCCATATAAAACTGAAGGCAACTCCCTTGGTACACACCATTCATGATCGAATGCCTTGCACATCCACTTATAACTGTTAGAGTAGATATTTACCTTAGCTCATGTTCACCTAGGTACATTATCTACCTTTATTGTATTTATCCTCACCCACTTATGTGTGTGGATATTTCTTTTTATTTATTTAGATATTAGGAGATATTATCTAGTTGTTAGGTATAGTTCTTTCCTTGATCTATGGTATTAACTAGTTCTTTCCTAGATCTATGGTATTGACTAGATCCTTGATGTCTAGTTCTCTCATAAATCTATGGAATTGAATAGTTCTTTGATGACTAGTTCTTTCCATGATTTATGGCTTGATCTACGACCTTGAATGGTTCTTAGATTGTTATTCCTTGCCTATACAAGCAAAGCCCATTCTCATTGTATTTCATTGAGTTCCATAATAATATATGATATTGCTGCTAATTTGTTTGTAAAGATTTATGTAAAGTTATTCTGGTGAAATGATTAGCATCTATGTTCTTGGCTTGGTACGATTTGGTTATCATTCCTTTTATGGTATCAGAGCAAAAGATTGCTATTGACATCCATCTGTAAGTTTTATTTTACCCCTGGTCATATGGTATGGTCATATGAGGGCTTAAAGCTTGTGATTCCTACTAGTAGGTGCTTAACTCCAACCCCCTTTAATTTTATTTGTGTGGTGAAGGTAAGAGTATTTTATTCTATTTTAGTGGCAAATAAAATAAATAGTAAAGCATAATATTGAAAAGCTTGTAAATTTTGATCGGTACCTCAGTTTTGAGTGCCATTTTTTGTAAAAGTGATTTTTTCCCGTGCTCTTTCCATTGGAAATGTTTATTTTAAGAATCACACTATAATTATAAAGTAACATATTGTAACATGCACTCATTATAAAGTGCTAAAATATGGGGGGCTCTTGTTGCATTGTTGGGGGCTCTTGTTGCATTGTTTGGGGCTCTTGTTGCATTGCTTGGTTCTTGCATTTATTTTGGTGATTTTTTGAGGATAGAATCTACTTTTGCATTAGACCATATTGATCCATTAACAACACATAATTACCACACATGGAAACCAAGAATGGAAACAATAATTAAGTGGAAAGGATTATTGGCTTTAACTTCTTCAGAACAACCAGTGTTCACTAGAGAATATGAGAAATTTCAGTACCAATGCAAATTTGATGAGTGTATGGGTTTGACAGGAACTTATGTAAGTAATAGTCTTTTATTTCATTTAGAAAAGTGTGACTCTTCTTTCAAAATATGGGAGAAATTATAGGATTTATTTGGTAAGGTGGATCATATGAGAGCCATGCAACTTTACATTAAGATCACCTCTCTTAATCTGAAAGATTTTCTAACAATTATAGACTATCTTACCAAGCTCAAGCATTTGTTGACACAATTGAAGGGGAGTGGAAGAGATAAGTAAGATGAAGAGTGTGTTTAATTGATTCTATTCAAGTTGAGAGGACCATTGCAAATTTTTTCTTCTACCTTTTTCTTTAGCATGGATGCCTTATGTGACACATTCAAAATGCCTAACTTAGGAAGAATCCAAATTGTCTCACCTCGAATCTTCCAAATCTCAAAAGGCATTAGTTGCATCTAATCTTAAGGGTAAGGGAAAACTAAACAATAAAATCAAATCCACACCTTATCCATCTCAAAATGCTCCTAAACCCAAAGAAACCAACTCAAAACCCAAGGAGTCTTCTAAATCCAAGAATAAGTCTAGCCATTCATGCTCTTTTTGTGGGGGTAGTAATCATGAAGAACATAGGTGTTATAAGTGAATGCAAGCCTCAGAATATGTAGTTAAGAAACACAAAATTTCTATCTCCACTCCACTTCCTTCTAATCAGCATGGAAAAATACTTAATGTTGTTGGAATATCTCAGTCACCACTTGCAGATAATTGGGTTATAGATTTTATTGCTTCTCATCACATGACTTCTTCCAAGGAGTATTTCGTTTCTCTAGGTTTGAGTTCTACTTCCAAAATTAAGGTTGGAGATTCTTCCTTTCTTTCTGTTGAGGGAAAAGGTGATATACAACTTGATGGTGACAATATCCAAGATGCACTATATGTTCCTAACATCACTACAAATTTTTTTTCTGTATATCAAATTTTTCATTTTGGTCGAGGGAAAACAATGAATTTTACACCATATGGGGTAGAAGTAAGAACTTTTTTGGAGCCTTATTTACTTGTTTCTCAGGGTATTATTGATCATAGTTCTAGACTATATCACTTTGAGGGTTTTGATGACACTTCTTCTATAGGGATAGGATTGGTTTCTCATGCAGATTTAGAGAGTAAGTTTTGGCATGAAAGATTTGGACATCTCAATTATAGATATTTGAAGGAGTTGAGCACTCATGGTATGGTAGATGGTATTCCTAGAGTTTCTTGTATTGAGGGAGTTTGTCATGGTTGTGCATTAGGGAAACAACACCAAGATCCTTTTCTAAAGAATTTGTCTAAGAGAGCTTCTTCACCACTTGAGATTGTGCATAGTGACTTGATAGTTTTTCCTACCCCATATTTCAATCGAGCTAAGTATGCACTTACATTTATTAATAATTTCTCGAGGCATACTTGGGTTTATTTTCTCAAGTACAAAAGTTATGTTTTTTCACACTTCAAAGTATTCAAAGCTTTGGTCGAGAAACAATCTTCTAGTAGCATAAAGAACCTTCGTACTGATAATGGGAGGGAGTACTTCAGCAATGAATGTTTTCTGACTTTTTGGAAACTCAAGGCATTATTCACCAAAATTCTATTCCTCATACTCCACAACAGAATGGCTTAGCAAAAAGGAAGAATAGAAATTTGAAGGAAATGGCTAACTGTGTGATGCATTCTACAGATATACCTCCTATCTAGTGGGTAGTAGTTGTTAATTGTGCTAACTATATTCATAATCGCACACCACACAGAGAACTTGAGCATTTAACTCCAGAGGAAGCTTGGTCCAACACTAAACCAGATGTCTCATTTTTTCGAGTCTTTAGTGAGCCATGCTTGGGCCTTTATGCCAAAGAAGAAAAGGAAAGATTTGGATAAGAAGATTAAACCCTTGATCTTTGTAGGGTTATTGTGAGGACATGAGAGCTTATCATCTTTTAGATACTGATACACATGATGTTATGTTTTGAACACATGTTCAGTTTGATGAGCAGTTTCACTCCTCATGATTCTTCATCTTCTTCCATTCCTTCTTCCTCTTCATCTCATCTTGAGGATACTTTCTTTGAGGAGATTGATGAGGAGGTTATATATGCCATTGAGGATCCTATTCCCACTAATGTTGTCACTATGCCTAAGTGGGCTCCTACTACAGTTTCTGAAGCAACACCTTTCATAGAGGACCTTCCACCCACTAGGCATCATCACACACATTCTACTAGGTTCTAGAGTTTTGTGTCAGGTAGTTTATGAGGATCCATAGTCTTTTTCAAAGGCTCATGGGATACATGAGTGGGATGATGCGATGAAAACTGAGTATTCTTCTTTGATGAAGAATCATACTTGGGATTTGGTATCTCTTCCTAAAGGAAAAAAGATGGTTAGGTGTAAGTGGGTATACCGACACCAAATACGCAGTTGATGGGTTCAATGATAAGTATAAGGCTCATCTTATTGCAAAGGGTTTTTCACAAGTTGAAGGTGTAAGCTAGGAAAAATACACTACTAACATGTTTCTCCATGTTATTCTCCATGTTTTTCCACTATTGAATTAAATTTACTTTTGGTTGAATCCCACCGGGCATGTGAGAATGTAAGCTAGGAAAAATACACTACTAACAAGGAAGTAAAATATCAATAATCATACCTCCTCCTTCATGTTCCGTAGCAAACCTCGAAATGGGCTAGGAAACTTTCATTCTTTTTTTCCCCCATCACCAAATCTATCCATAATCAACTCTTCTCATGACATTTTTGTCTTGGAGGATACTATGACATCCGTTACTCACCACTTTCTATTCTCCCCAATAAACATTCGCTCTACCTTTTAAAAAGTAGATTGAATTCTTCCCCCATACCGTCTACTTTCTTTAAAAGGACACTACTTTCATAGTACCCTTCCAAAGAGGGGAAAATGTAGACACCCCAATTTCACATCTATCCTAAATCAATTAATTCCCCTTTCTCATTTCCCAAAAAAATACACTTCAAATTAATCAAATATAATTTGATTAATTATCCATTTCAAAATCCAAAAAATAACCCAATCCTCACCACATGTCATTATTCTCCATGTTTTTCTACTATTGAATTAAAAATTCAAATTCAAATCCTCACACACCCTTCGTGGTCTCCACTCACCTAAAATCCTCCACTTATGAATTAAAAATATAATTCAAATCATCACCTATTCTTCATGGCCCCCACT
This sequence comes from Taxus chinensis, assembly GCA_019776745.2. Taxonomy (NCBI): domain Eukaryota; kingdom Viridiplantae; phylum Streptophyta; class Pinopsida; order Cupressales; family Taxaceae; genus Taxus; species Taxus chinensis. The sequence continues at coordinate 763,059,646 of CM034154.1, read as the reverse complement.
CACCTAATCTTGCCCACATTCTCAAACCACCCACTTAATCTTGCCCACATTTTCAAACCATGATTACTTAAATTACTCTAAGTTAATCACTCCCCATGTTATAAATACAACATTACCCCTCCCCTTTAAAGACACGGAGAATAAGCTTTAATATCATATCTAAGTTTTTACATCCTTTGAGAAAAGAACATCCTTTTACCTCGTCCTAATGCCCAAATAGCCTCATAATCATTTTCCCCATCCAGTGCAAAATAAGAGGATCATTGTTGCAGGAAGGCCTTGCTCCGTCTTGAAGAAAAGAATCTACATAACACACAATTAGGGCTCAATCCAAGATTCCTAGCCCATTCCGAGGTTTGCTATGGAACGCGAAGGAGGAGGTATGATTATGTTAGAATGTAAGATAGAAAAAATACACTACTAACAAGGAAGTAAAATATCAATAATCATACCTCCTCCTTCGCATTCCATAGAAAACCTCGAAATGGGCTAGGAAACTTGGATTGAGTCCTGATTATGTGATATGTAGGTGCTTTTCTTCAAGACAGAGTAAGGCCTTCCTGCAACAACAATTCTTTTACTTTGCACCAGATGGGAAAAAGGATTATGAGGCTATTTGGGCATTAGGATGAGATAAAAGGATGTTCTTTTCTCAAAAGATGCAAGAACTTAGATATGAAATTTAATCTTATTCTCTGTGTGTTTAGAGGGGAGGGGTAAGGTTGTATTTATAGCTTGGGGGAGTGATTAACTTAGAGTAATTTAAGTAATCATGGTTTGAAAATGTGGGCAAGATTAGGTGAGTGGGGGCCACGAATAATGGGTGAGGACTTGAATTATATTTTTAATTCATAAGTGGAGGATTTTAGGTGAGTGGGGACCATAAAGGGTGGGTGATGATTTGAATTTGAATTTTCAATGCAATAGTAGAAAAACATGGAGAATAATGACATGTGGTGAGGATTGGGTTATTTTTTAGATTTTGAAATGGATAATTAATCAAATCATATTTGATTAATTCGAAGTGTATTTTTGTGGGAAATGAGGAAGGGGAATTAATTGATTTAGGATCGATGTGAAATTGGGGGTGTCTACATTTGCCCCTCTTTGGAAGGGTACTATGAAAGTAGTGTCCTTTCAAAAAAAGTAGATGGTATGGGGGAAGAATTCAATCTACTTTTTAAAAGGTAGAGTGAATGTTTGTTGGGGAGAATAGAAAGTGGTGAGTGACAGATGTCATAGTATCCTCCAAGACAAAAATTTCATGAGAAGATGTAATTATGGATAGATGTGGTGATGCCCCCTCGAGAAGATTGATGAGAATGGAATATACAAAAGAACTCTCGAAAATAAGGGAAATAGATTCCACGAAGAAGAGGACGATAATGGAGTGGAAGAGGCTGGAATGACCACACGACACAAATGGGGAAATGATTCAATCGACCTGGAATTCTAGGTGTGAGGGTGTGTGGGAAAGAGAAAATGGAATGGATAGGATTGGGGGTTGATTATGAGAAGAGTAAGGGAGATAGGGGAGGGGAAAAAAAAGGAATGAAAGAGGTAGACATAAGAGAGAGGGATGATAGGGGAAGAAGAGAATGATGAAGGACAAATAAGACAAAAAAATGAAAATGACAGAGTAGAGGGTGAAGGGATAAAATAGAGAGATATGCAAAATGAAGGAAGCAACAGAGATAATAAAGAGGGATCTGTGGAAGTGATATAAATGATAGAACTGAGAACAACAGGAAATGGGAAAGGATAAATAAGAAGGAGAAAACGAGATGGGAGTAGGGGGTGAAATGGAGGAAAATGGCAAGAGGATGAAAGAAGAAGTAGAACGGAGAAAAAAAAGAAACTATGAGGGGAGAGGAAAGTGTGAAAAAGAGGAGAAAAAAGAAGAGAAACAAATACAAAAAGAACGAAAAGGTAGGGGTGGTAGAGAAAAGGAGAAGTGGTTAGAAGAAACGTAAAAATTAGGGGAGAGGAAAGGAAGATAGAACGAATACAAGGATAAGATTGAAGGAATCGTGTCATTGCAAGGAAGACCAAGACAAAGAATATGGAACAGACCGTATGGAGATGCATGTGGAGGGTGGTTTTATAAAAAAAGACAAGACAACACTGAACAGTTGGAAAAAGGGGAATGAGACGATACAAGAGAAGGGAAATAAGATGATGGGTGGGAGAGAGAAGAGGATAACAAAGAAAATGATGGAGAAGGAAGGAAATACAGAAAGGGGGTAATAAGTGGAAAGGGAACAGTATAAGGAATGTTTAGAGAAGAAAGAGGGGATGAATGACATCGATTGGAAAAGATGTGGAGATGCATGAAATGAGGATACGAGGATGATGATAAAATATAAAAATGATGTATGATGAAGACAATAAAGATATTGAAGAGGGAAAAGAGGAGATGGAGAGATGGGTAAGAAGTGATAAGAAAGGGTGGGATTGAGGGAAAAGAATAGGAGACAAAAGAGAATGAGAGAGAAGAAGCAATGCCAATGAGGGGATGTTAAGGAAATCCCTTTTACAATGAGTGGTGGGGAAGGGTGAGAGAAAAAATGAAGAAAAGGAGAAAGCTAATGAGGATTGGAAATGGTAATGCCAACAAAGGGACATTAAGGAAAACCCTTTTACAATGAGTGGTGGGGTTAGAGGAGGGAAGGAATGAAGGGAAAATTGAGAAGTTCCAAGGGAGTGAATGAGGTCGTGTGGAATGAGGATTGATGAATTTTAAGGAAAACTCATTTACAATTATTAGTGCGCGAAGAGAAGATGATGATGAAAGAATGATATAGGAGTGTTAACAATAATGGTGAATGCATGCGTGGGTAGAAATGTGGGGGGAATGTGAGAAGATGAAGTGGATGAGTTAGGATTAGGTGAAAGTGAGGAGAGGATGTGGGTGATGAGGATGAATGAAGTGAGGATGAAGAACCAAGACATGGAAAGAATGGGAAGAAACGGTATGAAGAATGATGGATCAAGAAGGGGGAAAATGGGGGGAAAGAACCTGATTGTAGGCAGAAGAGATTATATGTATGTTGTAAGAGGATATGTGGAGAAAAGATAATAGTAGAAGGAAAAAGTGGTAGTAGGAGATACCAAGTGGAAGAAGCGATCAACAAAATGAATGAAGAATGAGGTGGGGGAGAAGTTCACGGTGACAAGTTAAGTGTAGGGAGGACCCTGACATATGATTGTCATATGACAGAAGTGGTTAAGTAAGATTTCCATGTGAGTAAAACTGGAGATGAAAAGTGGTCAAGTGAGAAGTGGTGTTTGCAAGAATCGAAAAGGAGGTGAAAGGATGTGATAATGGGAAATGTCGAGAAAAAATGAAGGGCGAAGGGTGTGTAGTGATGGGGAAAGGTTAGGAGATAGATCATCCTTAAGAGAGACTCTTAAGTGAGATCGCCATGCCAGGTGAGTGGTTAAGTAAGATTGCCAAATAGAGGAGGGTGATAGTGGTGGTAAAAATATGTGATGATGGGGAATGAAGAGGAAAGATGAATGGTGAGATTATAGAGTGATGGGTGAGTATAAGATGACATGTCATGCTTAAGAGAATCTCTTAAGTAAGATTGTCATACTGCTGGAGAGGTTTCGTAAGATCACCCAACTGACAGGGATGATATGCAAGGAGAAAGAAAAGATGATATTGGGGACAGGGGTGGAATGGTAGGTTGAAGAAGATAATCGCAACAAGAGGCAGAAGAAATAAGATGGGGGAAATATGATGGGATGGGGGAAGGCCATAGGGCACATCAACCTTAAGTGGAAGTCTTAAGTAAGATTGCCATGCGGCCGGAATGGTTAAGTAAGATCGCCAAGCTGAGGAAGAAGAAGGATGATGTTAGAGTTGGTGGGAATAAGGTATGATAAAATGGATTGAAGGGGAACCCTAAAGTGAATTTGTCATACTACGAGAGTGTGTAAGTAGGATGACCAGGCATAAGACGAATTTGGGGAAGGATGAGAAAAGAGTGAGTGAGGTATGCCTGAGTGGTATATGATATGAGATGAGGTGATAATAAGAAAGAAAGGAAATAAAGGAGTGTAACATGAATGGATGAAGGAATATATGTAGTGGAGGGTGGAGAGTGTGAGGGAAATCCTTAATTGGGATGCCTATGTCGTGAGAGTAATGATGCGAGAATGGGAAGTAGAAGAGGGTGGAATGGGAAGATGTGTTTAGTGGTGATTGTTGTTTGATGAGAGGGGAGGTGGTGAAGAAGCTTCTACAACGGAAAGATCTTAGGGAGAGAGTAAACCTCCACCGAGGATCCCATATAGAAGGGGTTATTAAGTAAGATTGTCAAGCGTGAAGCATAAGGGGGAAAGGAAAGAATACAAATGGGTGAGAGGGGACAAGAATGGTGAGAAGGGGTAATATGGGTATAAGCGGCGGAGGAGTAAAAATGAGGAGTGAGGATGAATGGATCAAATACATGGTGATCATGGTGGGGGGAGATGGAGCTGCTGGATAGTGAATGCTATTTGAGAAAGATCGTCAAGTAGGATTCCTAAACTGGGGAATGTATTAGTATAGGTGATTGGATGGGGTGCAAAGTAAGATGTTGATCATGCAAGAAGATACTCACGTGATGAAAAGTATCTTCATTTTAATATAGCACATAACAGGATGCATCGTGATATAAAAGATCAAGATGACTAGACTGTAATATGTGTGATAGCATAGATAGGTGCCATAAAAAAGGTTTGATGCCCTAGTATGATATGTAAATGGAAGAGAGCATAGATAGAGGCCATCAAGAAAATATGATGCCCTAGTATGACATGCAATCAGACAACATAAGAATATTAGAGAAAACACCAGGATACATAAAATCAAGATGCCCCCTGTAATATATCAAGATACAAGAAAGTAATTAATAATTTATAACTAATAATGCAACATAAGAACTAATAAACATGTCCCTAACGTGTTCCACAGTGAGGATTGATTGAATGTGCCCCGAAGAAGGGGTACAAGGACATAGTAAAGTATTGGGTCATTGTCCTCAAACAAGGAAACAATGAGAGCCAGATTTTCCCTAAGCGAGGATTCACGTGAGTAGAAGTGGTTTGAATTTGGTAGTCATAAGGTGATTGGATCATTCGTTGGGGATAATAGTTCAAAGGTTAAATTGTGTCGGTTATTTTAGAGTTTTTTTTTTTTTTTTTACGATTTTGTGGATTTTTTTAATTATATATATATATAAAGATTTTCTAATGTTTTTGTGATTTTTGACGATTTTTAAAAGTTTTTGACTTTTTTGATGATTTTCAAATGTTTTTAGATTTTTGACAATTATTGTTAATGGTTTTGGATTTTTGACGATTCTATGTAATGTTTTTAGATTTTTGATGAGTGTTTCTAGATGTTTTCAGATTTTTGACAAGTTCTAATTTTTTTTGTTAGATTTTGGATGATTGTTTCTAATATTTTTAGGTTTTTGACAATTTTCAAATGTTTTTAGATTTTTAGATTTTTACACTGTAGTTTAGATTTTTGATGATTTTCAAATGTTTTTAGATTTTTTTATTTTTACACTGTTTTTAGATTTTTGATGATTTTCAAATGTTTTGGAATTTTTACATTGTTTTTGGATTTTTTCAAATGTTTGTAGATTTTTACACTGGTGATTGGCAATTTATAGACTAGACAGTAGACTTATTTTTGAGAGGTAATAAACATGGATATTATCTCTATGTACCGTGTTCCATGTTGTAACTTATGCTCAGAATAACACAAATTCTCTTTCCATTGGTAGAATATGGTGGTGATGATATGATGAAAAGAATTCCAGCTCCATTCTTGACTCCACACAACTAGTAAGATGTGTGGGCTTATCACCAAAAATCAAGAAGGACGTAGGAGGTAGATAATGAATATAGAGACAAATGCTAACAACAATCCCTTTGGGAAATTGTGACTCCATTCTTCATAACGGTACTGAACCGGTTTCAAAAATGGCTTTCACTTTATGAGTCACATGCTAGACTTAGACAGTTATGTGGCCTGCTAATTAATAAGCTATGAGGTTAAGGGATAGTTCTTTCTTCACTTAGGCATCTAAATTACGTGTTTGGGGATTCTATAATTTATAAGCACTGTAATATTTTATATTTTTGAAATGACTCCCTATGTCTTGCCCCATGCTACTAGTGAGAAGCAAGGGCTCATCACCGAAGGTAAAATATAGGCGAGTGAATTCCCTTTTTGTTTTTGTTTTTGTTTTGTGTTATGTTTTTTTATTTTTGATTATTTTGCAATGTTTTAAGCTTTTATGAGAATGACCCTCTATGTTTTTTCCCCATGCCACTTGTAAGAGGCAAGGGTTTATCAACGAAGACAAGACGTAGACGAGTAAGGGCACCTTCCTCCATTCCCAGTCTCACACTACCAGTAAGAAGTGTGGGCTCAACACCAAAGACTATGAAGGACGAAAGATGTGACAATGAATTATTCATAAGTTATTAAATTGATGGTTTTTTTTACAATAGTGATTTATATTTGGGAAGGAACATCTGCCCCTAATCTCAGCCACACACGACTAGTGGGACGCAAGGGTTCAACACCGAAGATTGAGATGGATGACCAAACGAACTGGGTAAAGAAGTTTAGAGCTTCATTATGAAAGAGAGAATGTCTTTGAAGGGAATATATTACCATCAGTAAGCTTCTAGGTATGACCATAGATGAAAGCGACTGAAAATGGAAGATATGATAAGAATTATGATGCTCACAAACTTAATAGGATTTATATTAGCACTTGTCTCATGATGATAAATATGAAGATGTGATTTTGATAATGAAAATGTCTGCCAATGGAAATGAATAAATTTATTTGGAGATAAGCACGATAGAAGGAATAATGTACACGTTGTATCCCAGAATAGTGAACATCTCAAGTATAAAATTTCTTTATATGGATTGCATTCATGGGTTCGTCAAGGACTTGGCCTATGTCAATGGGCAATTTATAAGTTCCAAAGCTAAAAGTATCTATGATTCTGTTCGACTCAAAGTTATCTTGTTTTTCTTGTTCTTTGGGTATGTTCTTTCAATTTTTGTTGAGAATGAGATCATCGATCTTAAATTTTCTATGTTTGAATTTTTTATGGTAGCTACACCATAGACGATTTTGATAGACTTGAATATGATCTAGGGCATTAAGTCATTTTTCGTCAAGAAGCTCGAGTTCCTTAATGTGTGAATGTTAATAATCTTTATTGATTACGTCTTTGAGGGATATTCTAAAGGATGGGAATTCAACCTTGACATGTAAAATAGCTTCCCCACTATAAACAAGGGAGAAGAGAGTGGCTTCAGTTTGTATTGTTTGATTTGTTGCTTCTGTTTGTCCATTAATTAATTGATTTGACGATAGATTCAAAATTAAAGATGGAAAAGGTTGCATAAGGATATTCCTAGGTATATGTACCTTGTAGAATGTATGCACGTAAAGGTATTGACAAGTGGGAATCATTGGTGAAGAGCTACCTGCAAGATCGTTCATTGAAAGCATAATGGACATGATAGGTTGCATTTTCACAAGTGTCCAAACTTGATGTGGTTGTGTTTTGACAACAAGGCTAGAGATGTTAGGCATAGGAATAATAGAATCAAGCTCAAATGTGTTTGATGATGGACTCTTTGTTGTAGTGTATATATTTATATCAAGGGCTAAAAGGGAGTCTTGAAGTGAGGTCAAGATCTCAGTACATGTTGGAAGAATGTTATTTTCCAAAATAGGTTCAATATCTGCTTGGGTTGAAAGAGAGTCTTGAATCAAGGTCAAGTTCTCATTAGATGTTGGAAGAATGTTGTTGTCCAAAACAGGTTCAATGTATGTTTGAACTAATGGAAGAAAATTTGAAGAAGATATGGATTGGTTTGGAATTAGAGATTCTTGACCTTTGTCATCGTGATCTTATGGAATTTTAGTATGTATAGGAGTTTCGAAAGTAGTCAAATCTTCATTGAAAGTTGTGGTATTGGATGTGTTATTGGTTGCAAGAGCATTCTCATCAAGCTCTATAGAGATGACATCGTCGTCAATTAAGTCTTGAACGTAATTCTTAAATCGCACACATTTATCTATGTGATGACCATCAATGTGATGAAAATCACAATATGTGTTAGGTTTATACCAACATGGCTTAGATTCCCCTTTGACAAACAGTTTTGTAATTGGATATCTTATCAGTTTAGCCTCTTTTAGTTGATGAAAAACACTAGAGAGAGTTTCTCCAAGAGGCGTAAACTGACGTTTGAATTTACATGAAGTGATGTCTTCATTAGGTTGTATAATTGGCTTCTTGGGTGATTGTTCACTGATTTGGGTAGCTATATGAGAGAATTATGTTTTCATCTTATTAATTTGTTCTAACAACTCATTGTGTGACATTTTTCGTGAATTCATCATGTTTGAAAGAGAGGGAGAATGAAGAAATGTGTGATGAAGAACTCAACCTATTGATTGTGATCTTTGTTTTCGCTTAATCAAGTTTTAACAAGGCTATAAGGAGTAAGCTCAAACAAGCTACTCGGGATACAAGTGGGATATAACTCAAACAAGCTATGACAAATATGTTGATTGGTTTAGATTAAACAAGCTCAGCAGACGAAAATGTAAGGAGTACACTTAAACAAGGTACTTAATACAAGTGTGATATAGATCAAACAAGCTATGATGAATATGTTGATTGGTTTGGCTTAAACAAGCTCTAGATTTTTGATAGGAAGAGTAATTCAAACAAGTGACTCAACATAGTTGCAAACTCAAAATGAGCTTTGAAGAGATTTGTGTCAGATGGGATTTTGTTAAACTTGACAGATGATGAAATAATGAGTGAACTCAAACAAGTCACCCAATGTCATTTTGATATAGCTTTAAACAAGCTATAAAGGATGTTATGACAATTGATGAGATAAGGAGTGAATGCAAGTCACTTAATATCTATTGGATATAGCTGAAAACAAGCTATGGTGGAGTTGTTGTTGGCTGAAATAGGCTAATGAAATCACGATGCTCGTCCTATCTTTGATCTTCACAATGCTTGGTGTGTAACAGAAAGAACATCCCCCTTGCTCTAGCTACTCATGCGTCGCTGTGGACGATAAATTTTGGTATGGGAACTCGATCCGGACAGTCATTTTGAAGTTTCCTATGGTCAATTTAATTTGATACTCAAAATTTGTAGCGTATACTCTTATTATACGAATTTAATACTCCCTTTAGTTTTCTAATTTCTTTTACTTTAATATGGTTTTCTATGTCTAAAATCTCTACCAATAAGAAAAAAAAAACTCAAAACAATAAAAATATATATATTTCATATTATTTATTTAAGTAATAAGCAAACTTCACATCTCCCAACTCCCTATACCACTCGGCTGAGCCCTCACCACTCCCTGTCTTCTCCTCTCACCCATCCTAGATCACAATATCCTATCCTGACTCCTCTCTCCCCCAATCCCCAACTCCCCCGATCCACTCAGCTCTCACTTCCCAATGTTGAACTCCCTCACAGCCTCTCCTCTCTAATCCATCCATCACTACATCTATCCATAATCACATCTTCTCATGACATTTTTGTCTTGGAGGATACTATGACATCCGTCACTCACCACTTTCTATTCTCTCCAACAAACATTCACTCTACCTTTTAAAAAGTAGATTGAATTCTTCCCCCATATCGTCTACTTTCTTTGAAAGGACACTACTTTCATAGTACCCTTCCAAAGAGGGGCAAATGTAGACACCCTAATTTCACATCTATCCTAAATAAATTAATTCCCCTTCCTCATTTCCCACAAAAATACACTTCGAATTAATCAAATATAATTTGATTAATTATCCATTTCAAAATCTAAAAAATAACCCAATCCTCACCACATGTCATTATTCTCCATGTTTTTCCACTATTGAATTAAATCTACTTTTGGCTGAATCCCACCGGGCGTGCTAGAATGTAAGCTAGGAAAAATACACTACTAACAAGGAAGTAAAATATCAATAATCATACCTCCTCCTTCGCGTTCCGTAGCAAACCTTGAAATGGACTAGGAAACTTGGATTGATCCTTGATTGTGTGATATGTAGGTGTTTTTCTTCAAGATGGAGCAAGGCCTTCCTACAACAATGATTCTCTTACTTTGCACCAGATGGGAAAAAGGATTATGAAGCTATTTGGGCATTAGGACGAGGCAAAAGGATTTTCTTTTCTCAAAGGATGTTCTTTACTCAAAGGATGCAAGAACTTAGATATGGCATTCAAGCTTATTCTCCGTGTGTTTAGAGGGGAGGGGTAAGGTTGTATTTATAGCTTGGGGGAGTGATTAACTTAGAGTAATTTAAGTAATCATGGTTTGAAAATGTGGGCAAGATTAAGTGAGTGGTTTGAAAATGTGGGTAAGATTAGGTGAGTGGTTTGAAAATGTGGGCAAGATTAGGTGAGTGGGGTCCACAAAGAATGGGTGAGGATTTGAATTATATTTTTAATTCATAAGTGGAGGATTTTAGGTGAGTGGGGACCATGAAGGGTGGGTGAGAATTTGAATTTGAATTTTTAATTTAATAGTAGAAAAACATGGAGAATAATGACATATGGTGAGGATTGGGTTATTTTTTAGATTTTGAAATGGATAGTTAATCAAATTATATTTGATTAATTTGAAGTGTATTTTTGTGGGAAATGAGGAAGGTGAATTAATTGATTTAGGATATATGTGAAATTGGGGTGTCTACAGAAGGTATTGATTACTCTGAGACTTTTACACCTGTTGCCAAGATAGATTCTGTATGCCTTGCACTTACTATTTCTGCATCACAGGGGTGGGCTGTATACTAGATGGATGTGAAGAGTGCCTTCTTACATGGAGATCTACAAGAGGAAATATACATGGAGCAGCTGGCTAGATTTGTTTAGGATTCTTCTGTTGTTTGTTGGCTCCGAAGGTCTCTCTACGGTATCAAACATGCCCCCTCGGGCTTGGTATGAGAAGATGGATTATTTTCTTCTATCTACTAGTTTTGTTTGTTACCACTCCAATCATACAGTGTATCTCCAGCATGTTGGTGAGGACATTGTGATACTTGTCTTGTATGTTAATGATCTGTTACTGGTGGCTCTTCTTCCCACATTTAGAGTATTTAGAGGGATCTTCTATACAATTTGACATGACAGATCTTGGGTTATTGCATTATTTACTTGGTTTAAAAATTTCTTAGATAGATTTAGGGATTCATTTGAGTCAACAAAATTACACCCATGATCTTCTTAGGGACTTTGATATGGCTGATTGCAAGCCAATTCCATCTCCTTTTCAGTCTAGAGTTACTCTCACATCCACATGTACCACACCACTTTGTGATCCTATGTTATATAGGTAGTTGGTTAGAAGTCTCATGTACTTGACCCATACTCGCCTTGATATTTCATTTGAAGTAGGGCTTGTATCTCAGTTTGCACATTCTCCTCATAGTAGTCACTGATAGGCTACTAAAAGGACTTTACGTTATTTGCATGGAACTTCCCACTTTGGCCTACACTACACTAGGGTCTCCACTCAGTTGGTTGGGTATATAGATTCAATTGGGTAGGTTCTATTGATGACAGACATTCCACTTCTGGCTATCTTTTCTGTCTTGGTTCTTCTCTAGTTGCTTGGGTGTGCAAAAAAGTAACAAGATATTGCACTTTCATCTTCAGAGGTAGAGTACAGGGCAACAATTACATCGAGTTAATAGATTCTTTGGCTTCACCAGTTATTGACAGAGTTTGGATTCCCATAGGATTCACTGAATATACTTTGGTGAGACAACCAAATTGTAATTCACATTTCTCGCAACCCAGTTAAGCACCAACGGACCAAGCATATTGACATACACATCCACTTCATTCGTCATCACATTCAGGATGGAGTTCTTTGCTTGGAGTACATTCTGACTCAGCAGCAAGTTACAGACATCTTTACGAAGCCTTTTGCATCACCTCACTACCTTGAGTTACGTGGAATGCTTGGGGTTTTCAGAATTTGTTCTTGGGGGGTGTTCATGAGAACATCTTCCTTCTTCTTCTTCTTTCTCTTTCCTTCTAGTAGGATTCTTTCCTTCTTTTGGTTCGAGATTTCTTCATGGATATATTATACATGAGTACCTCATCAGGCCTAGTTTCTAGGACTCATATTGTGGACATGCCACTTCTATTTTGGCCCCTAGATTCACTTGAGGGGGGTCTTAGAGTAGGTATTTACCTTAGCTCATGTTCACCTAGGTACATTATTTACCTTTTTTTGTATTTATCCTCACCCACTTATGTGTGTGGATATTTCTTTTTATTTATTTAGATATTAGGAGATATTATCTAGTTGTTAGGTATAGTTCTTTCCTTGATCTATGGTATTGAATAGTTCTTTCCTAGATCTATGGTATTGACTAGATCCTTGATGTCTAGTTCTCTCATAAATATATGGACTTGACTAGCTCTTTGATGACTAATTCTTTCCATGATTTATGGCTTAATCTACGACCTTGACTGGTTCTTAGATTGTTATTCCTTTCCTATATAAGCAAGGCTCATTCTCATTATATTTCATTGAGTTCCATAATAATATATGATATTGTTGCTCATTTGTTTGTAAAGGTTTATGTAAAGTTATTTTGGTGAATTGATTTCATCTTATTGATCGTGATGTTTGATTAACATATGTGTTCTTGGCTTGGTACGATTTGGTTATCATTCCTTTTAGTAACCTCTATGCACTCCAAGCTTATATGAATTAGTTATCCCCTCACACGTATACTTAATGAACCTCTTTAAAGGGGACTTATCTTCCATATGGTACTTCCATACATTATCAATTGGCCAATTTGGGACCCCAATTTATGAAAATATAATTATGAGGAGGATAGCACCCTAAGTTATCTTCTCACCTCTCTGAAAACTTCCTCAGTAATTCCATCAACAATGAAGGAGGAAATGGTGTACGTAGTTTTATTTTCTATCTTATGCATGTAATATGGAGCCACCTCTTAGCTTTCCCATGTCCATCTCTTTGACACCCCAATCAAGCACGTGGAAAATTCTTACAACTGGGTCAGTGATTTTCACAATATTCATTACACGTAGCCTCATCATTGGTATTTAAGTGATAAAACCATGGCCTCTACCCTCCACTCTGACGTTTTCCTCTAATTTGGGTTCTATCTCCAATGCATAAGTTGCATAATCTTATAACTTTCTTAATTAACTGTATAGTGATACGCACATCCTTCTTCCTGAAAAAGTAGAAACAATCTTCATGGGTGCATAATAACAAACCATTAGATATAAGCACTTAGGATTCCCAAAGTAAAACAAGCTCATAAATCTACATAGAACTCCTGTGACTTTCCAAGTCTTTTTGTACCTTATCTTCATAGGATCAATTTCCCATCCGGGTATTTTTGTTCGTCTTACTTATTACTTCCTTCTCTATTTTGCACGCTCATTCACCTCTCGATGCGGTAGTTAAAGTCACTAGTCTTGTACACTTATGTAAAGTTTTATTCTAACTGGTTGACCCAATGATCACCTCATCTAGGGTACTGCATCTCAGAGAACCATTCATCAAGTGTCATCTTCTATCTATGGGATTCCCCTTGCCTTTATCCTTACCCTCACCCTTGGGTGAGACAATCGGTGCCTTCTTCAGTGTCATTATATCTCCTATAAAAATTCACACCTCTAAATTCAATGTTTTGTTCCATATTTGTTAAATAACATTCTATGCTCAAACATACGTTGCACTAAGCATTCACTCAGTTCACTCACCTTTCTTTAATCCTTAGTCATCTTTTACTATTCTATGCCCTAATCTCAACATCTACGCACTTGTCTTTTTTTCCAAACCCTAGATCTGTGAGTGATACAGACCCTTACTTAATGAACATGAAACCTCCACACCTTCCTCCACACTCTAACTTCCACCTAAAGGAGATCCTAAATAAGGGTGGGTGTTATCTCTTTTCTAGTTTTCTTTGTTTCTCCCTAGTTCTTCATAATTTCACACAAGCTCTTCACACTCTATTTCTCTTTAATCCATCAAGGACTAATTCAAAAGGTAAGGTAAGAATGTTATTTCTCATGATCCCAAATATTCCATATATTTCCATAAAATTTGAAAAGGTGCATTTATCTGCTCCGGGTCAGTGACCACTGTACTCTAGCTTTAAATACACTTATAGTTTCTTTTTTTTAGCACTTGGTTTCTTCTTTCTTCTACATGAAACTAGTCACAACCTATCTAATCCTATGCCATTACTTCCCTAGGCTGCATTCATCCTTACATGTGCTTTACTCACACCACTAGAGGGCATCTGTCCTCTATTCCACAGTGCCAAGTATTCCACGATGTTTTTAGGGATCACTCACGATGTAGGCACTACGACATACCATTTTGTCTCAAGTGCTTTCCAATATAAGAAATTTGGATTTTTAACACTACCATCCTAAGCATCTGCAACACCTTCCTTTTTCTTTGATGCATGACACAAAGATTTTGTATGTCGTGCGACCACCTGGTAGATTTCTGTAAATTTCACGACACACCTCCGTATTGATTCTAGTCTCAAGAACCATCATCTAAGATTTCTTGTCCTGTGACATAGTTATGCCTACTTCCACCCCACATGTCAATAAGGTATGTGTGAAGTCCTTTATGCATAGAAAATCTCCTAGTCATAGTAATCTATATTTTTCATGTGAACACCACTTATTACAAAAAAAAAGTGAAAATTAAAATAAAACGTGAAATTACAATCTAATCTAAATGATAAATTTTTCCTTACTATAAACACAAAAAAGCTTAGCGAAACCGGTTATGAGGATTCATTGACCAGTAATAAGGAACCTATGGTGTCCAATCTAGCGCCTACAATTGAAATGTTCCTTGAATCAAGTATCTTGGTTACTAGGTAAAGGGTCATAGCCAATGGACCTTCAACTTCCACGGTGGCACACAAATTCAAAGTCATACAAAAGTACCATATTCCTGACTACAAAGGACTTATTCTTAATATTCCTATGGGCAAGTGCACCAAGTTGGGGGACCACATTAAGTGCAACATCAAATACACTGAATTTTTACTTTAAAAAACAGAAAACATCAAATTTTCCTACTTTCTTGAACCATGCGCAAAAATTAATAACCTTATGTCATGCCACTACTTCATAGGCTACAGGAGACTATTAGCTTTGTATGCTCTACTACACTTTAACCCATATTCCTCTATGCCATATGATAAGTAGTCATTTTAGAATGCTTCTGCCTATAGTAGCGCATTACACTAAGTAGACCCTTTTTTAACTCATGAATGGTTATGTCTACATTTAAGACACCTAAACCCCTTCCTTTTCAGAATTGTCACTTATACCTATCTCAATCCATGGAGAAATACCTATACATTTCAAAAAAAAATTATCTTATGTGCACCTAATTTTTAACTAAGTCTAAGGTGGGCACCAAAAAGCGCTCAATATTTCTTTATGTTGTCAATAATCACACCTGCTTCCACCCCACACTAAAATATGCATGGTCCTCTAAACATCAACTCAAGAGATAGTAATAAGCCTGTGCATGCGTGAACTTGCTTACAAAAAAAAAATAAAAAAAATTTTGAAAAGGAAATCATAAATCTAAATACGAAATACTACTTATATTACAAACATAAAGAATCATTGAATTTATAGTAGGGATTCAACCTACTCCCATTGAATAACCGGGAAACATGGTGCTATCCAACACTTGTAATTGACATGCACCTGAGTCTAAGTATCTTGGTTAATACAAAGGTTCCAACTAGTGGACCTTTAACTTCCCTAGGTGGCACACAAACTTGGATTCATACAGAAGTACCATTTTTCCAACTAAAAGTGACTTTTTCTTGATGTGCATGCCATTCCAAGCCTTCTGTCACGCCTTTTCTATCTTCTGGGTCCAACACATAATAGAGAACCACTCATCTAATTGCATCAGTTTATCAATGCGCTCTTCCACAACCTTTTCATTAGATAATCCACCTACATGCAAAATATGCAAGGATGGTAACAAAAACTCCATAGGTAAAATATCCTCCATGCCAAACACTAACTAAGAGGGCATGGCCTTGTTCAACCATTTATAGGTTTTTCTATATGCCCAAAGAACACCTAATACCTTGTTATCATCCCAATCCTTTCTTCTAACATCACATATCTTTGTCATTGTTTGTCCCAAGATCTTGTTGAAATATTTAGTAGTGCTGTTTGATTGAGGGTGATAGGGGTAGTATTATGGTGTGCAACCATAAAATATACTAATAGAATTCTAATTGTATCATTCAAGAAATGAGTTCCTCTATCACCAGTAAAGATCAAAGGGCATCCATACCTGCTGATAATATTCTCCCAAAGGAACCTTACTGCTGTAGCTGCTGAGAAATATTTTTGTAGATGCAGCCTCTACCCACCTTATTAAGTAATAAGTACAAGTGATAATGTAGCACACTTTTTCCTACACACGTGTGGTGCAATAGGTCCTTAAAAATCAACATAAAACTTCTCAAAGGGTTACACGATTTCTATAGGCCGCAAAGGCATTTCATCTCTATGTCCAGGTTTTCTAATTTTCTGATTGTAATCACATGTTTTAACAAAAGCTTTAGTATCCTTGTACAAATGTTTCCCACCATAAGCCAATGAGAAGGATCTTGCATGCACTTGCATCTCCTACAATATCTCCATGAGCTTCCTCCATAATCAATTCATGCTCATGCTGTAGAACACATCTACACAAAACCTTGTCACCCCCTTTTATACAAGTATCCTCCAATGAGATGATATGATGTAGATTGAATAGCAAGCTTCTTATTTTCCAATGTTTTCATTCCTTCTAGTGCAAGTACAGTGTGAAAAATTACTGATATATCCTCCAAATCAGCTGGTGTGTGATTCAACCTAAACAACTGTGCATCAAAAATAGTGTCTTCAATACTCTAAGTGTCCTCTCCAAAATTAATCATTGATCAGTGATTAGGTTCTAGCTTACTCTTTCCTAGCTTTATAAAAACTGTAAAATCAAACTCTTGAAAAAGAAGTATCCACCAACAGATGTGCCCTTGTAAAATATGTTTATTGACCAAGTAATTCAATGCCATATGAATGGTATAAAATATGAACGAGGTGGCCAATAAGTACTTATCAAAATTTATGGAGCACGTAAATTTAGACAATGCCTCGCACTTTTTTGTGGTATAATTAAGCTCTATTGGTGTCAACTTCTTGCTCACAAAGCATATGGGATGATCCACATTACCCTTTCTTGGTTATGCTAAGAATGAGATAATAGCCATGTCATAGGCATCAAAATGTACATGGAAGGTTTTGTTCCAAGAAGGAAATCATAATATTGAAGTGGTTGTCAATCTCTCCTTTAAGGTCTCACACACTTGCTGCTACGCCAATAAAACTTTCCTTTAGCCTTGATAAATTCTTCCATGGGTGCAAAAATATTTTCATATCCCTTGATAAACTTTTTTTAGCAACCACTATGTCCCAAAAATCCATGCACCTCACTTTGGTTGGTAGGCTTTTCTAATCCGAAAATTACTGTAATCTTGGTTGCATCTACCAAAAATCCCTCCTTGCAAATAATGTGCCCAAGAAAAGTACCAAAATGTGTAGAAAAGATAAAATTATTGATATTAAGGGAGATACGTAAACTGCCTACATCTCTCAAACATGAGCCTTAGATTATCACATCGATCCTTTACAAGCCCATAAAAGTCTAGTCGTCTAGATAAACATGTAAGAACTTATGGATGAAATCATGGAACGCCTTCACAACTATGCACGAGGAGACTGATGGCACATTATTTAATCCAAAAGGCATCACAATATATGAAAAAATTCCCCATTTAGTGGTGAAGGTAGTCTTTCCCTGATCCTCATGCGTAATGTGCACCTGGTGATATCCTAAAAAACCACCAGTAATTGAATAAATTTCACGTCCTACAACTCCCTCAAGTATCTCTTCTGTGAAAGGTGTAGGGAAAGGATCTATGAAACATGAAGTATTAAGTTCCCTATAATCTACACAGATCGTGATCTTCCCATCCTTCTTGATGTTGATCACTATGGGACTAACCCAAAAAAATTCCTCCATTGGTTCAATGATTCCAAACTTAATAATCTTTTCTATCTTCTCTTTGACCTTCACGCATAAGTTCAGGTTCATCCTATAATGCCTCTTCCAAACCTGATGCTTTCCCTCTTTCAGCTTAATATTCATCTCCCCTAATGAGGGGTGAACTCCTTTCAACTCATGACAACCTTTTGGGAACATATCCTAGAAGTCATGTAATAGCTTAATGATCTTTGTTACCTCTTGTTCTGACTAGTATTATCCAATTATGGCCTCCTTAGGCACACCCTCCATTCCAATGTTAACCTTCTTAGTCTTCATGGGAGCATAGTACATAAATGCCTTTTCATCTGTAGTTTCCATTACTTTGCGCACACCTTATGTATGGATAATATACAAGTTCTCTACTTCCTCATCATTAATGAGGTATACCATTTTTCCTTTCTCTTTTTCTTTCCAGGCATGGCCCAATTACATCCCTTTTGTCTCTAAAGTATCCACATGTGCCTCAAGACCAAGTTCTCTAATTAACTAAAGCACGAGCTTCTATGCTTTTGTGTTATCCCCCAATGTGATGCACTTCATGATCTGCAAAGCCTCATGTACTGGAGGTTTATTAGAAAAATAATCAAAACTATGAGACATATGTTCAATAATATCTCACCAACTTGTAGTATCCTTCTGGATCTCAGCATGCACATACCACACTCACAAACATTTTCATAGAGTGGAGTAGAAATTATACACCCATGAAGATGGTGGTAAAGCTTCCTAGCCTTGCATCCACTGTATCTCATAGTTATGAATGTATACCAAAGTAGGAGTCTTCCCATCATACTCATGTATGAGGGTAGGTACATTATTTTGAGTGAACCTTGTTGAGAAGGTGATTCTCACCTCTTACCATCCCAATAGGTTGTCTCTGTGTGTTTCCCACCAACGTGCTACTATTCCATGTAACATACAAACCAACATATTCCTTCTATCATCCTCGTTCTTCCATTGTTCTTCCATGGAACACAAGTAAGATTCAGGTTTCTCCTCATCAAGTTACTTTGGTAACTGAGTTGGGCCCAAATGCCTAACCATGCACAACTTGATCATCCTAATGCCTCTATCCTTCATCTCACGCCCAAACATCTCATACGTGTCATGGGCCTAATTATCACAAGCAACACTGGTGGTGTCACTGACAAAGTGTGCATCCTCCCACTGAAGTACACCTTCTTTAGATGGTTCTACATTCTTAGAGTCGTGCATGGTGCAAGCATAAATTCTGTTCATATCTTCCTCATTTACTATTCAAATTAAGGTGAAACCTTCACCTCATCCAGGGGTATGACCATGTGCTCATCCTTGTTCTCAAAACTGATATATCTCGTGTTGAAGCATAAGTCAACATTTTTAGCATAACAACAAGGACATCCAAGTAGTGCTAGAAAATTATTAGCCTTAGGAAGTTCCAATACTTCAAAATCCCCAGTAAATTTGGCTCCTTGAATGGTATTTGATGCATCCTTCAATACCCCAATAAACATGGATTTTTTCTTATTCACCATATATAACACATTGGAAGATGGCTGCAGGGGAAACCTTCCATACGATTCTATGTATCTAAAGTCCAAACATTTAACTCAACACCTATGTTAATTAGAATGTTGCTCACAAGCCAACAATCAATTACTACATCCAAGGTGATTTCCTTGTCATACTCATGGTTCTGTGGTGGTAAATTTGCAAGTAGTATTTATCATTCGCACTTGACTCCTGTGTATGGTACCTTCTCGCTCAGCCATTCTCCAAACAATGGTATGATATTATATTATTTCAACTTCCTACACACCTCTTTTAGATCATCTACATATTTCTGTGGGAGCTCAATGTTCTTTGCACAATATCTCTCATGTGATTGTTCCTTCAAGCACTAACTCTCACCTTGTAGCTCTCTGATTACTCCCATAGTCTCTTGATAGATCTCGTTCTAATGATCAACATTTGGATACTTGGCATGCATAACCTCTTCTCTCCTAATGGGTGGTTTAGCTTTAACAGGATCGCATGCACACGTTGCTTCTTTGTAAGTAGTAACCAAATTTTTTTGTAACTCAGGATTAGGCATCTTCGTTGGAGTCAACTACTCAGTCTTTACATGATGTAACTTAATCATTCCCATGCATTTTTCTTTCTTCTTGCTCTTACATATATGTTTATAAAGATCAGGGTAATCCTACACCTTATGTTGTATCGAGCGTAATTATACCTCTATCACGACCTCTGTTCATATATCCACCTTGAAATATATCTTCACTACTACACCCTTCGGTGGGTTGATCTTCCTGCACCTGAGAATTACTTGCCACAATAGTCTGTAGCAATCCAGTCTCCCATGCCTCATGAATTTTATCTATCAACCAAAAATATTTTGTATCATGGGTGTACAGATCACAGATCTTGTAGTACATAGAGACATTATTCATCATTTATCATTGCAAGAGAGGGAAATTTTAGACATCATGGTTCTTGTGGTGAATCTCACAAGATTGTAACAATGCGCACACAGCTCTTCATGGGAAGATATCTTTTGTTTGCCCCTCAAATTCACAATCGGTGCACCATAACACACTTCATGTCTCATGTGATGAATTTACAGAAAGATTCTCTAATTGCTTGGCCATATATGCTATCTGTTCTTTAGGAAAAGGACTTACTCTAGTATCTGCACTCCTAACTACTTAAGAGAGTAAAGATTCTTCCAAATCTTTGCATGGATAAGTATATGTCCTATGTGATAAGGCCCATCAAAATGGAGTCAACAATCCTCCAACGAACCAATGTGCATGCTGGATATGGTGAATGTCATAAGATAATTTAGATAGTAGAGTCTTAAACCACATGTCATAATCTTATACACTTTTAAATAAACTTTTCTTGATGTCCTTAAGCACACCTATACTCTAGTGTTCAAACTTTGGAATTTGAGATTCAGCTAAAAGCATGGTGCAAAAAGCATCATAATCCACCGTAATCTGGTGTGGATCATAATTTCTATACCAACTGTGTGCGCTCCTTTGAAGTGTGGTGACAAACTGGATTTCCTTCCTATCAGAAGTTGTAATACCCTTATCTCTCCATAGAAATTCACACTTGTACACATGATCAACAACATCCTCTACACCTCTATACTTTGGCAAGTAAAAAGACATCTCAAAGAAGATTTGAGGTATCTGCTGAGGTTGGTTTAGAGGTGGTTACAAACCCTTCTTTTGGTTAGAACCAAACTCAAATCCTAAACCTCCACAAGAATATCATCCATACAGTGGATAACCTGAACCTCATAAGCCTCCCATGCAACCTGTCACGGCCGGTGTTCCTCTAGATGAAATCCCTTGTGTTATAGTTATTGTGTTGAATTGGACACCCACTATCTACGTTGTAGTAGCACCTACAAGATTACCTCCAATGGTCTGTGTGCCAAAACTCTTTCCTGAAGATTCACCTGTAAAAACTCCTCCAAAAGTAATCCCAAACACTGGTGCCTATTATGTTGCCATGTGCACATCCTTAGTCTGATGCACTACCTAAGATAAAACTAGATTATATATACATGTATCGCCTTCCCAATACAGAGATCCTACTTTCTTTCCTTCACTATACTACCCTTCAAAAACTACCTCTAGATTTGGAAAACCTTGTGTAAGGGCTAGGTAGCTAGGTTGGGTCAGATGTGCCCGCGGTTCTTATTCTCTCCTCTGACGCACTCTCATCATAATCCGATGAGGTATCTCTACCACACTTTCCAAATGTCAGGAGGATATGATACACCAACTCTTAATCTTCCACGGGGGTATCAAAACCTTCACTAGTAATCATTCTTCTCAACAACAACGTTGTATAGACTGCCCTCTCTCACACTTCATTAGACTTGAGCCATCTTTCATCTCTCTAACTTTCTTCCACCAGGTTTTCCACCATATTTCTCCACACCTACTCCTTCCCTTATGTGTGGTGGGGATTTAACTAGCCATAGGTAATCTCTTTAGCCCCAGTTCTACCATCAGGGTCTTGAAAAGCTAAGGGTATCATGTGCAAATAAGATCCTCTGTGCTCACACAAGAACTTGAACTCTACTTCATCTAGGAAAGAATATATGGAAATTACGTAATCCAAAGTATAGTTACACAAAGAAACTTCCCACCAATGATCCACAACTCTAGTCCACATCTCAATCAAATCAAAGAGAGTCTAATAGTCTTCCTACGTCTAAACTCTTGTGATTGGGCATAGAACTCTATTTAATGGGTATGTTGAAAACCATTGGTACAATTGTACTGGGAAGAAGCTGAAGAATATTTCATATAAGAAATCATACATGTTATCCACCACCCAATTTTGTGCATTAAAATCACGTCCAACGTTATATCTCTGTGTGTAACATCCACTTTTTAAGACTTTAGAAACAAGGGATTTTTTTAAATATAATGTTCTCTGTTCTAAATTAATATAATTCACAAAAAACATTCCACAGCCAATCCATATCATAAAATAAAACCATATGCAATTGTAATGACTTAGTGAGACACCGATCACTCATTCCATGACTCGGTATTAGACCGATCTCTCATGTTGACTTAATAATGTGTATACTATGTATACTTGGTTCCTTTACCCTTTTAAGGGTACCCAAATGTTCTATCTAAGAAGCCTATCTGAATAACTATTATCAATATTCATATGAAATATTGCATCTTAGATTATGTGATATAGAACAATGAAACCAACAACTTGCAATACTTTGGCCAAAATTTTTAAAACATGTCTACCATGTTTACATTCCAAGATGACATACTAGTCAAAAGGAATATGTCCTTCACCACACTTGCACTATTATCTAGAATGGTCTTTCTTGACTTCTGTCAACCAAATTTGAGTCAAAATTTCACACTAAAAAAGGGAAACTTACATGCACTAGTATGGAAGACTACTCGTGGTGACTAAGTATACATACACATACTCAATCGACTTATGTTGATTGGGTGTGTCTAGTCACCCTAAGTCAATATGAGTTGACCACAACACTAACTCATGTTTCTATCTTTTTTTAGGTTGGAGCCATGAATGAGACTTTCACTTATGTCAATCGAGTTAATCAAACTAAGTGGGGTGTTGAGGAATATCTGGTTGCATCATAGTATCCTCGTAATGACTCATGTCATTATGAAGGTACTATGCTGCAGTTGCTATGTTTCAATATATAACTGAGTTTTATCAACTAGACTATCATACTTAAGAATATTAGTTTATTAACCCAATCAATTATTATCTTATAGTTTTATCGATAACAAATATTTTAAGGGTCTACTAATCACAATTTAACCCAAGAAGGTTACGAGGTGTAATTTACATGAGAAGAAGGTATGTAGATAAAATATGCATTCCTACTCATTCTAATTTCATGCTTATGTTTAACTTAATCTTAACTATTTATTACTAAATATCGATACGTCTAAATTTTATGTTAGAAAGGTAAGATCATTAGATCTTCTTACTATAGTTTTATCTTGTAACAAGCTTATTGAAACTTTTAGTTTAGACTTCATAATACCGTAAGTCTAAATCTTGTTATTATCCTTTTTAAACATTCATGTTTTAATTATAGAAATTAGCTAAAGAAAACACAACCAATCATCCTCGTGATTTAATCATAAACCCATACAAGATATCATATATAGATCTTCATTTAATTACAAGGAAGATATCCTTTTTCCTTATTAAGGATCAATCTCCTATTTATGAAAACAGAACACCTTTGCTTTAGCATAATAAAAAAGTCATACACACATATATATATGATCTAACCATATTCCCTTCTTATTATTTAAGGCTCTACCAAAGATTATCAACTTAGTTTTTCCCTTTCACGTGAAATGAAATCAACTGAAAGTGTAGATCATTAATATTAGAAGCTTATATATATCACACAATCTATTAAGTTGTGTAATTCCATATTACATACATATCTATATTACCCCCATCATGAATGATATTACTTAGTAATATTACACAACTTATGTCATGCAAGTCTCATAAGTAAATCAACAATCAACATTCACCAAAGCAATTCATTTATCAAAAAGAGAGTTCTCCATTCTCTAAACTCAGGAAATATTTCAAAGGATTACAAAATGTCATTACATAAATATAAAACTAGTTTTAATACATCTTATTTTCCCAAAAAATTACATTTCAAGTATATGTGGCTATATAGTCATCATAATAAAGAGATCATTTCATTAGTAGAACATATGTAACTTTCTATATGTCTTTCTCCTTTCATATTTTATGAAATCCATTTGCAAAATTGTTAGCAGAAGTCATTTTAAAAGAACTGAGTATGATAAATGCTATAATGTTAACATAATATGATTTTATCTAACTATTTCATAAAAGGAACTGTACGTACCCAAAAATGTAGGTATTGTACAGCTGGAAAGAGGTTACAGAAACCCCAATGATGATTCAGATCTCTTCACAAGGTGTTCAAAATCCAAAAAAGCTCGCCAAGTGTACATTTGCATCCTAGAAAGCCTTGTCTAGCTTTTGTGTGTCTTGTTCTACCCTCTACCCCCTTTTCCTTGTATTTTTAACTTTAAGTTATAGAACGCCACCCTACTTGGGTAGCGGTCATGTGACTACCGCCCAGGACAGGGCGGAGGTCCTATAACCACCTCCCTATGCGTAGGGCAACGGTCCTGTGCATGTTTTCCAGAACGTTTGATGATTTCGTCAAACGTAAAATTAAAATTTCTATCTGCATTCCTCAACCACTAAAGCTTGCATTTAAGTTTTGGCCACCTGGTAAATAGTGTTTTCCCTTTGTTTAATATTAGAAGAGTTCAATTTAGATTTACCCTCTGGTAAATCCAAATGCTATAAATACCCAGCTTTCTTTCAAACAAATGGCCCCCTCTCCTTTTGTGTTTGATTATTTAGTTTGTTTGAAGTTCTTGCATGAGTTTCAATAGTTTTATATTTTACATGAATTATCAGTCTCTCCTTTCTGCTTTAGAGATCATTTGATCTTCTTCCTTTCATCTTACTTCATTGTTGTCTCATACAATCAGTTTAGCATAAGGTAGTTTCACTTTTAGATTAGAATCCATCTTAGAGTTACAGGTTTTGTTTGTCACAAGAGATAGATCCCATAATTCTCATTGTATTTGTGTTGTATCCCCACAATAAATCCTACTAGGAATTGCATAGTCAAGCTCTGTTCACTTGCACTATCCCTCTCTTACTTGCATTGTATTCGGTTTATATCCAAAGCTGCCATTGTTTGAGTATCTTCTTCTGCTAACACTATCACACTCACACTTTTCTGGATTCAAGAACACGAAGGAACGAGGAGATCACATTGAGGGGACAAGTCATGACACAACTGGATTTACCACTATTCTGTAAACTCCAGGTTTGAGCTATCAAAGTTGTAGTTACAATATATCAAATAGAGTAGCAAATTATTTCATTTTAGTTAAAACTCACTTTCGATATTGCCAGGGAAGCTGTGGGGAATGATAGTTTCTAAGAAACTATGATTCATTCCTCACTTCTGAGGTAGGATTGGAAGTCTTTTGATTAAACTAGTTAGTTATTTAAATATTTAGGATAAATTCACAACTGCACAGGAAAATAGCTATACCCGGCTAGCTTGCTTGTTTTAAATTTTATTATTAGATTAATTGTCCATTATCTGGATATATTAGAATAGTTTCTCTTTTAATTTTGTTCAAATACACATCATTGAAAATACAAAAATAAGAGAAATATAAGCATAGTGTAGATATATCTTTCATGGTTAATTTACTCATTTCAGTTAAATTATCTTTTTGCATGACAATTACGGGACCCAGAGAGCCTAGGGAATACGTATTCAAACCGGTAGTATCTCAGCCGAATCTCTTCACAACGTTAACAGATATAGATCAAGGGCTTAGGATTCAGGTCTTTCAAATGACAACAAATCAACAAGAAATTAGTGAACAATTGAGACAATTGAATATTAAAGATGACAAAGCATACACATTTTGGTCAAGTCAACCCAACTATAGACTACCCTGATAGGATATCCGCATGACCATACAAGAACCCGAAAGAGAACAAATATTTGGCTATGATCCATTAGTTCCACAGCCAGATGCAGGAGACCTTCTCATCGACATAGACACAGGGTTGCATATACAAGTTGCCAGAACACCTGTAAGGTATTCTGAGAAAATCACACAACTCCTGGTACTAAACATAGAAGCTGAAAAGGCTTATGACCATTGGATAGTCAGAAGAAGAGATTGATTCTTCACATGACCATAACAGGTCCACAACAACCATGAACTCATGGTTGTGATCCCCAGGTCCCACAACCCAATGGGCCTGCAAGTCAGTTAAGTATTGACACCGGTTTACGAACGCTGGTATTTAGATCCTCACCACTCCCACCAGATATCATAACGCAATTTTCTGTATTAAATATAGAAGCCAATCAATCCAACATTTTCTGGGCTAGACCAGAAAACCACCCATAGTTTATTACTAAATCCACTACACCTCTCATTACCATTTTCCATGACCTTGTCTGGAAATATACACGAAAGCACCTACAGGTCATTTTCCACGTATCCAACAGCCAATAGATAGGATCTTAGATAGAGCTCAACATTGATTGGAGCCTCTGAGCATCTATTATATCTGAATGGTCCATTACACCAATTCAGGTTAGGAGAGCTTTCTTTGCCTTAGATTCACAGATTCCATTATTGTGTGTTGAGGATATAAGATTTCCCAACTAGTTTGTCTATATCCACATATATTCCATTCTCACGGCTGTCTCGGCATGACCTCGGGAGGTCGGGTACAAAGAAGAGCTACTTGTAGATTCTCATGCTCACATGTCACTTTTCTATCATACAAAATTGGTGAACCCAACGTGAACAAACAATCGTTCCCCTTTTATTTTCATTTCTTTCATCCACCTTCACTCTTTCCCATTATTCTACATGGGTATTTATATACCCCCCGAATATGTCGGGATACGACGCATATGGCAGACCTCTCTCAGGTCTCGAAGCAAATTATGGTCAAACAAATAGACAACCGTCACCCTCACTTTCTGTATGGGCTGACAACTATTCAAGTAATTACTTGTCATCACAAACTCCTCCTCAAAGAACTAGCTCTAGTTCTTCATTTCAAATTGAGGAGTTGGATCAACTCACACAAACTGCAACAACCAGAGCCCTCAGGCTCTAACAATATGACATTTACTGGAGAATCCACTTCATCTCCTCAGGTTTTGTTCAGACCACAAATCAGTAGACAGTTAGATCCACTCCCATTTTTGGATGAGGAGTATTTAGCACACTATGCTAGAAGTGAACAACACTTCCAAAACATGTACCCACCTATAGGAAGTTTGCAAACACAACCCGATACCCTACTCCAAGAAAACACCCCCATTCCTCCACCTATGGGAAATACTCTCAGTGAAGCTTGGCAGGGTAATGATCAATTCATAGTAGGGTATCATACCCCTTTACAACCTCAAGGTGTACAACAACCACCATTAAGGAAAAACACTGTGTCTTCGCCAATCAAGGTCATCTCAGCCTTAGTTGAGAAGGTTAGAGGATTAGAACTTGCTCAAGCAAATCAAAATTCATATTTTGGGCAAGCAGGAATCCCCAACCCTCCGCATCATCCCAGCCAAGTTGACCTCCTTATAGGAATAGGCACATTAGGCATGCCTCCTCAACATTCATATAGCTATCCACAAGCAAACACCAACTAGAACCACATTTTCAAATGCCACTTCAGTTGAAAGTATGATACCTCCCGGACTTAGCACCAAACAACCCATACCAGAGAAATGCTCCTCCCTACTTGAACATTTATTCAAAATCACCACAAGGAGACATGTTCTCTTCTCCTGGGATGTTCACTCAACCACAGGGATTTCCTTATGTCCCTGCAAATACATATGTTATGCCATATCAACAACCCATTCCACCTCCACCCCCTCAGCAGGCACCATCGATGGTCGAAGCCTATGCGGTAGGGACTTACTCAGAATATTTAAAAGAGCCCCTAGACTTCACCATACGAAGTGTCATGCTTCCAAGACCTCTTCCCGATTTACCCAAATACAAAGGGGAGGGAGATCCGAATGCACATATCAAGGCCTATGCCATGGCCATTCGAGAATTACTCCCTTGGGATGGGGTTGTTGCTAAGATATTCCCTAAAACCTTAGAGGGTATTGCCCTTGATTGGTATTACAGAATACCTGAAGCCTCTGATACACTCATTCAAACAACTTGTGTCAGAGTTTATCAAAGCTTTTGACATGAACAAATTGTTAAGAACAAGAATCAGAGAATTCTTACATATTAAACAAGAGCATAATGAATCCGCTGCTCATTTTATTCAAAGATGGCGTACGGTTCTCTACTCATCAGCAAGTGCTCCAAACATGGATCAGATGGAACTATGTGATTTATTCCTTCATTCCCTCAATAGAGAGATAAAGGAAGAAGTCCAGAAGTTCCCACTAAGAACTTATGATGAAGTACTCGAGAGTGCTCTCCGAATCAGATCAAGCGGAAATAGATAGTGGTCGTAAGACATATGGAACAAATGGGAAATTAATCACTCCCAATCAAAACACTACGACCTATCCTAATGCCACAAATACCAATCAAGGACCCAAAATCCTTAACAAAAACTGTATGGGTTACAACAGATGGAGTAACTGACCAAGTTAAAAGGGAAAACATCGTAAACATTTCACCACCTGTTAACAATCAACGAAATAAAAAATTTACTCCAACAATCAACGTGGTGGATTTTAATCATCCATCATGACAACAACAACAACAACAACAACAAAAATGGAAAATCCAAACACAAGGTCCAAATCAAAACCCAACTGGATATCAGAGTCAAAACCAAAGGCAACAACCTCAAAATTTTAACTCTAACAACCAGCAACCTAATCAGAATTTTGGACCACAACAGGTTTCAAATCAACAACCTTGAAACTATAATCCCAACTTGTATTGTGGTTTCCACAAGATTCAAGGCCATGATACTAGGACTTTCCATGACTACAATAAATTCATGCAGCATTTTCCAGAAGACCAAAGACAACTCTTTATAGATATGTTTTTAGCAAATTCTGTAGTACCCATGCCAAACACTTACACAGGGGTAGTTTCCCCTCAAAATGCACCCCTCAAGATCTTTAACGATCCACTCCCAAATCACTCTAACAATAACAGGTTAGATCCAAATGGGAACAAACAAGGGTGTTATGATAGGAAATAATGATCATGAAGCCTCAACTTCATTAAATCCACTGGTCGCACCCCAATTAGGAACTCGACCACAAACCAAGATAGTTGGCCTGGTAGAGTTAGATACCAAGCTACCCATAGAAACCATAACAAGAACACGAGATTATTCTTCTCAACCAGTTCCAAACTATCCATTAGAACCAGACAACATTCAACAAACATTGGTAAAACCCATAGGTGCTTATGATTTAATTAATGACTTAACAAAGACCTTCTCTCACATTTCCTTCTTGGATTTGTTGAAGAACTCTCCCTGCCCATAGGGCTTCTCTCTTAGAAGCATTAGGCCTTGGTCATTTAATTAACATCACTCCTCCTCCAGAAATGCAAGTAAACCATGTAGAATTTGATGTCTACCCTCCAGGGCAGCCAGATAGGGATACTGAGTTTATATTTGATATAAGAAAAATGCCAACAGACACTGAAATTACGTGAAGAGGCGACCCAACCTTACATTTACAGGTATGGGTTTACAATAATTATGTTAAGCATGCAATGATTGACGATGGGGCAGCAGTTAACATAGTCCCCTTCTGCTTTTCTTCAAAATCTAGGATATGGAGAAACAAATTGTTCCACAACATGAAATACACTAAGAGGTTATGATAGCCTCAAGGCCACTTCAATTGGAACCATAGTTTTACCAGTCACCTTAGGACCCAAGACAGTCCTCACTGAATTTTATATTATAGATCAGGAAACCAACTATAATATGATCCTCGGTTGACCATGGATACACCACATGAAGGCAATCCCTTCCACGCTTATTCCAGGAAATAAGATTTTTGCACCTAGGGAAAATATTTGTGGCACAAGGTGACCCAAAACCATTCGATATACACCTAGCAGACTTGAAGAAAAGACCAGGCGTTCACTCTGACTTTGAACTCCCAACAAATCAACTTAGCAAACCAATCAATTCAAAACCAGAAGAGAAGTTGATACCTACAACAAAATTAGAAATTACAAATCTAGTCGAAGGCATTCCAGCACTCAAAAATGAGACTAACGTCATAGAAATGGTATCATTAGGGACTACCACAAAAATTGTAGAATTACTAGAGAAAGATCTACCCATTCTCCTACCATTTGATTCTATGGGTATGGGATACACCCTAGGAATTGGTTCCCTTCCATCAGATGAAAGTTTGTATGGTAGAAGTAACCAAGGTGGAAGAAATAGACATGAGGAATGTCCCAACATCCATTTTTCCAAGAAAATATTGGACTCTCCACTTCGATGGAGCTAGATGTCATTTTGGAGCTGGGGCAGGTGTGATCTTTACTTCTCCCGAGGGAAAGATCCTACCTTTTTCCTTTAAGTTAAATTTTGAGTGTACAAACAATGGGGCTGAGTACGAAGCCCTCCTCCTTGGCCTCATCATAGCCAAAAGGATGGGTGTTGATAACATTAGAGTGCTAGGAGACTCACAACTAGTTGCAAACCAAGTCTCTGAGGTATATGAGACTAGAGCTGAACATTTACAACTCTATAAAATGGTGGTATTAGATCTAACCAAAGGATTCAACTTCATATCAATTGAAGCAATCCCACGAGAGTAGAACCTTCTCGTAGATTCAATAGCAACCTCAGCTTCTTGTTTCACTCCAAACAGTGAGTTGGAAAATACAAGTTTCACGGTATCACTTCGTACTGAACCATTGGTGCGTAAAATACCAACAAACCCACTCCTGACTCATATAGAAGCTGAGAATGAGTTTTCTATCCTGGATCACTTTGATAGTGATAGAATCACTCTCGAATATCTAAATGCCTATGCAGAGCTACATCTTGCTCATCACATAGTGGATCTTTCCCTAATCCCACATTCCTCTTCCTATTTTGGAAATCCCATGATAGAGTCTCCTCCACAAAAGGATCTCGATATCTACGAGGTAGAGAATGGAGAAATTTTGGAACTACCTCCGGCCCCACCTGAATTTGAAGAAGGAAACTTCCTTAATCGAAGAAACAATTGACATAAACATTGGAATGGAGGAAGAACCAAAAATTTTGAAGTTAGGATCCTCGTTAACTCCAGAGGAGATAGAAATACACACCCAAATCCTCAAGGAACATCAAAAGGCTTTCACATTTAACTACAAAGAAATGATAGGAATTGCACCACATATCACGGTACATAATCTTGTCACCAAACCAGATGCAAAGCCAATTAAACAAAAGTCAAGACCAATGAAACCAAAAGTGGCTCTCATGGTGAAAGAAGAAGTAATGAAACTTCTCCAAGTGGGATTCATCAAACCAGTTGACTATTCACAATGGGTATCTAATATCATCCATGTTCTCAAAAAGAATGGGAAGATACACATTTGCATAGACTTTCAGGATATTAACAAAGCTTGTCCCAAAGATGACTTCCCATTACCATCCATTGACGTTATTGTTGATGCAACAACTGGATTTGAACTATTGTCCCTCATGGATGGGTTCTCAGGGTATAATCAGATTAAAATATCTGAACAGGATCAAGCCAAGACCACATTTATAACTCCTTGGGGAACTTATTGTTACGTTGTCATGCCGTTTGGTCTTAAGAACGCCAGTGCTACATACCAGCAAGCAATGACATACATATTCCACGACCTTATTCATAAAATTGTGGAATCCTACGTGGATGACTTGTTGGCCAAGGCCAAGAAGCGTTGTGATCACCCAGAAGTACTCTGTATCATTCTCTCATGATTGATCGAGTATGGCATCACATTGAACCCAGAGAAATGTGTATTTGGTGTGACAGGAGGCAAGCTTTTGGGTTACATTATATCCTCACGAGGGATTGATGTCGATCCAACCAAAATCTGGCTATTCTTGAAATGATTCCACCATCAGATGAGTCTAGTATCAGATCATTTCTTGGGAAACTAGGTGCAATTCGAAGGTTCATTCTGGACTTAAGTTTTGTTGTTCATCCAATCAACAATTTATTAAAGAAATATTATAGCATTGATTGGATAGAAGAATGTAATGAGGCCTTCAAAGTAGTTAAACACTTCTTATTGTCTCCTCCCATGTTAATGCCTCCTAGACCAGATCATCCTTTGATCCTGTATTCACGGGCTACTGATGTCTCCCTAGCCTGCATGTTGGCTCAAGAAGACAATGATAAATGAGAATGTGCAGTCTATTTCATTAGCCGAGACATTGCTTGATTATGAAACACGTTATACATAGGTAGAAAGAGAATGCCTTGCCATAGTCTTTGCAACAAAACATTTAAGACATTACATGTTAAATCAAGAAACAAGGGTCATTGTAAAGACAAATCATTTATGAACATTCCTCACGCAAGGGTCTTTATCTAAAAAGGTTGGACGATTTATAACCTTAATGGGTGAATTCAAATTAACATTTGTAAACCAGAAATCTGTTAAGGGACAAATCATTGCAGATTGGTTAGCTAACAATCCATTAGATGGAGGTGATCTGGTAGATTTGGACTTTCCCGATGAGTGCATATACTTTGTTCGAAACCAGACCCCCCATCTCTACATGCCCTTGGTACACTGACATTGTCAATTTTATCATGGACCATACGTACCCAGAAGGTGCCACATCACAACAAAGAAGGTGGTTACACATTATCACTACTAAATATGTTATCTTAGAACAAGTGCTCTATCGTAAAGCCTTTGATGGAATGCTTTTAAGATGCGTTGACACTGAAGAATCCAAAAATATTCTTTACGAATCCCATAGTGGGATATGTGGAGGCCACTTTGGTGGTCACACCACTGCTCACAAAATACATCAGATGGGCTATTTATGGCCCACTCTAGAACATGACACAGTAGAGTTTGTGCACAAGTGCCATAAATGCCAAGAATTCTCCCATGAGATTCACATGCCAGCACAGGCTCTGCAACCAATCGCAACCCCATGGCCCTTTTCCACGTGGGGCCTAGATTTGATAGGGAAATTCTCTCCCTCATCAATAGATGGCCATAATTTTATAATCACGGCCACATAATATTTTACCAAATGGGTAGAGGCCATGCCTCTCACCACCGTACCAGGTTCTGTAATCACTAAGTTTATTTTGAATCAAATCATTTGTAGGTACAGTGTCCCGCAAGTCATTATCTCAGATAATGGCACATCCTTTAAGAATGATGAGGTCCATGAGTTATGTAGTAAATTCAAGATAAACCATCATATGGCCTCTCTTTACTACCCTCAAGCCAATGGACAAGCTGAAGCCACAAACAAAACATTAAAAGCTATTCTCCTCAAAACAATTAAGGAGAATAAACATGGATTGGCATTTAAAATTATACCCATCCTTGTGGGCCCATCAAACCTCAATAAGAACACCAATAGGGGAAACCCCTTTCTCATTAGTATTTGGGGCAGAAGCAGTTCTCCCGCTTGAGGTCGAAATACCTAGCCTCCACATCTCATTACAAGGGATTTTGGGAGAAGAAGCCTATAGAGAGGCACACCTCTCTCAACTAGAAATCCTTGATGAGGCCAGGCTAAATGCCAAACAAATGGCATAGAGCCTATGCTGACCGATGTGTAGGAAATATAACAAAAAGGTCTACGAATGAGAAATATATGAGGGAGATCTAGTTCTAAGACTAGACAACCAGATTGATAAGAAAACCGGCGAAGGAAGGAAATTCCGGCCCAAGTGGTTGGGCCCATACCGAGTCATGAAAGACTACATAAATGGTGCATATCTCTTGTGTACACTAGAAG
This sequence comes from Taxus chinensis, assembly GCA_019776745.2. Classification (NCBI taxonomy): domain Eukaryota; kingdom Viridiplantae; phylum Streptophyta; class Pinopsida; order Cupressales; family Taxaceae; genus Taxus; species Taxus chinensis. The sequence continues at coordinate 763,025,343 of CM034154.1, read as the reverse complement.
GTGAGGAATTCAATGAAACTAAATCAATTCCTTGCATCTTAAATGGTTTTACACATAAGGCATCAACATCACCATTTGTATATTATATCTACCTACATTGCATTTAGTCACTTAGTTGTTTCATTTTGTTCACTCGTTTCGTAACTATTGTGGTCAAGGAACTTATTCTTAAGAAATTCATTACAAGCTTCTGAAAATATTGGCAAAAGCATTCAAAATCATATCTCTTCAGTTTTCATAATATCATCAAATGGTTCCAAAATCATTTCATCAATTTGACAGACAAAGTCTTGACAAAAACCATACCAAGGCCTGCATACTTGGTCATACTCATTCTTTTCTACTTGGTTAAGTTGTTCTTACCTATGGTCTATTCTAGAAGCTTCTTGGTGTCACATCTATCCTTCTTACATCTCTTTGAAACAAGGATACTCCAAAGTCACAAATCAGAAGTGTCAAGTTAAAACCAAAATGCTAAACCAAATAGAATATTTTATTTTTACACACTTCTTTGCCCCACCAACCTTCAGTGATGAGCCCGTATCTCTTACTAGTGATACAAGGTTGAGAAAGGAAATAAGTGCCCTTACTCACCTATATCCTGCCTTCGGTGATGAGCCCATGCTTCCTACTAGTAGCATGAGATAGGGTGTAGGGGGTCCATTCACGCAAATTAGTGAATATTAATATTTTAAAGAAAAGTATACTAAGTGAAGTTAAATATCCAAATTCCAAAGAGATCAAATCCTTAAAACCATATTTTTTTGACCAAGTTGCCATCCATGGATCTAAGTCTAGATAAACTGGAAAATAAGATACATTCTGAACTATGTAGTAGTTTCGAGTAAGAGTAAGTACGCAAGTCTGAATTTGATTTCTATCAAAACCTTGTCTTTCTCTTATCATTTCCATTCAGTCAAACTCATAAAATTTTTGCCCTTCCCAACTCTTGGTGTTGAGCCCTCACATCTTACTAGTTGTGTGGAGTTAGGAATGGGGAAAGTTCATCTCGTTATCACTAGATATTCATCACATTTTTCCAAAATAAGAAGAAGCAACGAACATTGCCCAAAGAAGCCAAAAGTTTAGTACTACAATATGTTTATCATCATCACATATCAGCATTACATAAAAAAATATCAAAGAGAAACATTATGTTATCACTTGTCATCCATTGCATACATTCTGAAAAGCATATAAAAAACAAAGATTCTAAAAACATCTAGTATACACATGGGAAATGAATCACAAAAATTCTAGATACAAGAAGATGATATATATATATATATATATATATATATGAATCATGTTTTATATACAATTCCATCATGCACTAGGCATGGTCAAAATGCTCAATGAGCCTAGAAAATACAAAAACACTCGTATAAACATCTGACCAAAAATCACTACAAAAAGACACCATGATCTCTCAATCCCTATGGGATCCCTCAAATGGTGCATGACCATGCATCTAGGACTCCTGCTTGTGATGACACTCTGAATGAACTAAGGGCTCATGATCACGGCCAGTAGCTATGGTCTCACTATGAGAATGAATCCTCCTCATCAAGCGCTCAGCAGTCCTATATCCAGCTAACTTAGTACGAAGGGAGGTCATGATCTTTTCCACCTTCCAGACAGGGGAAAACACATCATGTATGGCTGCTGAAGGCTCTCCAATGTCCTTAGTAAGGCTCCCATGTACCCTCTCAGACCTGAACTCTATGGGGAGCAGTAGAGTGTCTACGCACACCTAGTGAATCAAGTCTCGCCATCCCTCAGCATAGTCACTGCAAATAAAAAAGAGAAATAAACAAGTTAGAAAATTGTCCAAAATAAGTCAAAAACAAACGAAACAATAAAAGGGAAATATCAACTAAACAATTCTAACTAAAACAAAATCGAGAAAAGAGTAGTAACTCACTCGGATCTCTAGGCCTCCAGGTGGGATCTCTAGGATCTGCACCTGCCACTGACGTTGCCACTGACTATGGAACCTCCCCCAAATCTGGAAAGAAATGACGTCCTGTTACGGACTCATCATCTCCCCCAATGTCCCAAGAAGGAAACTCCTCTGAGATCAGGGTCACCTTCTCTACACTCTCCTCCACCCTCTCGGCCCTCAAGATACTCTGAGTGTCATGCCACTCAGAGTCACTATCATCCCTGATCATCCCACCTGTCTCTTGTCCTCCCTCTGTCTCCTCCTCTGTCTCCTCTCCTATGAACTCCTCAAATTCTGAGTCCACATCAATGGGCTCATCTCCCTCTCCACTATGAGCAGGACTAGCTCTGATCTGAAGTAAAGGTGCTCGAGGAGCACCGGCTACCCCTCGGCATGAACCACCCACCTAGCTGCAATGGGAACTCCAAGAGTGATCATGGTCTAACCTCGTCCTCTAGGACCTCCCCTGGCCTCATGAACAGACCTGTATACTGGCCCCACTAGAGGAAACATATCAATATAGGGGAGGCCAAACTACTGTGGTACTCTGTCAAAGGGGTGGATCTCCAACTTCCCCATCTTGTCTATCAGCTGACTAGTAGTATAGCAGGTGATCAATGTGTGTGTCTCCTCTCCCCATAACCCTGCCATGGCCTGATAAGGAGTGGCCTCCATGTCTGTAATAGTTAAAGAAGCCACTGGCTGGTGTGGCATCCTAAGTACAGTCATCCCTGTCCACCTCGCTACCCTGACAGCCCTGGGATCCTCTACCTGTACACCTCTCCCATAGGGAATGATGCGCTCATACACCCAACTCATGACTAGAGTAGGGTGACTCAATGACTGTCCCTGTAATCTGACCACCCTATACAAATCATGATAGGTGGTCCCAAGAATGTCTACTCCCCAAGCGTAAACACGGCCATGCACCTCAATCTATGTGTAATAATGGGAGCCCAGTAGTATAAGAGAGTATCCCCTCCCTTGTCCCTAATCAACCACGAAGGCCAAGATACCCATAATAACCTGGCAGAGCACAGGGATAGGAGAATCAACAATGGAATAGACCTTCACCCCCTTCTTTCGAGCCCATGGAGACAACAACATCTCCCATATAGGTGGCCCACTGAACCATCTGAGATCTGGATATTGCTTGTCTTGAGAGACAACCATCTCCCAAGAATCGGGACCCCCAGTATATGCGATAAACATCCTCTAGGGTGATGGTCCACTCACCCCTGACTCCTAGAAATTGGAAAGTGTTCTGATCTGCATCCCAGTATGAAAATAAGTCACACAATATGTGACTAGCAGGTGCAACATGAGGGACCTGTGTAATCCTCCAAATGCTAGCCCTCTGTAGAGTATCTCACTCTTCCTGAGTAAGTGCCTCTAGCACTGCTGGGAGCTAATCACACTCCCTCTCTCTACTCCATCTGATGTACTCCTCCTTCTTCTACATCCACCCAAAAATAGAGAAAAAGAGTAAGTTAGTAACATAATCCAACTAGAAAAATTATCAAGAACATATAAAAATGTCAAAAATGCAAAGACAATTAAAAATTACATCTTTTTTTGCATTCTGTTTGAAACCGCCGCCTTGTGCAGAGTGGCGGTTTCCTAACCGCCACCTTCTGAGGCAGCGGTCATGTAACCACCACCTTATGAAGTGGCGGTCCCGTAACTGATCATAAGGTGGCATCACCCTACCTCTGTGCAGGGTGGCGGTCCTGTCCCGAATCACCAAACATGGCTCAAAGCCCTAAAAACACTTTAAAAGAACAAAAATGCACCATTTTAACTGAAATAAAGACCTACCCTATAGGTGCCCCCCTAGAGACTCATTTAAAACTAACATTTTCAAAAATAATCCCCCCAAAACCAAGATTTTAACATTTCTATATTTTAGGTTTAAAAATGATAAATTGAGGAGAACTAACCTGAGACTTCACAGGTCGATATCCTGCTCTTGGAGGCATGATCACGATCTCACAACGAATGTTTTGACTGCACTCTCATCGAAAAGGTCACCATGGGTCCCAAAGCTCAAAAACCACCAAATCAACACATGCAAATGAATAGTAAAATGAGTTCATTTTATATATATATATATATATATATAGTATTCTAATTTTGTTTTGAGTGTTCTTACGTGCAGAGTTGGAGCACTCGACGGAGGTAAGTTCTTATCCCCACACAAATGGTAAGTCCTCATTTCATATTAATTTAGTATTTATTTTTTCGATCTATTTTATCTATCTGCACTTGAGTCCTCTTTTCATTTTGCAGATAGTGGGAATTTGGTATGGTGACATTTCAACACACGGGTGTGTCAGGTATAGCTTCTAACTCCCCATTTTGGGACCGCCATACTCGGACCCACCATTTTATGCCTCTTCATGGCTAAAACGCTTCTCCAAGGGGGCAATATGTATGTACCCAAAAATTTAGGTACTGTACTACTGCAAAAAGAGGTTACGGAAACCCCAATGATGATTCAGATCTCTTCACAAGGTGTTTGGAATCTAGAAAAGCACCAAGTGTACATTTGCACCCTAGAAAGCCTTGTCTAGCTTTTGCATGTTTTGTTCTAGTCTCTGCCCCCCTTTTCCCTGCATTTTGTCTTTAAGTTACAGAACCACCGCCCTACCTTGGGTAGCGGTCCTGGTGACCGCCGCCCAGGACAGGGCGGTGGTCCTGTAACCACCTCCCTACGTAGGGCATGGTGGTCCTGTGCGCGTTTTCCAGAACATTCCGATGATTTTGTCAAACATAAAAATTCAAATTTCTATCCGCATTCCTCAACCACTAAAGCTTGCATTTATGTTTTGGCCACCCTAGTAAATAGTGTTTTCCCTTTGTTTAATATTAGAAGAGTTCAATTTGGATTTACCCTCTGGTAAATGCAAATGCTATAAATACCCAGCTTGTTTCAAACAAATGGCCCCTCTCCTTCTGTGTTTGATTATTCAGTTTGTTTGAAGTTCTTGCATGAGTTTCAATAGTTTTACATTTTGCATGAATTATCAGCCTCTCCTTTCTACTTTAGAGATCATTTGATCTTCTTACTTTCATCTTGCTTCATTGTTGTCCCATACAATCAGTTTAGCATAAGGTAGTTTCACTTTTTAGATTAGAATCCATCTTAGAGTTGCAGGTTTTGTTTTGTCACAAGAGATAGATCCCAGAATTCTCTGCGTATTTGTGTTGTATCCCCACAATAAATCCTACTAGGAATTGCATAGTCAAGCTCTGTTCACTTGCACTATCCCTCTCTTACTTGCATTGTATTCAATTTATATCCAAAGCTTCCATTGTTCGAGTATCTTCTTCTGCTGACGCTATCACACTCACACTTTTCTGGATTCATGAGAACACGAAGGAACGAGGAGATCACACTGAGGGGACAAGTCACGACACAACTAGATTTACCACTGTTCTGTAAACTCCAGGTTTGAGCTATCAAAGTTGTAGTTACAATATATCAAATAGAGTAGCAAATTATTTCATTTCAGTTAAAGCTCACTTTCGATATTGCCAGGGAAGCTGTGGGGAATGATAGTTTCTGAGAAACTATGATTCATTCCTCACTTCTGAGGTAGGATTGGAAGTCTTTCGATTAAAATAGTTAGTTATTTAAATATTTAGGATAAATTCACAACTGCACAGGCAAATAGCTATACCAGGCTACCTTGCTTGTTTTAATTATGTTATTAGATTAATTGTCCATTATCTGAATATATTAGAATAGCTGCTCTTTTAATTTCATTCAAATACACATCATTGAAAATACAAAAATAAGAGAAATATAAGCATAGTGTAGATATAGCTTTCATGGTTAATTTTACTTGTCATTTCAGTTAAAGTTATCTTTTGCATGACAATTACGGGACCCAGAGAGCCCAGGGAATACGTATTCGAACCGGTAGTATCTCAACCAAATCTCTTCACAACATTAACGGATATAGATCAAGGGCTTAGGATTCAGGTCTTTCAAATGACAACAAACCAACAAGCAATTAGTGAACAATTGAGACAATTGAATATTGAAGACGACAAAGCATACACATTTTGGTCAAGTCAACCCAACTATAGATTTCCTTGATAGGATATCCGCATGACCATACAAGAACCCGAAAGAGAACAAATATTTGGTTGTGATCCATTAGTTCCATAGCCAGATGCAGGAGACCTTCTCATCGACATAGACACAGGGTTACGTATACAAGTTGCCAGAACACCCGTAAGGTATTCTTGAGAAGATCACACAACTCCTGGTGTTAAACATAGAAGCTGAAAAGGCTTATGACCATTGGATAGTAGGAAGAAGAGATTGATTCTTCACATGACCATAACAGGTCCACAACAACCACGAACTCATGGTTGTGATCCCCAGGTCCCACAACCCAATGGGCATACAAGTCAGTTAAGTATTGACACCGGTTTACAAATGCTAGTATTTAGATCCTCACCACTCCCGCCAGATATCATAACCCAATTTTTCGTATTAAACATAGAAGCCAATCAATCCAACATTTTCTGGGCTAGACCAGAAAACCACCCATAGTTTATTATAAATCCACTGCACCTCTCATTACCATTTTCCATGACCTTGTTTGGAAATATACACGAAGCACCTACAGGCAACTTTCCATGTATCCAACAGCCAATAGATAGGATCTCGGCAGAGCTCGACATTGATTGGAGCCTCCGAGAAACTATTATATCTGAACTGTCCATTACACCAATTCAAGTTAGGAGAGCTTTCTTTTCCTTAGATTCACAGATTCCATTATTGCGTGTTGAGGATATAAGATTGCCCAACTAGTTTGTCTGTATCCACATATATTCCATTTCCACCAGGCTATCTCGGCACGACCTCGGGAGGTCAGGTACGAAGAAGAGCTACTTGTAGATTCTCATGCTCACATGTCACTTTTCTATCGTACAGTGTAACCCCGTATGTTAATGAAGCTAATCTCCATGTCGGTGAATAACACAATTCAAAACCAGAAAAAACCAAGAAAGGCAGCTTTCATACAATTAATATCTAGGAAATACCGTTGAAAATAGATAACAGCGTGAAAATAATGCACGGTAAACAAAAAAACTAGGGGGAGGTAAGCAAGACATTCTATAGAGGACATGGAACTCTAGGGAGAGGGATCTATCTCAAGGGAGGACATCAATGTGAAACCCACTCATATTGAACTTGTGTATTATCTTGAAAACTTAATAGGATCCATGATTCCCCACCGAACTATAGGTAGATCCAACCATTTCATAACTTACCTATTAACGTCAATGAAAACCATTGAAAAGGTTCAAACATAATTGTCATGAGGTAGTGTTCTCCAACTCAACCTCTGTAGAGGATTCAAGAGTGGAGAAATTTTACAAGTAGATAAAATAGAACTAGATGTGGGAAATGAAGTTTTCCTATGCATGAATATTCAGAAGTGGAGAGACAGACTATGAAGAATGTGGTGGAATGTATGCTCATGGTGCACAAGGAGACTCCAACCTTTGATTAAGAAGCCATCCTGTAAATGATGGAATAAACTCAGAGCTCAACTTTCAGTGACCTAATGCTCATGATGATAAAGAACAAATAACAAACATTACAGGTAAGAACATTATTGTTAATAGAAAAATGCCAGATTAGGATAGAATACTTTATTAACAACATAACATCAATTTATAAGCTTTCCAATTTTAAGGCCTAAAATTCATAGCTCAAGTTAAAAACTCCATTAAAAACTATGTATATTGGCCACTAAGAGCACACTGCAGGTTAGCCCCCTTATAACATCCACATATTCATATTGGTGGGCTTAAGGTGGATAAGCTTTTGCTAAAATAAAGAATGAAATCCATTTCCAAGCATCTCTAACATGGGTCCATTTCTTACCCAACACATGCTGAATTCAACTCAAGCCAAATGATCTTGTGATTGAAGGAAACATGGCAATTCTCTAGAGCCAACCGTTAGGCATTCACTAACATTCCCAAAGAAGAGTAACATACAAAAAAGAATCCATGGTTGAACTATCGTGGCTAAGAAAATCGTCCTCCAGTCAAAATAAAAAACACTAAAGTAGAAACACATGTTTTTCAAAAGCAAACCTTGGCTGTACAAGAAAAGAATAAGAATAATAATTCTCCATTACGATGTCATCTTATCTAGTTCTACAAACCCTCACGTTGTCCCTTAGAGCTAAGTTTCTCGAAAGGAGTATATTTTATGCAAATGATTGTTTCCAAGGTCTGGGACTGGTCCACAAAACTATCTCTGCCCTATTGATAAGTTATGCCAACACACCTCATGGTGGGAACGAGTCATCTTGAGGAGACTAATGGGGATAAGTATTGCTATGTTTCTCTTGACGGTCATTATTTTCCAAAATAACCTCCGCTTTTGACTAACCATTTTGCTACATTGGAATCTGATACAAGGTTTGAAGACGAACACATGGAACAACAGATGGAATATTTTCCCTCATTCGTATCATGGAATATAAGAGGTCTTACAATCCTCATGAAATTTCTTTGTTTGTTTTGTAACTACCATTAATTTTTGAAGCTTCTTGCTACAAACTTCCTTGAAGTGTATTTAATTAGACAGTCATTCTTTTCTACACTTATCATGTGGATAGTCGTCCAGTGGTGCTAAACATTCTTATCATGCCCAATAAATTTTCATCCTTGATCTATTGCTTCAAGAAACAATCTATTACCATTGATTTATTTGGGTCATTATTATAATTAATGGTGACTCTTTTGGCCTTGTTAATGTATATGCCCCTAATTATGACCCATAAATATTGGCATCATGGAAAGGGTTAGTTAAGAAATTGTCAACTAACTTATTGACTTCCCAGTTCAATTATCAATGAAGTTAATACCTCCCAAACAAGGTTTATCATAAGAACATAAGATTTGATATAGTTTTCATTTTATGTTGAGGATAACATATACTCATAACCCCGAGTAGTAACAACTGAATGATTCATCATCTTGCCGATCAGCTCCTTCCCCGGCTGCTCCCACCTGCTGCCTCTGTCTGCTGTCTCTGGTCCTCTTTCTAATGCCAGACCCCTCTGGTCCGGATCAGGGGCCCCTCCTGTCAGGGTCCCTCTCTCCAAAGCAGACTAACGTTTGGTCAAAATTCGTGGAGGGTTCCACATCGGCTCACAGCTCGGAAAAGCTCTCCCCTTCACTGTCAGACGGGTCCTTTTCCCTGCGCATCCCCTCTCACATCACGGAGGCTGTTGCTGCTTCTCGTGACCTGTCCTTGGTGGGTACTCTGATGGGCCCTAGGCCCCCATTGGAGGATATAAAAAAATGGGCTCGTTTAAAATGGCAACCATGTGGAGCGCTTGAAATAGCGGCTATGCCTAATGGATTCATCTTGTTCTCCTTCAGCTTGAAAGAAGACTTCGCTAGAGCGCTGCTTGGTGGTCCGTGGCTTTTTGGCAGGTGGGGTTTCTATCTCAGGAAATGGTCACCTGGTTTCAACCCACACACGGAATCCATGACCCAAGCCCCAATCTGGGTTCACTTCCCGGGGCTCCCTCTGGAGTTTTGGCACCCGGCAGTTATTGAAGGTATTGCTCTATCAATAGGTTCTTTGATAGCAATAGATCAAGCCACAAAAGCAAAAACTAGATTCATTCATGCTCATTTATGTGTTAATGCTGATATTAGTTGTCCCTTGCCAAAGGACATTGAGCTTATCTCGGACTTAGGGAACTGGAAACAACCCATTGACTATGAATACATTCCTCAAGCTTGTTCCTTCTGCAAAAAACTTGGTCATAGGGCCTCTGGCTGCCCCTCTAAACCTCAACCTAAACCAGTGTCCCAAACCCTTTCCCCAAAATTCAAGAAAAAATCCGTTCCTAAATAGTCCTCCATTGAGATCCCGATCATCCCCACGTCTAATTCCTTTGCTCTCCTTGAGGATGGAGAAATCAACCCTTCTTCGGATCCTGCTTTTGAGTTCCTTCCCTCCTCCTTATCCCTCCAACCCCTCTCCCCCTGGCTCCTTCGACTCTTCCTGACTCTTCGTCTCTTGGTGAGGACCTTCTTTTGGCTACCTCCTCCCCTCCCCCTTCGCCGCTGTCTGCTCCTTTTTCCCTCCCTCCCCTTCCTTCGATCCCCTCTTCCCTCGATCCCCCCACCCTGCCTCCCCTCTACCCACCTGTTTCGGACTCTGTCCCCTCACCCTCGGATTTCTCCACTGATGATTGCTTCAATCATTGTTTCACTAGAAGCAGCAACAAGAAACCCGATATTGGCTTGGAAAAGGTTAGAGGCAGAATTTCGAGCAGTGTTAAGCTTCAGCAAGAAGCAGCTACAAACGTGGCGCAAGGAACCCAAAGCACAATCCCCATGGTGGTGGGGAGTAAACCCAAACAAAAGAAATGAAGATCATTTCTTGGAATATAAGAGGGCTCAACTCTCTTAAAAAAAAAAGAATTATCAAAGACATCAAGTTCCAGAACTCACTTGATATCATCATGTTACAGGAAACCAAACTAAAAATGGAGGATCAGCTCCATAAACTCTAGCCAGCGGCTGCCTTTGAATCTCAACCTTCAACAGGGAACTCTGGGGGGCTTTGTACCTTGTGGGATCCCAGAAGTCTTAAAGGGGATTGCCTGTTCAAGCACCCCAACTTTATATGTATCCTCTTCCAAGAGGTTGGTGCTGACTCCTCTTGGATTGCTATCAATGTCTATGCCCCAAACTTGAAGACTCATCGTGGAAAACTTTGGAAAGATATCACTAACTTCATCACCACTTGTGGTAAAATTCCCATTCTAATAATGGGTGATTTTAATTGCCCTCTTTATCCTTCGGATAAACAAGGGGGTATGCTTGCTATGCCGTCTAGCATGGAAGATTTGGCTGACTTCATAAGGGAGAATTCTCTTCTGGACATGGATCTCCACGGCTCATCTTACACATGGTCAAACCGCAGATTGGGCAGGAACCACATCCAATGCAGATTGGATAGATCTCTTGGCTCTCTGGATTGGATTTCTCTCTTTCCGGACTTTTATCTCAGCTCCCTCCCAAGGGTTGGATCAGATCATAGCCCACTTCTGTTAAGCGCCAATCATAAGGTAAATGCCAAGAATCCTCCCTTCAGATTTGAGTTGGCTTGGCTTGAAAATAACCATCTGACTCCCCTGGTTGCAAGCTGGTGGAACATCGAGATTGAGGGAACTAATATGTTCAGATTTTCCAGCAAACTCAAAGAAATCAAAAAACAACTCAAGATATGGAAGTCGAAGGTCTTCGGTAACATCAAGGTCCGCAAGCAGGAGCTATCTCAGAGCCTGGTTAAAATTTCTGAACAAATTGAGGCTGTTGGAAGATTGGATCATCTTCACCAACAAGAAATCTCTCTCCTCAGTGATTATCACAACACTCTTAAAGAAGAAGAGACCTATTGGAGGCAGCGTTCTCGGGCCCTCTGGCTTGAGCAAGGTGATCGTAATACCAAATTCTTCCACATCACTGCTTGTAAACATAAAGCTAGAGATAAGATACGTGAGTTGGTGTCGTCAACAGGGATCTTGATAACAGCTGAAACTGATATTTCCAATGAGCTTATATCCTTCTACTCAAATCTTCTCCATGCTGATTTGGCCCCTTCGGAACAATCCATGAATGAAATGCTCCAGCACATTCCTCATCTGGTTTCTCCTGAGATGAATAACAATCTAACCAAGCCTTTTTCTATGGAGGAAATTCATAAAGCTGTCTTTGCTATGAAGAGAGACAAAGCCTCGGGTCCGGATGGCTTTCCTGCCACTTTCTTCCAAGTCTTTTGGGAAATCATCAAGCAGGACCTATTCCAAGCAGTAAATGAATTTCAGATGAATGACAAGCTGCTTAAGGAATGGAACACCACTTTCGTGGCCCTTGCCCCAAAAGTTCATAATTCCAAGGAGGTATCCAATTTTCGGCCTATAAGTTTATGCAACACGTCTTCCAAGATCATCACTAAGATGCTGGCCTCCAGACTAAAACCTCTAATGCCGGACCTCATCTCTCACAATCAAAACGGCTTCATAAAAGGTCATCTTATACAAGGTGGTATAATTACTGTTCATGAGTCCATCCACTCGGCTCTTCTCGCAAAGTCTCCAGGTATGATCTTAAAATTAGATATGCAAAAAGCCTTTGACAGAGTCAGCTGGCCTTTCTTAATCAAGGTCTTGGAAAAATTTAGTTTCGACAAAAAGTGGTGGAGCTAGATTTTCTCATGTATTTCGACCCCTTGCTTCTCTATTCTTATTAATGGCATTCCTGCGGGCTTCTTCAAAAGCAGCAGGGGTATCAGGCAAGGTGATCCTCTGTCACCCTTTCTCTTTTTTCTAATGGCGGACTCCCTCAGCAGAGCTCTGAAAGCGGCTAAAAATCAATCCATCATTTCTGGCATGAAAATCACCTCAAACTGTCCTTCAACCACTCATAGTCAGTTCGTTGACGACACCTTACTGCTGAGTTTGGCTTCTGTTATTGAAGCCAGGGCTATTATGGATATCCTCTCTCTTTACCAATCAGCCTCTCAACAAACTGTCAACTTCATCAAGAGCAGCATCTCCTTCATCAACACGCCCCCCAGAATTCAGAGAAAGATTGCTGATATCTTTGGTTGCTCGATTGTGGACCTTCCTGCCTCTTATCTGGGCATCCCCCTCTTCCATGGAAGGCAAAAAAAAATCTGTGGAATCCGGTCATTGAAAGATATCAAAAAAAGCTCGTTGCCTGGAAAGGAGCTCTGCTCAGCCAGGCTGGCAAGCTCCAGCTGGTGAAAGCCACTCTTCAAAACCTTCCTACTTACTTCCTGTCTATGCTCAAGATTCCCAGTTCTGTGAGGGAGGTTGTGGAAAAAATTCAAAGGAACTTTCTGTGGTCTGGAACCGAAGAAAAGAAAAGGATCCATCTTGTGGCCTGGAAAGAGGTTTGTAAGCCAACTGTTCATGGTGGTCTCGGTCTTCGGAAAATGAATGAGATGAACGGGGCCAACCTGGCCAAACTTGCTTGGGAAGTGGCTAAAGGTGATTCCTGTTGGGCCCACCTGCTCAGAGCTAAGTATTTAGCAAATAATGAAGACCTTCTCACTTCCATCCCTATTAGAGGCTCAGCCATATGGAACTCTATATGTAGCTCGCTTCCCATCATTCATGCTGGCACTAAATGGAGATTCGGGAATGGGCGTCTCATTGATTTCTGGAGGGATACATCGATCAGAGATGAACCCCTTGACCTCAATCCCTCTTGGGACCCTATCAAGAGAAGTATCATCAATATACATGGAAGATTAGCTTCGGGCTATTGGCAGAGCTTGAACTCCATTCCCTCATGGGATATCAAGGAATGGGAGGATATCAGTGACCTTGCAAAGAAACCTGCTGTCTTCGCTTAGAGCGTTGCTCTCTTCCATATACATCCCTTTCTCCCATAATGAGGACGATATTATTTGTACTCTCTCTACTTCGGGCTCCTTTTCAGTTAAGGCTGCTTATCTCTCGATGCATAGTGCGAACCAAGGCCCCCCTCTTACTAAATTCTGGCCTTTGGAGATCACCCCCAAAATTGGTTTTTTCTCTTGGCTCTCCTCTAAGAATGCTTTCCTCTCTGGGGAGAACCTGAAGGGAAGGGGTTTCTCTCTTCCCACCAAATGTGTTTTATGTGCCAATGAAGCGGAGTCCTCATCACATATTTTGATCCATTGTTCTTTCTCGCAAGTTATATGGCAGTGGCTCTTATCGAGATTCGGTGTCTTTTGGATCTTTCTGGATTCCATTCAGGAGACCCTCTCTCAATGGAGTTCTCCCTTCACCCATCTGATTCTAAACTTGGCTTGGAAAATCCTCCTCCCGCATGGCTTATGGGGCATATGGAAAGAAAGAAACATAAGAATCTTCAAAGAAAAAAGTCTCAATCCTGGACAGGTGGCTACTCAGATTGCTCTGGCTCTCCAAGAAAATATCAACCTGACCACGTGGTCCAAATATCAGCAAAAACTACAGTTCTGTCACACCCAGGAGTGGCAGAAGTTTTTATCCATTCCTTGTAAAAGAGCTCATACTGATCGGAATTTGGTTTGTTGGCTTCCCCCTCCAATTGGCTGGAAAAAACTCAACACGGATGGAGCTTCGAAAGGAAATCCAGGTAAGTCTGGAGGAGGGGCCATTCTTTGTTGCTCTTCGGGTTTAATTGTTGCTGCTTCTGCTCACAATTTCAATTTTGGCTCCAACCATCGTGCGGAGGCTTTGGCTATCCTCAAAGGCCTTGAGATGGCTATTAATTTGGGCGATGATCCCCTTCAAGTTGAAAGTGACTCCCTCAACATCATAAACCTCCTTCGATCTAATGACCCTGGTCATTGGTCGATTAGGAACATCATTGCTGATATAAGAAGTATGCAAAGATCCTTCCTTCAAGTCCAGTTCCAGCATGTCCTCCGAGAAGGAAATAAAGCGGCTGATCTTCTTGCTAATATGGGTGTCCTCATCGAAAATCAGCAAAATTGGACTGATAACTTCCCGAATGACCTCTGTCAGATTGTTCAAAATGACATCTCTCACTGTTAACTGGTGGATTAAAGGGCTGACTCAGGTTTCGGCTTGCTCGCCATGACCTTCTCAAAGGGTGGTGGTGAATATGGCAAAATTAATTGATTTGACACTTAACAAGGGATACTCGATTAAGGTGCCTTGTAATGATGCGGGAAATCCCCGCACGAATGAGCATTATTTACACATTAATCATCTGAGGAGGTGGCGGAAGGTCTTTTAAAAACTTAGCCAGACTCCTATTCAAGATGGTTTTCGTCCTCATCCTATTTCCACTTCTGTGACTATTCAAATTCTCATCTCATGGGGGGTCAATTGAAGCGCCTTGAGCCCGATAACTGTGATTCGACTAAGAATGATGGTGAGGTGTGGAGTATATTAGTGGAAAATGGGATTGCCACTTTTCTGGAGAAAATGACAGGTTACTCTGCTCTGGTTTCTTATGCTGTCACGGCTTTGTGGATGAGGGTTCGGGTCCAAATTGGCAGCACTCCGCTTCACCATCTCAACGAACGCCATTGCTGACGCCACCCCGGGCTCCCTGCTGCAGGCGACATTTACTACAGGCGTTCCTTGTTGCTGACACTCCTCATTCCCCTCCTGTTATGGACTTGAATCCTACTGATTCTGAGTCTGCTGATGCTAAATAAGACCATAACAGAGCCGAAATCATTTCCTCCATTCTAAGTAAACTGCAGCGTGCCTTCAAGGCTCTGAAAGCTTGGGTGGACTTCACGGATTCCACCAGGGTGGCTATAGCTGACGACTGTTCGGAGCTTCTCAAGCTGGCTGAACTTCTTGCAAATGACTCTGGCTCTCCTAGAGCAAAAAATGCTGTCTCTGAG
Organism: Taxus chinensis; assembly: GCA_019776745.2. Classification (NCBI taxonomy): domain Eukaryota; kingdom Viridiplantae; phylum Streptophyta; class Pinopsida; order Cupressales; family Taxaceae; genus Taxus; species Taxus chinensis. The sequence goes on along the minus strand of CM034154.1, from coordinate 763,009,954 downwards.
CTGAAGAAGCTCATCCAATGTATCTTTTCTTTTTCTCGGTTTGGCTTTTTCTTCGTTCTCCTTTTTGGAATCTTCTCGGGTATTTTTGCTTTGCAAATTCTAGTGCTAGATCTGGCCTGATGGGATTTTTTGTATAAAGGTTGTGGGACCTTCTAAAAACCCTCTTTTTACCCAATATATTCCAAAAAAACAACTGAATGATTCATAGAAATAAGAGTACAGTCATGGTAAATTTGACCAATAATGTTGGTCTCTAACTATTATCAACAAGAAAACCGACCAATACAAAAAGAATATAAATATTTTCACCAAATCACTTTCATATACCTCAAATAACCATGATGAAATCCCTACAATAAAGTTAGTATCATACCATTAATAACAAGGAGAACAATTTAGGCTAAATCCATATGATTTCATAAAAAATCTGACAACTATTCAAGCTTACAAGTTACCTAGACAAGGTAACAATCCAACAAGAAAACTATCACAGATGTCAATCATACCCAAGGAAGTTCAGTATAACAAGTTAAACACAACTGTCATTCACATAACACAACCAAGAATTCACAACAATACAACATACACTATGTCATTAAATCGAATAATAAAAAAAAATCCATTGAATATAGAAGAAAGAGAAACAAAACACAAACACGAAAACCATAATGATTTCATAAAAGACTAGAGTTATTTTAATGAATACACTTAAGTAAAAGTAGAAGATTTAATGAGATAGGGCCTATCATGTCTGGTAGTTCTCTTGTCTCTTCTTCCTCATTTCAATCCTTTAAGCAAAACTTCTACAACAAGATTTCCATGAAAACGCCAAAAAACCAGGCTCTGAAACTTTCCTTTTCTTCCTCTTATAGCTTCTTTGCTTATTTTCTGTTACCATCACCACCATGCAAGGAGAGATTAAGCATGCACAAATTCGAACTGGAGGTTCAAAAAATAAAAAACCACATGCAGAGATACAAATCTCTCAAAAACCAAATGAAACAATGAAAACAAAAAACCATCTATTCTTCCAACTTCTCCTATTTCCCAGGTAGTTTTCACAATGGTTGAGATCAATAAATTCCAATAGGACTGATAAAGTCCTTTCCTTCTTTCCTACCTTCTCCAACTCCTTATTAGATACAACTAAAGTTTAAAACTCCATTCGGGAAAATTTAGTAAAGTTGAGAACTCAACTTCCACTAAATTTCCATGCATTTTTCCAAAATTGGCGGTAACATAGTGTTTTTAATGCCTCATTCAAACCTCTTAAATACCTTAGGAATTGGTGCCCACCGACACCCCCTCCTCTTATCATCCACGCCATCCCCTTTAGGCTAGTCCATACCCTTAGGTTAGGTTAATAACATTAGCTTATAAACCAACTTAGGTCCTTAGGTTAGCTTATCATTTTTAGTCTTAGAATATATTAGTAACATGACTTAGGATTACCTCCATCCATCATCAACCACAATAATAAAATCATCTAACATACAATTTGGATAGGATAAAAAAAATTAGGAACATAGATTATATTACGTCCCCCAAATAATCATTCAAATTACCAATTCAACATTATCGTATAAAGAACCAAAAATGACATTCTCAGATCACTTAAGAAGAACATTTGCAAAAGAGATCACCTGTGATCCTGCGGTAGCCTAGGTGTAGAAATCCAACATTATTCTCATCTCGTTCAAGATGAACTTGATGTCATAAAATTGAAAGCATGCCTTGGATCACTAAAATTGATCTAAGGTATAGCTATCCTGCATCAGAAATCAAATAAATTGAAGCACAAGTTCAAATGCAATATAGGCTATGAACGAGTTTAGGCTGAATTAATTTCCCCCCTATCCCCACATGAAGTGAACATTCAACATAAAAATGAATGAAATACTTCATTTTAAATTCAGAATTTACATGGCAAGATTGTATCTATTTTCAGAAGATAAACATATCATCTATAACAAACATGATTTTTTTAGTTCACAGGAGTACAACGTCTTTAAACAAGAATCATATATCAATGTTTGAAACTTCAAGTACATAAGTCATCATAGATATCAACCATGTTAGAGGCATTACATACCTCCCCCTTAAAAGCATCATTTTCCCGATGATTAACTTAGTCCATATTCTTAAAAAAGAAAAATAATCATAATTATAGTTCTTTTATCCACAAGTTCTCAAATAAAAACCAAATTTGAGGAATTCAAGTTTTCATAATTTATTACAACATTAAAATAATTGTTCCAGCACTAATAAAATATAGTACTTGCCCAAAATTGGCAAAAATTAAAGATAGCTTTAAACAAAGTCTTTAATCATTGCCAACATTAGAACTAATTCTGTTCAAATAAATCAGAAAAAGTAGTTTTCATTTCCTAAAGGTTTTCCCATGTTGCAATTTCCTCATTAAATTGGTCCCACAGAACCTTTCATTGACTAATTTCATGATTTCACAAGTGCAACTGGAAAATTTCTAGCACTCTTATGGGTTCAATCATGATTATTCCTGGGTCTTGGACCTGCATGGAATCCCAATTTAACACATGTGATAAATTTGAAACGTATTTATTAAGCAAAGAAATATGGAAAACATCATGCATTTGTTAAAGTGGGAGGTAATGCTAAGTGATAAGCTACAGGGCTAATCACTTCAACAATCTTGAAAGGTCCCATAAAACGAGGTGATAGTTTGGTTACCTTGCCAAAGGTTATAGAGCTCTTTTTAGGTTTAACACGTAAAAATAATTTTTCACCAAGTTCAAATTTCTTATCGATCCTTTTCAAATTTACATAACTTTTATGCCTATCCGAAACTTCTTTTAATCGTTCACAAATCATTTTCACTTGTTGTTCCATTAAAATAAGAATTTCAGGTCCAATTATCTCTCTATCTTCAATGATATCCTAGCTAAATGGAGTTCTGCATTTCTTTCCATATAATGCTTTGAAAGGTGCCATTTTTAAAGAGGAATGATATGTACTATTGTAAGAAAATTCAACTAAAGGGAGACATTCTTCCCATTTGTACTACTAATCCATGTAGTACATTCGTAACATATCTTCCAAAATCTAATTTACTCTCTTTGTTTGATCATCTGTTTCGGGATGGTATGCGGAACTAAAATTCAGTTTTGTTCCTAAGGATACATTTAGCGTTTGCCAAAAGCTAGTTTTCATTCTAGGGTCCCTATTAGATATAATCAATTTAGGTACTCCATGTAATCTAAAAATTTCATGCACAATTTTTTTGCTAAAACATGTGAACAATAAAATGTGCTACTTTTGTCAATTTATCAACCACAACTAAATTATCATCATGTTTATTTCTAGACATAGGCAGCCCCTGAAAAAAAATCCATGTTAATTACTTGCCACTTATATTGCGGTATTCTATGAGGATATAATAAACCAGATGGGTGCATATGCTCGTCCTTAACACACTAACATTCTAAGTAGTGTGAAAAAAAACCAGTTATGTATTTCTTCGGCCCTTTCCAAAAATATAGTTATTTTACATCAGTAAGAATTTTTGTAATACCAGGATGTCCTGAGTAAGGTGAATTATGAAATTCCAACATTAAATTTTTCCTTAACTCGTTTCCTGAAGGTATGTATACCCTCTTTTCATATCTTAGTATACCTTCATTATCAAAGTTAAAACCTTTGTATCTAACATCATCCAGATCTCTAGCAAGTGTTGTATTTACCTGCTGAAAGTATAAATCAGATTCCATGATAATTTTTACCTCATCCTTAAATTGAGTTCTCAAGGTTATAAGCGCAAAAATATGTTTCCTACGACTTAGTGCATTTTCCACTCTGTTTTCTTTGACTTTAATGTAACTTATGTCAAAATCATATTGTGACAAAAACTCTAACCATCTTCGTTGTGTTGCATTCAAATTTGGCCAAGTGAAAATACAATTCAACCCAGAATGATCAGTCTTTAATTCAAAAGGTCTTCCTAAAAGGTAATGCCTCCATACTTAGAGTGCACAAACTATGGAAACAAGCTCTAGGTCATGGGGAACATAATTTAACTCATGTAACTTGATTTTTCTTCTCTCATATGCTATAACATGATTGTTTTGCAAAAAAATACCTCAAATTCCTTCACCAGAAGCATCTGTAACTACCGTAAAGTTTCCATTTGGGTCTGGTACAACAAAATAGGTGTAGAAGTTAACTGATCTTTCAGATTTTTAAATGTTGCTTCGCATTTATCACTCCACACAAAATTTTTATCTTTATTTTGTAATGAAGTTATCGGGACAGTTAATTTTGAAAATTCCTTAACAAAATTTATATAGTAACCAACAAGCCCCATGAAGCTTCTGACTTCATGTGCATTTTTATACGTGCCATTCAATTATGGAAACAATCTTTGATGGGTCAACTGTTATTCCATCTTTTCTTATGACATGTCCTAAATAGTGCACTTCTGTTTCATAAAAAGAACATTTGGACAACTTACCATATAATCTTCTCTTTCTTAAGATTTCAAGTACTATTTTCAAATGATCATGATGCTCATCAATGCTTTTAGAACATATAAGAATATTGTCCAAGAATACAAGTACAAACTTGTCCAGGTATTCTTGAAAGATATTATTCATTAAATTCATAAAAGTTGCAAGTGCATTTGTCAAACCGAAAGGTAAAACCATGAATTTGTAATGTCCATGCCTTTTCCTAAATGTTGTTTTATGAATATCTTCGTCTTTGATTCTTAACTGGTGATACCCAGAATGAAGATCTATCTTAGAATATACTGATGCACCACACATTTGGTCAAACAAATCATCAATTCTAGGAAGTTGATATTTTGTTTTTTATTGTTGCTTTATTTAACATCCTGTAGTCAATACAAATTCTAAGTGTTTCATCTTTCTTTTTCACTAAAATTACCGGTGCTCCTCAAGGTGAGACACTCATTCTTATCAAACCCTTAGACAACAACTATTGTAATTGTACCTTAAGCTCTACCATTTCAATGGTATTCATTCGATAAGGTGCCTTGGAAATAGGACCAGTTCTCGGTTTGATTTCTATTGTGAATTCAAATTCCTGTTTGGACGGAAGACATGGTAGTTCTTCTAGAAACACATCATTGAAATCTCTTAACAACAATTTTTTTTCAAAGAAATCACTATCCTTTTATGTTGTTTCAATTTTTTTTACTGCATACAGAGTGCAACCTTTATTTTTGGCCTTTTAAAGTTGCATAGCTGACAATTTTCTAACTAAAATTTCTTGTTTTACCCCTTGGATGTCTATTGTTTTCTGTAGATCATCAAGACAACTAATATGTTTTTCAAAATAATCAACTTTTGCTTTATGATCAGCAAGTCAGTTAACACCTATTATGACATCATATGACCCCTAAAGGATCAACATAAATATCTACTTTGGTGGAAAAATTTGGTAACTCTAGGACTGCTCCAAAAAGACATTTAGTAACAGTATGGACAACATTATTTCCATAATGTACAGTCCAATATTTTTCCATTATTCCACCTTTTCTTTTTAGTTTTGTAGCTAATTTAATAGAAATAAAACATTATGTAGTTATAGTATCAAAAATTATAGTAATAGGTGTACCAAATAATTTACTTGGCACTTCTATGGGTGTAACTTGCTTTTCTGCTTGTTTATCAACTACTACAACATGTATCTTATGTTGCTGATTGTTGTTATCTTTCTTTAGAGGGAACTGATTTGCATAGTGATCCTTACCGCATTTGAAACAATCCCCTACATGTCCTCTTTTTGGTTCAAATTTATTTCCAGCCCTGAAATTATTGTTTTTTCCTCGAAAGGACTTCTGTCCATTATTGTTATTATTCAAAAATTTGTTTCAAAGGTTTGCAACAGGTTTATTTGATACTATTTTATTATTATTATGAGTTACAAAATTATTTTTGGCTCTAAATTTTTTCCATGCCATAGTTTTGGGTGCAAGTGATGATGAAGAATTAGGAATTTTCTTACGATTCTCTTCTTCATGGGCATAAATTGCCTTTAATTTCTGTTCCTTCCGAATAGCTTTTTTCTAGAACTCCTTCCATGGTGGTTGGGTTGTGAACATCTAATTCACCCCCTATAATTGGATTAAATCCCATAATAACTTGTGTATCCTGAAATTCTCGTCAGTTTAATACTGAGGAATGTACTTAAGAAGTTCAGTAAACCTCACCCAATACTCACTTACAATTAATTTTACTTGAATTAAATTCTAAATTTCTGCCATTTTCTGATCATAATAGAGCTATGGCAGCCAACATTGCCTAAATTATCTCTTCAATTGATCCCAAGTGATGCTTGATTCATCAATGTTCAATTCATCTTTACGACTGTCCCACCAGGAGGATGCCTCATGGAAAAGCTGATAAGCTCCCCATACTGCTTTTGTTTCTTCTGAGAAGTTCCTTATTGCAAAGTACTTCTCCATTTCGCAGATCCAATTCTCACCTACATCCCTTAGAGTAGTGGCATCAAAATTTGGTGGAATTATCCTCTTTATGTCATTAGTAAGTTCAGCTACTAATCTTGCATTTTTATTTTCAAGCGGATTGGGTAGATTTATATTTGCATTTGCAACATTATTATTGACATTCACAACATTATTATTTTCTCCATTATTATTATTATCAACGCTTAAATTTCTAGCATTGGAATTGTCACCTGGAGGTGGCTGATTGTTATTACCAACATCATCTTCCTCCTCATTACCCTTTACTTGTTGTTCAAGTATAGCTAGACGATCTCTTGTGTCCAGTAGGGCAGTAAGAATATCATCAAGATTTTGTGTGGTAGTTACCTCTCCACCTGGAGGTGGATTATTTACAGCACCTTCCCTTGTTCTAACCATTTTTTGTTAAAAAGAAAATTAAGTTTTTATCATATATGGACTCAATAGGTCCAAGAGATGCAACCTTCAGCTCTAACACCAAGATGTAACATCCACTTTTTAAGACTTTAGAAACAAGGGATTTTTTTCAACATAATGTTCTCTATTCTAAACTAATATAATTTAGAATATACATTCCATTGCCAATCTATCTCATAACAGAAAACCATATGCAATTGTAATGACTCGGTGAGACACCGATCTCTCATGTTAACTTAATAATATGTATACTATATATACTTGGTTCCTTTACCCTTTTAAGGGCACCCAAGTGTTCTGTCTAAGAAGCCTATCTAAATTCCTGTTACCAGCTATTCATCCGAAATCCTACATCTTAGACTAGGTGACATAGGACAACACAAACAATAGCTTGTGATGCTTTGGCCAAAGTTTTTAAACATGTCTACCATGTTTACATTCCAAGACGACATACTCGTCGAAAGGAATATGTCCTTCACCACACTTGCACTATTATCTAGAATGGTCTTTCTTTACTTCTGTCAACCAAATTTCAGTCAACGTTTCACACTAAACAAGGGAAACTTATATACACTAAAGTGGAAGACTACTCATGGTGACTAAGGATACATAGACATACTTAATCGAATTACGTTGATTGGGTGTGTCAAGTAACCCTAAGTCAACATGAGTTAACCACAACACTAGCTCATGTTTCTATCTTTGTTTAGGTTAGAACCATGAACGATACTTCCACTTATGTCAACCGAGTTAGTCGAAATAAGTGGGGTGTTGAGGCATATCTCGTTACATCATAGTATCCTCATAATGACTTAGGTCATTATGAAGGTACTATGATGTAGTTGCTATGTTTTAACATCTAACTGAGTTTTCTCAACTAGACTAACATACTTAAGAATATTAGTTTATTAACCCAATCAATTATTATCTTATAGTTTTATCGATAACAACTCTTTTAAGGGTCTATGTACGTACCCAAAATTGTAAGGTATTGTACTGCGGACTTGGGCTTGCATTTATGTTTTTGGTCCCCTGGAATAGTTTTTGGCCATTGTTTATGGTTTTTAGAGTTTAGTTTGGTTTTGATCTTTGGGTGAATGAAAGCTATAAATAAATGGTTTGTGCACAAGCAAATGGTCTGCCCCTCATTCACTTTCATGCTCTGATTTTCATAGTTCAGTCTTTTATTCTGTTTAGAAGCCATAGTTTTAATTCCTTGCATGCTTAGCTAGCATTGTTCAGCTGTTGGTAAGGCACATACCCATCTTGTGTAGGCAGTACTGTTATTTCACCCAATCCGGCCTTGAAGTTTGTCTCTGAATTTCTCTTTGCAATAGACTTAGCTTTCATTTTGCTTACAGTGCTTGGTTTAGTTCATTATATGTCTAGTTAGCATTATTCAACTGTTGGTAAGCCACATATCCAACTTGTGCAAATGGTGTTATTGTTTTATCCAATCCATTGGAGTAGAATAGCTTAGGAAGCCATTAAATTTGCAGGTTTTGCTCTTCAAACAGGATAGTTTCGTGTTCTGGTCGCTTTATGTTGCATGACTCGCAGTAAAATCCTGCTAGGAATTGCATAAGCCAAGCTCTGTACTCTTGCGCTATCCCTCTCCTACTCGCATTTTCATTCTGCATTCTGAGCTGTCGTTGTCCCAATATCTACTTCTGTCTATGCTAGCATTACATGCTTTTCTGGATCCATGTGAATACGAAAGAACGAGGAGATCACACTGAGGGGACAAGATCACATACACCATCAGATTCGCCACTATTCTGTGGAATCCAGGTTCTAGCTTTCAAAGTTCTAGTTAGAATCATATCAAATAAAGTAGTTAAAATTGCTTCATTTCAGTAGATTCTATTCTCGATATTGCCAGGGAAGCTGTGGGGATTGATAGTTTCTGAGAAACTATGATTCACTCTTCACTTCTGAGGTAGGATCGAGAATCTCGTAAATAGATCAAGCAAGTTATTTCATTATTTAGAATAAGTCTACAAATCACACAGGAAAATAACTACACTTGGTTATCTTGTTTGTTTTAAATTGTTATTTAGTTGTTATTCCTAGATACGTTTAAATAGTTGTTTTCCTTAAATTCTTAAAAAGTTTCTCAGGAAAATAGAAGTTATATATGTTTTAGATTTATTCCACGTAGTTAGAATTTGCTTTGTTACAGTTAGATTTACATTTTATTTTGTATGACAATCACGGGACCCTGGGAGCCTAGGGAATACATATTTGAGCCAATCGTGCCTCAACCAAACCTCTTCACAGTAATAGTTGACATAGATCAAAATCTTAGAATACAAGTATTCCAAACAACAACAGATTTACAACTGATCAGTTCTCAGTTGAGAAAGCATATGATTACTGGATACTAGGAATCAAGACTTGATTTCGTATATGACAATAAAATGACTGCAACAACCAAGAGTCTACAGTTGTGACCCACAAGTCCCACAGCCTAACGAATCCATAAGTCAATCATATATAAACACTGGCCTACGCACACTAGTATTCCAATCCACTCCATTTCCACCCATCATCATCGAACAATTGTCCTTACTAGATATAGCGGCTAACGAAGCTAGAGAATTCTAGACTAGGCCAAAGAATCGTCTGTAGAGTCAATTGTTTCCACCATCCACCATATGACCTTATCTGGAGACATACACGAAACTATCCCAGGTCATTTCCCACGTATTCCACAACCCATAGATTGAATCACGCCAGAGCTCGATATTGATTGGAGCCTTCAAGCAGTCATCCTTGTCGATCGATCTATCACACCAGTCCAAGTTAGAAGGGCCTTCTTTGCCTTAGATTCACAAATTCCATTAGTATGTATCGAAGAAATTAGATTTCCCAACTAGTTTTTCTACATCCCACACATATTCCATCCCACCGGCTGTCTCGGCACGACCTCAGGAGGTTGGGTATGCGGAAGAGTTGCCTGTAGATTCCCACACTCACTTGTCACTTTTCCGACGTACAGTCTACTAAGCACAATTTAACCCAAGAAGGTTACGAGGTGTAATTTATACGAGAAGAAGGTATGCAGATAAAATCTACATTCCTACTCATTCTGATTTCATGCTTATGTTTAACTTAATCTTAATTGTTTATTACCAAATATCGATATGTCTAAATATCAAGTTAGGAAGGAAATATCATTAGATCTTATTACTACAGTTTTAGCTTGTAACAAACTTATTGAAACTTTTACTTTAGAATTCATAATACTATAAGCCTAAATCTTGTTATTATCCTTTTTAAACATTCATGTTTCAATTATAGAAATTAGCTAAGGAAAACACAACCAATCATCCTTGTGATTTAATCATAAACCCGTGCAAGATATCATATATAGCTCTTCATTTAATTACAAGGAAGATATCCTTTTTCCTTATTAAGGATCAATGTCCTATTTATGAAAACAGAACACCTTTGCTTTAGCATAATAAAAAAGTCACACACACACACACACACACACACACACACACACACACACACACACATATATATGATCTAATCCATATTCCCTTCTTTCTATTTAAGGATCTACTAAAGATTATAAACTTAGTTGTTCCCTTTCATGTGAAATGAAATCAACTGAAAGTGTAGATCCTTAATCTTAGAAGTTTATATATATCACATAATCTGTTAAGTTGTGTAATCCCATATTACATACATATCTATATTGTCCCCATCATGAATGATATTACTTAGTAATATTACACAAACTTATGTCATGCAAGGTCTCATAAGTAAATCAACATTCAACATTCACCAAAGAAATTCATTTATCAAAAAGAGAGTTCTCCATTCTCTGAACTTAGGAAATATTTCAAAGGATTACAAAATGTCATTGCATCAATATAAAACTAGTTTTAATACATCTCCTATTTTCCCAAAAAAGTACATTTCAAGTATATGTGGCTACATAGTCATCATAATAAAGAGATAATTTCTTTAGTATAACAGATGTAACTTTCTATATGTCTTTCTCCTTTCATATTTTATGAAATCCATCTGAAAAATTGTTAGCACGAGTCAGTTTATAAGAACTGAGCATGATAAATGCACTATATTGTTAAAACAATATGACTTTTATCTAACTGTTTCACAAAAGGAACCTTGTTGTTAATGAAACGGTTCCAAAATAAAAAATTAAGATTAACAGAAAGACTTTTCAAAACATTACAAAACCAATGAAAGAGAGAAAAAGATCATAGAATATCTTCAAGAAGTAATACTTAAGTAAGAACTAATTAAATCAACATAATTAATTCTATCTCAAACAAAAATGTGAAACTCATTACAACCTGTTAGTCATCTGATCAACAATAATTAAGAAAGAGGTAATTCACATTTCTAACTTATTCTTAACTTCTCAATCTAGCTTCCAATTTAAGTTTCACAAACTCAACCTATTTATTTATTCAAGAAGAAATAAATTGATATAATCAAACTACCTTTCTAAAATAAGTATGTTGTTTTAATATTCAAAATGATAACAACCTACATTACGACTGTATGATCAAACAAGAAGATACAACCTGAATATCATTCCATTCCAACAATCCTTACCTAACTCAGGCTCAACCAGAATCTAAGGATTATGATTGATCAAGAACTAGTCTCAACATTACAGATAAGAAATGTTTAACCAAACAAGAGATTAGGTACAAGACTTAACAACAACATAGCTCATAGTATAATTTCCCTAAGGGCTTTGCATTCATTTCCAGAGTTAGAAAACTCAAAAGAATAAGACATAGCTAACACCATACAAGATCCTCTAAACATCTACAACTACATATTCATTGATTTCCATAAGCTACCCAAAATGGATTGAGATCATTTTCAAACTTTACCTACAACATCCAAGTCTTACCTAAAATACTGAATTCAACTCAAATCAAAGGATCTTGAGAATGAAGAGAAAAAAATTTTTAGAAACAACACAAGACCCCTAACATTCCCAAAGGAGAGTCATACAAAAGATCCATCATGCATTAAGGTCAAGAAAACACCATGATCAAACACAAATTTCCAAGATAGTAAGATCTGACAAACAAGAAAACAATGTAATCTACACCCACGTAATCCAAAGTTCCACAAACTCAAGAATTGGAACCTACTCGAAGGGAGTATATAGATAAAGAAGAAGGTAGAGTTTAACCAGTCCACAATCCCATACTAACCAATTATAAGTTATATCAAAACTTAGAACAAGCCAAACTAAATGTTACCTCCTTTCGTAGGCCAACCCAGAAAGGGTTTTCATTCCAAGCTAACTTAATAAACAAAAAGGAGAGATGATACCAGTCTCCGCAACACAACTATTCCACCCATGAAGGATTACAACTACCATCAAACAAAGAATGGAAGAAAGATAAATTAAGAACAATCTCCCTCCAACAAAAACGCTCTTCTAGAGCCAAAACAAACTTCTGACATGCCCGATAAAGATCAACAAGATCTAGCTTACAGAAACTACAAATCCCAGAATGGGTAATCAATAAACTCAATTAATGAAAAATAACTTAAACCAAAAAATTTTCAACAGGACATACCTTCCTAGTAAATTATCAATGAAATTTACTGTCTCCCTAACAAGTGTTTATCAAAAGAGCAGAAGATTTGATACAGTTCCCATTTCATGGTGAGTATAACATATAATCATAACCTTGAGGTAGTAACAATTGAATGATTCATAAACTGAGTAAGAGTACAGTACATGATAAATTCGACCAATAATGTTGGTGCTTCAACTATTATCAACAAGTAAAGACCAAATACAAAAGAACATAAGATATTTTCACCAAATCACTGACGTATACCCCAAATAGCCATGACAAAATAGAGATATAATTAAAGTTATTCTCCTACCATTAATAAAAGAGAACAATTTAAAACTAAATCCATAATGATTTCATCAAAAATAGGACAACTATTCATGCTTACAAGTTACCTAGACAAGGTAACAATCCAACAGAGAAAACTATCACATACTTCCATCAATACCCAAGGAAGTTCAGTATGTAACAAGTTAAACACAACTGTTCCATTCACACAATACAACCCTAGAATTCACAATAATACAACCATACATTACATCATTAAATCAAATAATCAAAAAAACACCATTCGAAAACCATCGAAGAAGGAGAAACAAAACACAAAAACCAATACCAGAACAATTTCATAAAAGAGCAGAGTTATTTTAATGAAAACACTTAAGTAAAAGTAGAAGATTTAATGAGATAGGGCATATCATGCTTGATAGTGCTCCTGTCTTCTTTTCCTCATTTCCAAATATTCAAGCAGAACTTCTACAACAAGATTTCCATGAAAACGCCAAAAACACAGCCACTGAAACCTTTCTTATCTTTCTCTTATAACTTCCTTGCTTATTTTCCAATTACCATCACTACCATGTAAGGAGAAATTTATCATGCACAGATTTGAACTTGAGGTTTAAAAATGAGAAAACCACATGCAGAGCTACAAAGCTCCCAAAACCAAATGAAACAATGAAAACCAAAATCTACCATATATTCTTCCAACTTCTCCTATTTCCCAGGCTAAGTTTTTACAATGGTCGAGATCAATAAATTCCAACAGGAACTGACAAGATTCCTTTCCTTATTTCCCACCTTCGCCAACTCCTTGTTGGATACAACTAAAGTTTAAAACTCCATGCAGTAAAATTTAGTAGAGTTGACAACTCATCTTCCACCAAATTTCCATGCATTCGCCAAAATTGGCAGTAACATATGTGTTTTAATGCCTCATTTAAAACCTCTTAAATACCTTAGGAATTGGTGCCATCGACACCCCTCCTCATGTCATCCATGCCATCCCCTTTAGGCTAGTCCATGCCCTTAGGTTACGTTCAATAACATTTAGCTTATAAACCAACTTAGGTCCTTAGGTATAGTTTATTAGTTTAGTCTTAGAATATCTTAGTAACATGACTTAGGATTACCTCCATCCATAATCAACCACAATAATAAAATCATTCTAGCTTAAACTTAGGATAGGATAAAAAAAGTAGGAACTTAGATTAAATTAGGCTCCTCGAAATAATCATTCAAAATTACCAATTCAACATTACCATATGAAGAACCAAAAATGACGTTCTTGGATCACTTAAGAAGGACGTGTGCAGAAGAGATCACCTTGTGATCCTGGTAGCCTAGGTTTAGAAATCCAACATTCTTACCAGCTCGGTCAAGATGACCTTGACGTCATAAAATCGAAAACATGCCTTGGATCACTGAAATTGATCCAAGGTATAGCTATCCTGCATCAAAAATCAAATAGACTGAAGCACAAGTTCAAATGCAATATAGGCTATGAATGACTTTAGGCTGAATTAATTTCCCCTATCCACATGCACTGAACATTCAACATAAAAATAATGAAATACTTCATTTTAAATTCAGAATTGACATGGTAGGATTGTATCTATTTTCAGAAGATAAACATATCATCTACAACAAACATGATTGCTTAGTTCACAAGAGTACACATCATCTTCAAACAAGAATCACATATCAACGTTTGTAACTTTGAGTACATAATTCATCATAGATATCAACCATGTTAGAGGCATTACACTGTACAAACACATCTTAGTTGTCTTCTACCCAACTGTCAATACTCTCCAAAGACAACCGATACGCCATCTACATGCAACATCCTGGTAGAAAAATTGAAAAGAGGTCCCGACAAAAAAAACAAAAAGGAGTCTTTGTTTACCACTCTAAAGCTATATGTACTGACACTTCATCTAGATAGATTTGAATGCTCACTTGAAGCACGCATAGCCACCAGGTCCTTCCTTTAATTTTCTTATCAAAATTTTAGCATGCATTATCATTAATTATGATAAAAACATTCATTTATGTATAGTATTCATTACAAACATGACAACTAGAAATACATATAATAAGGAATCAATCCATTATGAAAAATAATAATCAAGATCTAAACATAACTCTTTGAACTAACATCACTTATCCATTATAAAACACCAGTCAATGTATAACCAAGTAACTAATTACAATTCAGTTTAGTACATCCATGTGCTAGAACATGTGCACCCCCATACAAACTTCAAAACCTAGATCTTACCCAAAAAAATTGCATTACATCATCCAATCATCGTCCTCTATAAATAAAGACACACATCACATATGTATAGGGGCGTGGACTTACCCTTCATTGCTCATGCACTTTCCTAATAATAGGCGTGCATACAAAAATAGCCTACATGTTTTTACAATAATAGATCATCTTAAATATAGCCTGATTTTCTTCCTATTATTATCTCATTCCATGCGTATGTTTTATCCTGATCTACATGTTCTTTCTTTATCCTTGCTTGACCACCATTTTTTTTTTTTCCTTTATTTATGGATCTTTACTCTGGTGGCACTCTAACTATGATTTTCTATTTTTAACATTTCTAGAAAATTGGCTAAGTTCCTTCTCTCTTGCGCAACCCCGTGCAGCGACCTACTTTCCCAATGTGTGTGCTCTTTGTGCACTACTTTTTTCTTGTGTGCACATGTATCGTGCGTGTAGCTTCTGGGCTTTCTTGGACACTTAGTCAATTTCTTCGACCGACACTTTTAATAAGCCTAAAACCCTAGTTTGCTAGCGATAGAGGAAAACTTATTTGTTTTGATCCCATAATGGATTGAATCATCAAATGTGATGATTGGAGGATGGAGATGAATCTCCCATATTTTTAGATGATGGTGGTTTGGAGTCATGACAGTAAGTAGAGCCCACCCAGATTCAAATGTTTTTAAGAAAGAAGGTTTTGCTTTCAATTTTTTCCATTGGACCCTATAACTAAATTTGTGTTCAAAGTTTTTTAGGGAGAAATTATACATGTTTGAAGTCATTTCAGAGTTTGATGACCTACATAGGTCAAAAGAGGTTGAATGGTTTTTTGGGCTAAATGAACATTTTTAGCAGTCATGGAGAATGAAAGTTCTTGAGTACTTCTAGAATTAGTGATGATGATTGATGGAATTAGAGGTATTTTAGAAATCCAATATGATGTATTTCATGTTTTGGTTGAGCTCTTAATGTGAGTTTTTGTGGCATGGTTGAGGTCACAAAGTTGACCTAGTGATACTAGTTCAAGACAACATTGCTTTGGTATAAAGATTAGTCTGAAAGACCAATATATTGGCTTATTTGATGATTCCTATCAATTGGGAGAGTGAAGGGGTATAAAATTTTATCATATTACATGAATTTATATATCTTTAAAGTGTCAAAAAGAGTGTAAGAAGGTTGAGTTTTGCAAAATTGGTTTTCTAGGCAATCTGTGTTGCTTGAGAAGATAAATTTTTCTATTGGCTTTATATGATGATTCGTGAGCTCTAACATGTTTTGTGATGTTTCTCACATCATTATATTTCCAATGAGTGGTTTACATGGCCTATTTTATTTGTTTTGTTATGATCTTAGATCTCTTTATTAGAGACGGGTTCCTAGTAGTGCTTAGTTTGAGTAGGAAACAATCCTACTTTTGTGGTGTTATGAGATGAATGATGAAGCATATTTTCCCTAAATTTTTGAATGTTGTGAGGATATTTTTGACATGTTTTTGATAATTTTTTAGGCTTGAAAAAATATGGGTGAAGTCATTGACGGTCTTGGAGTGCTCGATGAAAGAGAAGCTAGCCTTTTAGGCCTAGTTGCATTTGTTATTTGTCTTGGTGCATTGCCAACCTATATGGGTCCTTGTCATGAGTTTATATGATTTGGTAAGAGTAATTTGATGTTGGTATGACCTAACTTAATGGTCATGGCCAACCTAGTTATGTTTAGGATTTAATTCATGTATATAAAGTAAGTTTATGTTTTCATTTTGAACTATAGGTATGAGAGGGAAAAAGTGTGATCTAAGTGTGAGTGTGAAAGAGGTATAAGGGCATCAAGAGACAACTGAGAGAAGGCATGAAGTTTTGAATAGATAGTAAGAAAGGGAAATTTTTTAAATCATTCCATGAAAGAGTAATATTGATCGAAGTAGGAGAGAGTGTGTTTGAAGAGGGTTTTGAGGTGTGCAAGCTGAAATTATTATCACTATTAGTTGTAGCTGAAACAATACATCTGTGGTATTCATCTAAAGGTGGTCGGGTTGGTTCTTGATCACCTTAGGGGGTTGTATCCTCCTTGAAATGTTGGTGCTCCTTGTGGGGTTGGTTCTTCACTATGAAAATCTTGTGTGATGTGTCATATTCATGCAAGTCTTTTGATTTGTGTAATATAATCAAAAGTTTCAGTGGGTTTTCTTACCCTTGAGGGTTTCCCACTTACATATTTTGTTCTTGTATACTCTCTCATAGTTATGCTGATGTGAATGGTTTTTATATGCTGATTAAGCTCACATTAATGCATGTTTTAATGATAAATGGTTTATGTAAGTTATATTGAATTGGTTAAAGGTTTTTAAGGACTGATTCACCCCCCTATCAGTCCATTATGATTCTAACATACAATATTATTCCTTACAATGGTTTTACGATTTTACTTTGTATTTCATTTGATATTTTACTCCTCTTGCAAATATTCTTCTAGATCACTTTCCATGAATATTGGCACAAAGATATCATATGCACAAATGGCCAAAATGAGGCAAGGAATAACGAGCATCTTAGTGAATATGTGCTATGTTATAAGACTAATCTTTCTAAAATGAAAAATGTCTTGGTTGAATCTGAACTACAAGATATTTTCATCCAAATCCTATTACCTCCTTTACAAATGTGTATACTCTTTGATTCTTTTCACTCTTTTGATCAGCTATGTCATAATTTGAAAAGTAAAGAGATCAAGTTACTATCTTTGGGAAAAATTAAATACAGTGCTAATGTTTATGATGCTTCTACTAACAAGTTCCCAAGTTAATATGACTTCAAGGGTAATTGTAGTGACTCTAATCCCATTGTTAATTCTATATCTCAACCTATTAAGCTACAATTATGAGCCACACACCGTATGTTTACTCCATTTCCATAGCCACCACATATGTTGTTACCTCAACTCCTTGAAAGCAATCTGATTTCTCTATTTCCTCCTCTTGAGATAGATTTTAATAGTCCTCACAGAAATAAATTTGATGAACATGCACATTGTGATTACCATAAATGTAATGGCCATTCTACTGATAAGTGTTTCAATATTAGTTATATAATTTAAGATATGATCAACAATAAAGACATTGAGTTTCATAAATCTATTATTTCTATTCCAAAATATAATAATGACAAGGATAAGCTTAAAATATTCAATGATCCACTACCTAAGCATTAAAAATCAGCTCATGAATCCTTAAATCATGCTTATCATGTTGTTCCTCCTCCTTCACCTTCAAATCATCCTCTTGGATTTCTTGTTGGTACTATTGATCTACCGTCACGTATCAATTCTTTCACTAATGCTGATTTTCATGATTCTTTTTCATCACAAGTATTACACATTGACGCTTCTATTGGTTTTCATTCCATCAACAATGTTATGGTGCATCCTACTTACAAACGTAGTGCATGTTCATTATATTTCTTGCAAGATATCAATTTCCATTATCTCAAATGACCCCTAGGATCCCTACTTCTCATGGGAATTTCATTCTTCCCATCATTGTTGGGCCTCTCACTATATCTATGCATTTTACCATTGGATCTATCATTACACATTGTGACATTATCTTAGGACTCCCTTGGCTTAGGGTTCCCAAAGCCATGTCATCCACAATTCACTTATGCCTTAAGTTTGTACATGAGAGTCACCTTATCACTATTCGAGGCATACCAACATGAACTCCTTTGTTTTTTCCTCCTCCTACTATCACATTATAAACTTATTCTATCACTAGTGCACCTACTTCTACATATTCTCATAATGGATACATGAATTTAGCACATAGTCCTACGGAATCTAGAGATATTAGAATTCCTACTACTAGTGTTATACATACACCTAGATCTCCTCTACATTTAGCTTCTACTCCTCATTCATGACAAATACATCAGTCTCATAGTCCACCTCACACATACAAGTATCATCATAGGGAATAAGTTACCCATTGTACATACATGCCCATTTCATGGTTTCTTTCTCCACATGTAATCACTTGTGTCCGTAGAATCTTTGGTCATGATCATATGCATAATTCCTTCACACAAATAGACAGTGGACCATCACCCTTATTCTCATTGGATAGATCACCATGGCATACACACTTGGGGGCATATCCCCCCTCGCTACTCGATGAAAAACTCTTGTTCTAGATGCAAACATGACTATTTAGGGCACATTTACTTACATGGACCTCAATTTTTAGACATACACTAGGGGGAAACCTTGCTCCCCTCTTCTAGCTATTTTATTTCATGTTCACATATTTACAAAAAAATTAAAAATACTAGCTTAGATTTTGATTGGATGTATCCTTTCTTGCTCATTATATTATATGTCACACATTACTTATCATGTTACTTGGGTTTATAGTGTGCTTTATCATTTTTCCATACACACATGCACATTCACATGGAAATTTTTAAGGTGAATATAGATCACTTATAGGTTTTTACAGGATGTATGATGTTTGAAACTATACCATACGAGTCCCAGTAAGGCTCCTGCAGGAATCCACCTTTCATATTTTCCTATATTCAAGTTCTATCATAGCAATATATACTACTTTCATTCCTATTTTATGTTGTATACATTGTGGCATATTATTAATCTTTTTAACATGCTAACATGTACTTCATGTGTAGAATTTATATTACAAGCCTACTTCCAATCATGGTTATCTGATTTGATTATATCTTTTCTTACTTTCTTGTGTCTTGATTTACATTTTTTACGGGTGATTCCCTATTTCATTTCTTGTTTACATGTATTACCTTGAAGGATTTGATTGTCTTGTGGCATCATGAGTGGTGTCCCATGTATTCAGCTAGTTACTCATTGTGTCATTTACAATGTTAGTGCATGTTATGAAATTCTATTACATTATGTATACTTATTTGTGACTAAAAATTATGGCTAGCCTTTTCCCCAATGTTTTCATACGTCATGGTTGTTACCATGCGTATTCCCTATTCCCCTTATAGACGTTCCATTCTAGATGTAGACATCAGTCTCATCTTTCCTCATTTGGTCCATGTTTGCATTTTCCCATCTAATGCACCCCAAATGAGTGGGGGCAATAATTGGGTGACTATTTCACCCTCTCAAAAGTTTTCAAACCAGATACATAATGATAGGTAGAAACATTAGGGTACAAAAAAGCTAAGAAATATGTTCAAAATCAAAATTGGGCCAAAAATGTTGAAAAGTTACCATTAATGTCAAGGTGAGTGTGTTGGCCCATGATGTGGTTATTGATGTCATGGAGATTGCTGGACTGATGTCATCGATGTCAAGTTGTGTATGTTCCTTATTGATAGAGATTGGTTGGTTTTTTTCATTGATGTTCTTATGAAGGTACGATGACAAATAGGTCATGGTAGCTTGGTAAGATGTTAGTCATAGGATATGAAGGTTGTACATCATTGTTTGAACATGAAAATGTGATTAGAAAGAATGTATAGAGCATGTGAGTTAGTTTCAAGGTCAGTTATTGCTTAAAGATCAAGTTGCAAAGAGTGAAAGTGAAGAAAACAGGGCCCAATGAGGTATGCAAATCTATTTCCAAGGTAAATATAATCATGAAAGCATTTTCAGAGGTAATATGCACCCTATATGCAAGCTAGGATGCCACCGCCTAGCACCCCCATACCCTATATGCGTCCTTGTCCTGTTTGTACTTTGGTCACACTTTTGGGTCCTTTCTAGCCATTTGAGCATCTTATCATTTTGGTATTCCTCCTTTTTGGGGTTAGTTGTGAAATTAAAGTGAAGGATTCATATACATATAAAGTTATGTGATCATAATAAGGGACCAAGCACTAAGCACTACTTATTACCACCTAAGGTTACATCCATCAAGGCATCTATGGCTCCATTTGAATCCATCTAGCTTCATCATAAGGGACAAAGGATGGTTCTTCTACATCACACTTCATAAAAGGGGACTATATTATATTCCATGCATACATTATTTACATTCTACATCTAGCTACTTGATCGTTATTTCAAGTGTGACACACACAAGAGCAACCTAGGGTATAATTATGCACACACATATAACTACATTGGGTCTAAGATGTAGTGCAATGATCAATTGTAAGTCCACCATTTTGGTTGATGAGGAAAATCTGACCCTTTTATTTCCATATTTCTTTTTAAGAGTTTGATTCTTTGTTTGGGGTTTTACAGGTTCTTTCTTCATTACAAGATTACAATAACCTTGGTGATCTTACAGAGACATACACATGACAAAATATGAATAAGTGTGAAGCCCTAGTGACCATATCAGAACCAAGTTCTGACCATTCCCGTAGAAAAGGGTGCCCAAAATAAGTACTAGAGAGCCCCAGGCGCCCAAATCCTTCCTCCAGGTGCCCCAATCTAGCCAAATCAATCATATCTACATTTTTCTAGGCTTCTGTGTGAGGGTCTTCCACTCCTGTTTAACCAATCATCACTATGACATAGTCCAAAAATCACTTTGAATCAACTAAGGCTCTTCTAACCCTCTTTGCATCTAGGGTTTCATATTTTTATTGCTTAGTTTCTTGGGTAATATTTTAGTTATTTCATTATTCATTTATTTACTGCAAACTTGCATTAGATTAGGCTATAATATCACTTTTTAACATAATCATTTTGGTGAACCTGAATGCTTTCACATTTTGGATCCTCATTTTTTCTCTATCATGGCTTGTAAAATTATTCAAATTTATTTGTTTGATTTACTTAAAATACATGCTAATTTCCAAGTTGTTCTTAAAAATGCCCTAGACACCATGTATCTCCCCTGAGATATGCCTCCACATCAAGTAAGTGTTATTTTTGATTGTTTATTTGATGACCCTAGTCTTCGTGATCCTCCATCTAATAAACCCATGTTGGAGTCAATTCAAGATTTGCATTCTTTCTTTTAAGACAAATTTAAGGCAATGTAATCCATGATTACATCTCTCAAATCTGAAATCCATCTTCTTAAGGACACTTCTCAGGCTCATGTTTGTTATCCTTCTATATCTCATATTCATTCTATGTCTACTATATGTGCTCATATAAGTGAGCCTCAATTCATACCATTACCAGAGCCTCTCACCCTTGATCGTAATACTAAACAACATTACATTTTTCCTAAGCTCCTTAATCATCAATTGATCATTTTATTGCCTACTCATTACTATCCTCTTATTAGATAGCAAAATATCAAGGTCGTCCATATTAAAATTATCATCCAATTAATGGAAATAATGAAAATGAATGCTATGTTTTGTGATGAAGAATCAAACATCTTGAGCATCAAGGATTTATCTCATTCACTACACACCATTATGTTGCATGCCCATCTACAAATACTATATCTCAATTGATCTGGAGGAAATTATAGAGGACATAAGTTCCCTGAAACTCCTAGGATTTCTACAGTGTAGAAGATGACTCCAAGAGGTTTCCATCGACTATTTGAACATTGAAAATGGAGTTCGTATGCACATCTGGTGGTGGTTGAAGTTTGGTCAATAGCTGGTCAATGTTGGTCAATAGAAAAATGGATGATTTTGAAATCATCTAATGTTAACATCATTTTATAGAGCTCTCCAAGATATTTCCAATGAATTTTAAACGGACCAAATCTGAGTCCGTATGTGAAAGTTATGATCGGTCAAAGTTCAGTTAATTAATAATCAACATGGAATATTTTAGTGGCAAATTTTCGTAAACTCACAAAAATCAAGGATTATGGAAATTTGAAATGGCGAATATTATGTTGTTCCGAGCCAAATTATTTGCCAAAAAAATTGGCTGACATGTCCCTTATACTATTCCTTTCGCCTAGATTTTACACATATATAAGAGGTTATGAATGTAATTCGCCACCATTTCAAATCATATCATGCACATATTCACCAAAGTAAACATAAGAAAATCCTCAGACACCAACACTGAAGTTTGAAATCCAAGCCGTCCAACCGTAAGGCATCCAACTCTGAGCCATCTAGCCTTGACCCAAAAAACTCTGTAATCTGAAACATCAAACTCTATTCCGTCCAACCTGAGTCATCCAACCCCCTAGCCATCCAACCCTTAGTTGTCCAACCCCTAACTGTCCAACCCCTAGCCATCCAACCTATAGCCATCCAACCCTTAGCCTTCTAACCCTTTATCATCCATTCTCAGAGCCTTGG
Source organism: Taxus chinensis (assembly GCA_019776745.2). Taxonomy (NCBI): domain Eukaryota; kingdom Viridiplantae; phylum Streptophyta; class Pinopsida; order Cupressales; family Taxaceae; genus Taxus; species Taxus chinensis. The sequence continues at coordinate 762,986,695 of CM034154.1, read as the reverse complement.
AACATAAGAGCCGCCCCTAAGGCTCCTAAGTAGTAAGTAGTCATGTATACTAAAAATCAGGGCAAGAAAATTACAAATTCACCAAGTTCAAAAAAGGGTGCCAATACTTTACTTGGTTATTTTGGACAATCACAAAACACAAAGTCAATTTCTGCTTCTATTGAAAATATCGGTATGTGGCAAGTGTTATTTACTGGTTATTTTATCTTATAGAATTTAATAATTATGTTTATGATACTGTTCTTGGAACTCTTTGACATTTGTACTCTGTAAAAATTTAACTATAGATAAGATTAATACTATATAAGTAACAATTTAAAAAAATTATTTGTAGATGTTTCATAAATTCCTTCACAAAATAATCAATTTATAGATATTGATGATCCAATATATGTTGAGGAAAACAGTCCATCCCTTGATGAAATAGAAGTGCAAGAAAATTCATCGAACTCTCATGATACACCAGCAGAGGAAGCTTCTACTCCAAGGTCTATTTCCAGAAAGAGGAGACATGAGATTCAAATATTTTTGCTAATAACCCAGATGAAGAAGTTGAATCCCAATGAAAAAAAAGAAAATATGTTAGAAGAAAGATGACAAACTGGACAATTGGAAGGAAATTCCAGTTCGAATGGGCTGCAAAATATCCTTTTATTGAACATGTTTACACTGAAAATTGTAATTATGTTGCAATGTAATGTCGATGCAAAATATGTGGTTGGAAATAGGGGAAGGATCACATGATTCAGCTCAAACTAGACACAATTGAAAAACACTATGGGAAAATATACATTTCCCAAAAGCTCAAGAATGACAGCATAGTCAGAACACATAAATGGAAAGATGCAAAATATTGTACACATGTCAAATACATAGAAGAGTATGAAAAGGAACAAAAATGTATCAAATATGTAAATGAAAAATGTGGGACCACAGTAGAAAAATTGAGCAAAGCTATGGAGGAAGAAATGCAAGCAAAGGGTATTCAATTTGCAACCGTATTTCATATAATGAAAAGGGGAAGACTGATGTCAGCTTTTAGAGAAAATAGAATGCTGTATCAAGTTATGGGTTTAAATAATGTTCCTCAATCTCATTGGTCAGATACCAGCGGCTGGGAGATTGCAAAATGTCTATCTCTGGTAGAGGAGGATTTGAAACTGTGTGTTCAAAAGGCAAAGTATATTTCCCTTTCTTTAGATGAGGTTACTGTAGTCAATAACACTTCATGGATATGTATTCATGTTTACACATTTACTAATGAAATGAGGACTCCACACCTCTTGGCAATTCATAAAATGATAGAGAATTACAATTCTGAGAATATTTAAAAATTGGTGGTATTAAATCTGAGGGATATTATCAGAATGGATGAATTTTCCATTGCAACAAAAGTAGCTTATGTCAGAATCGATGGTGCGGTTGTAATGCAGGGAGCCATAAATGGTCTATTTGTTAGACTTTAGACAACTATTGCTCTGTGCATGGTTTTTTTCCACTATATGGCTCACATAATGAATCTCACCTACAAAATTTTGAGTACATTTGAAAATGTAGCTAAAATTGAGGAATTGATACGTGATATCCATGCCTATTGTTCTTGCAGTCCTAAGATATTTTTAGAATTTCAAAAATTTGCTATTGGACTAACAGAGGGAAAAAAACTTCTCAAAGATGTAGATACCAGATGGATATCTAAGTACAAACCTGCTGGTAGAATATATGATGAATATCCTTCACTGACATGATTTATGTTTAAATACTGTAGGGATGTAGATAAAGCTAAAGATCTATTGTGTCGTCTAACTAAAATAGAAACTTTACTCACACTTTGTAGTATTTTTCCCATGTTGAGGGAGCTTAATATTTTAATGTAGCATGCTCAAGATCGGTATTTCTACATTACAGACTTTATAACACTCAGAATACATGTTTGTTGGAGTCTAGAAAGTTTATATATTTCTAATGGGAGTTTTCAGGGTGCTGATTTTGAAAACTAGAATGCATTGACAAATTTGAAAAATTCTTGGTGCTTCTTAAAGTACAATATAAATGATCATCTATGTATAACAGAACATGGAAAAGAGATTCCACTTCATATGTACCAAAAAAGAATTGATATGGCTAACTTAGAAATAGAAGAAGTAAAAGTGACATGAAATTTATATGATGCAGTATTAATCAAAACTAGGAATAAGTTGAGAAAGATATTTGAATCGTTAGCTAAAGAGATCTGAGAGAGATTCAAAAATGATAAAATACTTAAAGCAATGGGAGTTGTAAATCTGCAGTTCTGGAATTTTTCTGGTGGCAAACCTTATACATCTATCAGTCCTTTATTTGTCAAAAACATGGGTGATCTTACTAATGAGATAAATGGAGTTTCCGTAGAAGGAATTTTGGAAATAAAACTACTTAGTTCACAGTCAATGGATTTTGCTAATACAATGATACGACAAGTTCAGTTTCTACAAAACCCATAGGACTACAGTGCCAGGAAAAGGATTTGGAAGGATATCTATTCTAGTAGTATTCTAAGTGAAGATTTGAGTGAGTATATTAAGCTGTATGAGCTCTGTTAAACAATGATTCTGGGTTTTGTGGAAGATGAGAGGGTTTTTAGTGCACTATCCTTTTTAAAGTCAAAAGTTTGAAATAGATTGGATAGGAATCTAGAAAGCTATCTCAGATTGTATGTATCGAGTTACTCAGTGGCGTCTTTTCCTTATGATAGTGCACTGGCATTGTGGAATTCACTAGCAGACAAAAGAGGAGTAAGTATATTCTTCCTGACCCAGGGGATTGAGACACATCCACAAATCATGATGCAGTTGATTTCTAAGACACAAATGAAAGTGTTGCTCCAGGACTATTCGAATTCACATAGATTTCATTTCTTCAATACATTATTGAGACTACTTATGTACTTCATTCAGTGATTACAACTTTCAATAAATGCGATATTATATTTTTCATTATTTGATCCTTCGCCATTGCAATAATATTATTATCTAATTCAATTATGCCATTTGTTTTTTATGTTTGGTTTTCAAATTCAGACTGAAATAAGGTCACATTCATCTTTTATATCTGTTAATTAATTTATTTTAAATCTGTAAAAATTCATAAACATAAAGAAACAAAATAGTGTAAATTTAAGCAACACTTACGTAAAAAATAGAAAAGAAACATAGTTAGTATTAATATATAGTAACATTATACAATTCTAACTTCCAAATTTATTTTGAAATTGATTTCTCATGTGGTGGATTACTTTATGAAAAAGTACAAGTTCATAAAGCATTGTCGACCAATACAATTCAAAAAGGGGGTTGTTATAACATCTCAAAGCTTCCGGAAAAGTTTTGTCATATAAGGACACATTACGAGGTCATCCTCTTTTCTACCTATGATTCAAAATAATAGTTGTCCTTACGTCTGCTGCACATAGAATAAAAACTAAAAAGGGCTGGCCTCTATCTTTTAATTCTTGCGCCAGTGTCAGAATTGTGACAACACACCTATCACATGGTGAAATTTACTAACTTATCAAATTTTATGATGCAGGTGAAGGTTTTTATTTTTCTTGCGTAAGATATGGAGGAATAACTCCTGATGCTTGAAGATCTCCTATTACAGTGTTGATATTTTCTAGTATATTTAGCTCCTCCCTCGCTACATCTCCTACAGACAAAAGTGTTGCATCTACATATGTCTTTTCCTTCAGTAAAACTTCTGGATCCATCTTATGCTCCTTTATTATCCTTCTCAATGTATTATTTTGTTTATTAATAAAAATGAGTTTTTCCTTCAACTGTATAAAAGAATTCAGGCTTTTACAGGCATTCTTCAAATGTGCTTCAAAAACAGCTGCTTTTTTCTTTAAATTTTCATATTTTTCCTATAAAATAGAAATATTTAATTTTTAGTCTATCAGATAATATGAAAAAATATATTGTAGTGGTTATAATATCAGATAATTTTTAGTTTTTCATGTAAAAGTAAATGCCCACTCACAACAACTTTCTCTTTTTCTGCATTTGCTATTAAAACATTAGTCTTGTCTTTAGACCATTTGTTGTAGTAAGCCTGTGCTTTAGCATTGAGATTCTCCAACATGTTTAGCATTATGTTTATAATTTCATAATTGTAATCATTACTATATGAAATTGTCCTTGATTGAGCTTTGTTTAGCAAAACATCTTGCCATGTTGGTTGGCTCTCTACGACAGTGAACAATGAATGCCTTTGAGCATGATTATGGTATCTAGTATTTATTTATTTTATCAAAAAATTTGCTCTCCTTTCCCAAGACCGCACCAAATCCACATTAGACATTATAACCTCTTGAATTGTTGCCCCCATGCTATCTGATATTAGATTTTTTAATATAAAATGTGTTTTTTCATCATCTATTTGTGGAGTAGCCCTTGGGGGAGGAGGAGAGTCATTTCCCTGTATTCCATGCACATTTTGTTAGTTGAGGCAAAGTAGATTGAATCATGTCATGGGTGTCAAAATAGTTACTCTTGTATGCATCCCCACTATCGAAGCCTAAATACTCTTTGTTGAGGGCGATGTTGTTGAAAAGTTGTGTGGTTGTTACATTTAAAACACCACCTAGTGACAACCCAGGAAATTTGGTTGTAACAGGATGAACTGTTCCTGTTGAATCTGTAGGAATCCTAATATTCTTTCCTAAAGTCCTCATTTGTGTTTGTAAGTGACGTGTTGGAGATATTGGTGGCCTCCTTGCAAGTGGAAAATGACCTGAATCCATATTACATACATGAAGAAAAAAACAAATTGTTAGAATATAATGGTTAGGCTTTGTAAATGCTAAAAAATTGTAAGGAAACAAAACATGCAAATAAAACTACCGTACAATATACCTTGCATAGACAGAGACACAATCATGACATTTTTATCTCCACACACGGAATGAGTTTGATCTTCATCATCCATCTCAGTAGTTTCTGAATACAATACATGTAGAAAAGATCAGTAGAAATATTAGAATACATAATCTATAGTAATTGTTTGAATTTGTAATTTATATAAAAAGATAACTTCATTATTCATACCTGTAGTTAAATGTGATGGTAAACATGTTGTGCATATCGACCCCTAGGTCACTTTTGACGAGGTCTTACTGGTGTTGATTCTGCTGAATCCATGTCAAAATCAACAGATACCTCTGGAGGGGCTTTACCTCTAGCAATTACCTCCTTATGCGATGCTGCAGCTATAATTTTTCTCTGCAAAATAAAATCATACAATTATTATTTTATTTAAAATATTCAAATTGAAATCGTTATAACAAGTAAACAGTAAAAGTAACTATTACTTGTTGTTCTTCGAGACTAAGACCAATCATCTTATCATTGATTGCAGTAGGAATGTTATGCTACGTCAATTTGTAGTAAACTTCATTATAGAAAGCAAGAATAAAATTTCAACAAGAAAATACAATCCTTGATTTATCAGTTTGATTGGCTTTGAGGACATGGGAGATATCTGATTTTATTCTATTGGACAAATAATTGCACCAATTGAATTGTTGACCTGATAGTGTCTGTAATAAATACTGAACTACCCAATACATAATGTTTGTAGATCTACCCTGTAATACAATCCTGGCCTAAAAAAGTAAAGCAACTGCAATAAAGAATTTGTTTGTAATACCTTGTAGAAGAAGGCCTCTTGATGAACGATTAAGAGGAGCTGCAATCGTAGAAAAGAAACGTTAGATCCTTTGTGTGGTTAAGTAATGTTAAGAAAAAAAACATTTGAAAATAATAAACTTACCATCAACCTGTACATTGTAATGAGACTCCAAAAACTTTTTGTCTTCATCTGTAAGGATGACCTTTGTAATAATAGGCGGCTTATTTTTGAAAGGTAAACAGCCTGTTAATTGATGCATGTCCTCGGGTTCAATAGAAAAAGAAATTTGATGACGTTTTAGATGCATGACAAGAATGGAAAATTTTCCATCATTGTCATTGTAAGAGGCAAGTAGGTAATCAAGGACTGATGTATCAGTGTCGAATTGGGGCATGTTCACGAGCCCAGAAATTTTTTGATTTTTTGAGCCAATCCTTTGGAGTGTCTTTTGCTTTTAGTAGAGCTAAAATATGTGGGAACATGAGGTTTTTGTATTGAAATTTGGGTGTAGGAATAGATGTGGTACTAGACATTGCTGAAATTTGGGAGAAGTGAAATTTGGGTGTAAACTTGGAGAGCTCATAGCACTGGAAATTTATGTATAAAAGTGAAAAAATGAACCTTGAAACGGTATTTATAGGGCCCAGGGGTATCATTAATGAACATTAAATACATTGGTAACAACGGCGAACCCACGCCATCCAATCCCTAATTCTTCCAACCCACCCGTCCAACCCTCTCGTCCAACCCTTAGCCGACCAAACCTCATCGGTCTAACCCACCACATCCAACCCTTTTCCTTCTAAATCCTCACACGTCCAACCCACCCATGACAAACCATTGCCTGTCTATCCCCTTCCCATCCAACCCCTACCATGTCCAACTCTTATCCGTCCAAACCATTCATCCAACCATTCATGTCCAACCCCCTCTTGTCCAACCCACTCGTCCAACCCAACCATCCAACCCACCCGTCCAACCCAACCCATCCAACCCACCCATTCAACCCCCGTCCAAAATTACAAAAAATGAGGGAACAATGCTTTGTGAAATCACCTTTGCCACAAATTTTTTTTTAGAAATTCACCAACGATTCGAAAGTCAATTTATGAGATTCACCAACGATTTGAAAGTAATTTTTCAGAGGGGTCTTCTTAAAATGAACCATGGTATTCAACAACTGAAGGATACACCAAATAGAAAAATGACATGGTGACATGTGGCATAACTACACATATGCATTTAACACGTGGAAAATATGCATGTGACCATGTGGATTTATTATTTATACGTGTGGCATTAAAGGCGGGTTTATGGTTTTTACCCACATAAAAGGTTTTATTATCTTTTATAAAACAAAGAGAGAAAAAGTCCACATGAGAATAAATTTTAGTGGATAAAGCCTATTAAAAAGGCTTGCATATAACATGGGATTTTCCCCCACATAAAGTTGCTCCATCCATGTGAAGATTGGATATTATTATGGGGTTGAGTGTTTAAAAAAATATGGCTTAATCTTATTTAAAAGCTTAAAAAATAATTAATCCCTTATAACCCGCTCAAATCATATTAAGGCTATTATTTGAAGTGGATTAAATATTTAGTGGCTAAATTATTCTTATGCCATGGAGAATTTGGTTAAGCCTAATCCGTTGAGGATTATAATGGGATATTTTTAAAAGGTAAGCCATGGATATGATCAAATATCCTTATATTCCGAGCTCGTAATCAATATAAATAGGGGACCTAGGTACATTGTAAACACACACAACTCTAAGCTATTTTATTGGAGCTCAAAGGAGGGGGAGAATATTTTGGAGAAATATTTATAAGTCCTATTATTATTATTTTAATAGGAAAATATGGTGGTGATATAATGTGTGGCCATAATAAAATGTGAAGGCCCGCATTTGTGAGAAAATAAGTCCTATATTATTATAGGCACATTTGGAGCTAAGGCCTATTATTATAGGCATGCAAATATGTAATACTTTCTCATTGGGGAGGTGTGATCAGGGGGTCATTTTTGATATAAAAATATCCCTAAACATCCCTAAATTTTGTCAGTGCAGAAGATATTTTTGAGAGATTTATGATGGCTATGAGAACGTGACAAAAAGACATTGGGAGCTCTAGTTATGTCTGGTCAAAGTTCAATCAACAAGAAATTTAACTCTAGTCAATAGGTAAAAATGGACCAATAACACTACAACACATGGAAAAAGGCGTTGGTAAAAAGAGAAAGTAATTTTGGGTGCTTATTGACCTCTGGTCTTTGATAAGTGTAAAGGTTGGTGGTCGCGATAAGAGGCGTAAATTTTTTAATGGAGGGGATCCTGGCCGCCATGTGGACGAATTTGTCATCACCGACGTGGTAGGTCCAAAAGCCACCATGTGTCTTACCACCACTCATCGAATTCGATCGATTTTCCTATTAAGATTCGACAAGTGGACTATGTGTTGATCGAGTTGCTTATCGAGTTATGGATCGAGTTACACCTCAAGCTATTCACTGAGTTGATTACATTCTATGCCACAATGTATGGGTCAAATTTATATTATCTCGATGAGACCACTTACAACCTGGAGGTCAAACATTACCATATTTCCACCCACGTGGAAAGACTTCCCAACTGCATAGCTTGGCCTTGTTGTCATCTTCAAAATTCCCCTTTTTTGAAGTCAAGTTTTGATAAATTTGAGTTGGCACCTTAGAGTAATATGTGCTTCTTCTTCAAAATATTTTCCTTCATTCAGATGTTTTTGTCAATCCTTCACTTTGGTTGTGGATCACGCCGAGCTTGATATTGTTTGCAGTTTTCCATTCCATGGAGAATAATTTGAAATTCAGGCATAAAGATGAGTTTTTCCCTTTCATTTTTATTTTTCCATAGTCGTGAATGATGGGCATATCTTCCCTATCAATTTTTTCCCCAACATCCATGGGTAGTATGTGGACATATTTGATTGGATGCGGCATGGTGGTTTTATCTTTCAAAATTGTCACTTTTGTTATTTTTTGCAAAAGTGTTAAATTGGCCCCATGGCACAAAGGATATTGCCTGGCCATGTTTTAAGTGGTAGCGGAAGCCTCCACATGTTCAAACGATGCAATTCCAAGGGAAAGGCCCAAAGGATAGTCCTCAAATAATCATAGGCTTTCCATGTGTCCCAGGTCTGAAAAGGGGATAGAATCGGTTGTTTAATCGACTAAGTATGAGAGGGTCAGCGGAAGCCTCCACGTGCCTCAATGGCGCAACTTCAGAAGTGAGACCAAAGGAAAAGTATCCAAATGAGCGCCAGCTCGCCACGTGGTCAGAGTCAAAGGAGAGTACAAGATTGGCGGAAGGAGCCAGACATCATCTCGGCACCCTTTCAGGGGGCAAATCCAAAGCGGAAACTCAAATGAACGCCAGCTCTCCACATGTCTAGGGTCCCACACAAGTCAAGTGGGAAGCAAGCCCAAATCGGTTAAGTATAAAATAACCATTGGAATTCTCCACGTGTATCTTCATTGCAACTTCAAAAGAAGAATCAAGAGTGGGTCCCCAAGTGTGTACGAGCTCACCACGTGGTCATAGTCAAATAAGGGGCAGATCTGATTGTTGAATCGGCTAAGCATAGAAGGGTTTGCGGAAGATTCAACATGTTAACTTGGCTCAACTTCAAAGGCAAAATCCAGAGGCAGGTCCCAAATGTGTGTTGAGCCTCCACATGTCTAGGGTCAAACATATGGCCATGCCAAACAAAAGGGACTTAGTAAAAAGCACAAAAATACTAAACTAGCTCGTAAAGAGACACATGGTCACATTTCAAGTCAAGGTAGAAAGGTATGCCCTTTTTGTGTTTTGATGCTTTGAAAATTCAAAGTGAGAAAGTGGGCTGTCGAAGTGATTTGGGAATATTTTCTTTGTTTCCATTCAAGCGTAAAGTATAAAGTAAGACGTGATTCTGACGTTGAAAAGTCAAAGTGGGAAAGCGGGCTGTTGAAGTGATTTGGGAATTTGGGCTTTGTTTCCATAAAGAGCTTAAGGTTATAAAGTGACCCACAGCCCCACCCATGCCAAGGGATAGAGTCAAATGTTGATCCCACATCAAAATTCAAAGTGGGGAGTTGGATTGGCAGAGCAATTTGAGTTTTTGAGCACACGTTGAAAAGAGGTAAAATTATAAAACAAACCAGCGGCTCTGTCGCCACTCAAATAAAGCCACATGTCAAGCCCATATCAAAAGTAGGTGGGCAGGCCAAAATGTTCCAAAGTGCCATTTCTCTAAAAGGTACAAAATACAAAAGGTTTCCTAAGGCCCGCTTCAGTTTAAAACTCTCCCATGTGGACAGCTCAAATTCAAATTTTGCAAAGGCAAGATGAACAACTGTGATTCAATGCGTTTGGTTTTACCACCAAACATGGAAACAACCGAGGCATTGGAGAGGTTCAAACATCTATATCTTGAATTAGTTTCATCATTTTTGTAACCGAATGTAACCGTTCTTGGAAGCTATTTAATGGCTTCTCCACGTTGTTGTTAGGGTTGGATTCTGATACTCTATAAAGGTAATAGATTCTAAGTAATCAATACATAATTTTTTCCCTTTCTTCCTCTGCTATTCCTTCTTTCCTTGTCTAAAAATTTGGGAATCATCCATCTTTTATGATAAAAAATTTTGTGTTCTTATTTATATGATTTCTGGAACTTTGTGTCTGTGGAATTATATTGGTTATGAAAGTGAATGATTCTACTTTGCATCTCACTGGTTCAATACGTATAAGGTTATACTCCGCTATCTATATTTCCTGAAGGTATTATTATGTTCTTCCTCTCTCATCTCATTAATTCTTCCATTCTTTCGTATTGATGATCTTTGGGCATAAAACATTTCAAAGTATCAAGAATCCACACTTTGAAATTTATACATTTGTATATAATTTTTGCTACTTGATTTTAATAAGGGAACCTCTCCCATTAAAGAGGAGGGACTTGTTGTCCCCTGACTGTGGTTTATTAAAGTACCATTTTAAAAACCCAATAGTTTTTGGTGGCTTCAGTGGGGATTTCGTTTCAAACGTATCCCTTTCTAAAGGAACAACTTCAAGATCATTTTTGGTCTGGCGATTCTATGGTATACACGTGGGAAGAAAGCTCTCGGGGTTGGGGATTCCCATTTTCAAATTTTGGAGCAAAAAAAATTCTCTCTTCTAACAAGAAGGAATAGAGGAACTCATTCTATAACCACACCTCCTATTAAAAATAGAAATTCCAAGGATAATATTCCTCAGGAACACCTCAGTGCTAATCTCCATGCTTTGATACTTACTGGTGTATCAGTTCCCCTTCAGTCAATTTTTCTAAAGATGGCAGCCCCTTTGCCTTGGGGACAACAGGTTGGGCCTCTTGCTCTTCCTCAGCCATTCCATGAGTTACCTAGGGGTAACATAAAAAAATTTCCCAAATTCCAAGGTGATGGGAAAGTTCATCTAGATGATAACATTACAACCTTTATTGTTGCATGTGGGATTCTTGGGGTTGAACATGAAGATGTATCTGTTATGATTTTTGTGGATACATTGCAGGACAATGTTGCTAATTGGTTTTATCATCTCCCTATTGGGATGATCACTAATTAGAATACCATGAAAACTTAGTTCAAGAAATGTTTCAAACCTGCTGAAGATGTGCATGCTCTATTAGCACAAATTTCTCATATCAAGAAGGAACCATTAAATCCCATGAGGGAGTTTGTGGCTGAATTCAACAAGCTAATTCATAAAATTCCATAGAACACTTATCCAGTGGATCAAATCCAAAAGTGCTTCTTCCTCAATGCTCAGTTACCTAAAGGGAGTTATGCACTAAGGAGAGCTAACCTTGCAACTTTGGATGTTGATCAACATTTTCCTATCAGTGTTGAGGATGACTTAATCATGTCTGTTAAACTGAAAAGAGAATCCTCCAAATCTAAAGTTTCTTCTTCTTCTTCCCCTAGATCCAATTCTATTCAGTTATTACAAAAGCTTGTAAATGATCTCATTGCTATCAAGAAACAATTGGCTCAGCATACTCCTTACTAAGATGTTCCAAGGAAGAATTGTCAGCCCATGAACCATCTGCCTTCTTCTAAGACCAGATTAGCTATTGAAGGCCCACACATCAAGGTTCCAGTCAATGTAACTTGTGAATTTGAAGAACCTAATGATGAGGAGTTTAGTGAACTCTGTGAAGAACCAGAAGAAGAGGTTGATGAAGAACTGGAGGAGCTTGGTGGATCTCAATTTCATTTCCTCACCACCAAAGGTATGGATGATGAAGATGAATATAATGGAAGAGTGAAAAATATGAATAGTGAGTCATATGTTGTTATGACTCAGGAGAAAATGAACAGAAAATAAAAAGTGGTGTAGCCTGCTAAGAAATCTAAGGAGTATCCTATAACAATCCTAGTGGTTGCAAGAAGAGGAGCTCATATTCCCAATTCCCCCACACAAAAGGTGAGTAATACTAATCCTCCTTCTTCTACTTTTGTTTCCAAAACTTCTTGTCCTTCAAATCCTAAAAATGATAGATCAAAAGTCTCTCAAGTTCCAGGCAATGATGCCCCATATACCTCTCGATCTTTTGATATCATTGATCACCTCAAAAAGACCAAAATACAAATCTTAGAGGTAGAGTTTTACCAAACCCATCCAAAAGATTTTTGCTAAAATGGTAAAAATTTTCACTTCTAAATATAAAGCCTCATCCAATACTTATAAAGGTCTTTTTCCTACTCCCTCTTCCTCACCTCAATCAAGCCTTGCGGTTGCAATAACTTCCCCTAATGAGAAAATTGAACCATTCTATGTGACTCTTCTTATAGCTGGCCATAAACTCAGTAATTGTGTTATAGACTTAGGAACATTAAACAATGTAATGCCTGCAAAACTAGCTCATGCTTTGGGCCTGACTCTAACACGTGCCTTTGGTTCCTGCTATTCCATGGAGAGTAGGAAAGTGCCTTTGGTTGGAAGAATTAAAGATGCACAAGTAGCTTTTACTACTTTTCCAGAGAAAAGGGTCTTAGCCACCATTTTGGTAGTTGATATTCCTCCCTCATATGGGATGTTGCTGAGTACAAATTTTTGTAAGGAGGTAAGAGGTGAAATTTAGAAGGATTGGTCACATGCTTTGATCATGGTCAATGGAAAAATGAAGAAGATGATACATTAGAAACATATTGACTACATTTTTCAAAATACTAATGATTCAAAAGCACAGATACTCTATGAAGATATAGGGCATGGTAACTACATGATCATGTCACAAGATGAGGCAAAAATTCCTAAGGGAGTGATTCATGATCCCAATGGCATTTGGACTCTAGAGTTTGATGGAAGCTTAATATGATTCATACAGCTGAATATGAGGCACTCATACTCGGATCGAACATGGAAAAATAAATGGGAGTGAAGAATCTTTGTGCTCGTGGTGATGCAGGGCTAATTGTGAAACAAGTCAGGGATCTTTTCCAAGTCAAGAATAGGAGATTGAAACATTATAGAAATTTTGTCTGGGATTCCATTGAGTTTCTTGATGCTTTCTTCATTGAAGTTGTGCCAAGAGAAAGGAACACTAGAGATGATTCTCTATCAGTCTTAGGCTCTCTGTTGATTCCTCACCCAAATTTCTCTCAGGAGAAATTTACCATTGAAATGATTCATAGGCCCAGCATTCCAGATAATGCAAGCAATTGGCAGGTTTTCAATGATGATCAACACTTGCTCTCATTCTTTGAGCTTAAGGATAATTTTGACCAGTTGTATTTTGAAGGAAGTGAGACTTTTCCTAGAGAGTGTGTATCCTCTAATGAAGGAGATATCAAGGAAGATATGGATCAAGATGGCTGCACCAAATTGAAAGGTAACAAGATCCCTAAAAGGCCGGTGAGTTTGGAAAATCTGTTTGATAAGCATGATAGTTACATTAATTCTAAAGCTTCCCAAGGATCTCGACAATCTGGTGAATGTGAAAAGATTAATATTGGGAGTCTTGAGGAACCCAAGATGGTGAATATTGGAAAATGTTGCACTCAAGAAGAGAAGAAGAAAACAGTAAACCTATTAAAAAAGTATGTTGATGTTCTTGCTTATTCATATGATGATCTCAAGGCTTTCCAGCCAAAGGAAATGCAACACTTTATCCCTCTGAAGCCTGGGATCAAACCTTTCAAGCAGAAAAAAGGAAATACAATCCCAAGGTTGTTGTTACTATTTTTCAAAAGATCCAGAAGTTGCTAAAATTGAAAGGTAACAAGATCCCTAAAGGGCTGGTGAGTTTGGAAGATCTGTTTGATAAGCATGATAGGTACATTAAGTCTAAAGCTTTCAAAGGAGCTCAGTAGTCTACTCAATGTGAAAAGATTAATATTGGGAGTCTTGATGAACCTAAGATGGTGAATGTTGGAAAATGCTACACTTAAGAGGAGAAGAAGAAGGCAATAAATCTACTAAAAAGATATGTTTATGTTCTTTCCTATTCATATGATGATCTCAAGGCTTTCTAGCCAAAGGAGATGCAACACTTTATCCCTTTGAAACCTGGGATCAAACTGTTCAAGCAAAAACAAAGGCAATACAATCCCAAGGTTGCTGACACTATTTTTCAAGAGATCCAGAAGTTGCTAAAGGAAAAGACTATTTTCCCTATACATCATTCAACATGGATTGCCAACATTGTGCTTATCAAGAAGAAGAATGGTGAGATTCACATCTGTGTGGATTTCAGGAATTTTAATCAGGACTCTCTGAAGGAATACTATCCTCTTCCCATGATGGATCAAGTTTTGCAAGTTGTCACAGGCTCTGAGATGTTGTCTATACTTGATGGATTCTCTGGATATAATCAAGTGGAATTCAGTACCCTAGATCAACACAAAACTACTTTCACTACTCCTTGGGGCACCTTTACCTACAAGAGAATGCCTTTTGGTCTTATCAATGTTGGTGCCACCTTTTAGAGGGAAATGGACTTGGATTTTGGTAGTCTAAAGGGAAAGTGTGTTGTAGTGTACCTTGATGATTTGATTGTTTTCTCCAAAACAAGGGCAGATCACTTTCAACATCTTGAAGCAGTCCTCCAGAAATGCAGAGAACATGGAGTTTCTCTCAATCCAAAGAAGTCTATCTTTTGTGTCACTGAAGGCAAGTTTTTGGGGCATATTATCTCCAATGAAGGAATCAAGATAGATCCATAAAGAGTTCAAGAAATCCAATAGATTCCTCTTCCCACAAGCAAAAAGGGTGGTTCACTCTTTCTTTGGTAAGATAAACTTCATGAGGAGATTCATTCTTGATTTTACAGAATTGACTATGAGAATTTCTCACATGATGAAAGGAAAGAAAAAATTTGGTTGGACTTCTGAGGGTAAGGAAACATTTGAAGGTATCAAGAAATCCATTGCTAAAACTCCCATCTTAGAATGTCCTGATTTCAGCAAGGATTTTATCATCTATTGCTATGCTACTGAGAATACCTTGGTTGTTTTGCTAACTCAGAAGAATTATGAGGATCATGAAATTCTAATTGCCTTCATGAGATATGTTCTGAAAGCTCATGAATTGAAATATACTATGATGGAGAAACATGCTTTTGCAGTGGTCAAAGCTGTCAAGTATTTTCATTTTTATATTCTTAATTCTCACTCTATTGTGCTTGTACCTGATACAACCATCAAGTCTATTCTTACACAATAGGATTTTGGAACTAAGAGAGGCAATTGGGTAGAAAAATTCCAAGAATATGACCTTGATATCAAGCCAACTAAGCTAGTTCGGGGTAAAGGCTTATGTGAGCTTATTGCTAAAGGAGCTAATGTGGAATTGTCCAAAGAAGCAGTAGATGTTCCTATTGTCCTCTTCCTCAGTTCAATAGATGATTGGTATGTTGATATTGCACATTTTCTTACTTATGGAGAGTTTCCATCCCACTTGAGTGCTAAGGAAAATAGGGCTATTAAGCTAAAGTCTACATAGTATGTATTATGGGAGAATGCTTTGTTCAAATGAGGCATATATGGAAGATTCTTGAAGTGTGTGGACAAAGAGAAACAAAAGAAGTTGTTCTCAGATTTTCATGATCAGGCTTGTGGAGGCCATTTCTCTTCTGCTGTCACTACCCATAAAATCCTTCGTGCTAGGTACTATTGGCCTACATTGTTCAGAGATGCATCAAAATGGATAGGTAAGTGTGAAGCCTATCAGACTTTTGTTGGGAGACCTAAGTTGGCTGCTTTGCCACTAAAGCCAGTAGTGATTGATGAGCCTTTTCAACAGTGGGGATTGGATTTCATTGGAACTCTTAACCCACCTTCGGTGTTGGACATACTCACGTGCTAACTGCTACAGAATACTTCAAAAAGTGGGTAGAGGCTATTCCAGTCAAAAGCACTACTTCTGAGGTGGTGTGTAATTTCATTAAAGAGAACATATTGATAAGGTTTGGGGTACCAAACAAGATTGTAACTGATAATGCTTCAAATTTTTATTCTTCTGAGATGATGGATTTCTGCTATGGTTATGGAATTTCCCTTGCTCATTCTTTAGACTACTACCCACAAGGGAATGGACAAGCAAAATCAACAAATAAGAATCTAGTAACCATCGTTCGGAAGCTTATCAATGAATCTCAGAGGAATTGGCACAAGAATCTCTATGATGCTCTCTAGGTAGATAGGATTACACCTAAAAGAGAAATTGGGATGTCTCCATTTCAAGTGGTGTATGGTGTTGAAGCTCATTTACTAGTAATAGTGGAATTACCAGCCTTGCACTTAATGAAGGCTATTGAAGATTCAAGTTTTACTAGTTCCTTGGACAAGAGGATCATGTATCTCTAGAAGCTAGATGAAGACAAGTTATAGGTTTTTGATAGAATCTTAGCTCATCAACTGAAGGTGAAATCTTTGTTTGACAAGAAATCTAGACCTAGATATTTTCAAGTGGGAGAAATTGTTATGATGTGGGACAAAAGACATGAACCTCGAGGAAGCCATGGTAAGTTTCATTCTCTTTGGCTTGGTCCTTTCAAAATCAGGCACTTTGCTAGAGAAAATTCATTCTATTTGGATTATATGGATGGATCTCCTCTCCCACTTCCTTATAATGGGAACTATTTAAATTTGTTCAAGTCCTAGGTGACTAGGCAGTCCTTCTGTATATTGTGTACAGTGTTTTGGTTTTTGGTCGTTCCTTTGTGTTTTGTTTCTATCTTTCCTTTTTGGTTTGTTTCCATTTTGTGTGTTTTGTCTTCTATATTGGTTTTTCCTTTGACTCTATTTTGCCCAATGGATAAGGCACTAGTTTTCTTTCCCATTGGAGTTTTTCTATGGTTCTTGATCTTGCCTCGTTCCTCTCCATCAAGTCATCCCCAGAAAGAGCCAGCTGTTGTTGCCCTCAAAATTCCCCTCTTTTTGAAAAATTTGAGTCAATACCTTGGAGTAATCCATACTTTTACTTGAAAATATTTTCCTTCATTCGAATGTCATTGTCAATCCTTCTCTTTGGTTGTGGATCGCGTCAAGCCTGATATTGTTTATAGTTTTCCATTCCATGGAGAATAATTTGAAATTCGAGCGTAAAGGTGAGGTTTTCCCTTTCATTTTTATTTTTCCATAGTCATGAATGACGGGCGTATCTTCCCTGTTAATTTTTGCCCCAACATTGACGGGTAGTACGTGGACATCTCTGATTGGAGTGGTGTGGTAGGTTTATCTTTCAAACTTATCACTTTTATTATTTGTTGCAAAAGTGTCAAATTGGCCCCGTGGCCCGAAGGATCCTGCGTGGCCATGTTTTAAGTGGTAGCAAAATCCTCCATGCATTCAAATGGTGAAAATCCAAGGGAAGGGCCCAAAGGAAAGTCCTCAAATAAGTGTAGGCTTTCCACGTGTTCAGGTCCAAAAAGGGGACATAGCTAGCCATTTAAGCGACTAAGTATGAGAGGGTCGATGGAAGCCTCCACGTGCCTCAACGACGTAACTTCAGAAGTGAGACCAAAGGATCAGTCTCCAAATGAGTGTCAACTTTCCATGTGGTCAGAGTCCAAGGAGAGTCCAGGACCGGTAGAAGGAGTCATGCGTTAGATCGGCGCCCTTTCAGAGGGTGAATCCAAAGTGGAAACTCAAATGAACACTAGCTCTCCATGTGTCTAGGGTCCCACATAAGTCAAGTGGGTAGTAAGCCAAAATTGGCTAAGCATAAAAGAACCCGTAGAAGTCTTCATGTGTCTCTTCAGCGTAACTTTAAAGGAAGAATCAAGAGTGGGTCCCCAAGTGTGTGCGGGCTTACTACGTGGTCATAGTCAAAGAAGGGGTAGAGCTGACCATTAAATCGGCTAAGTATAGAAGGGTTTGCAAAAGTTTCCACATGTCATCTTGGCTCAACTTCAAAGGTGAAATCCATAGGCAAGTCTCAAATGTGCGCTGAGCTTCCACGTGTCTAGGGTCAGACATATGGCCCCACCAAACAAAAGGGACTTAGTAAAAAACACAAAAATACTGAACTGGCCCACAAAGGGACACATGGTCACATTTCAAGTCAAGGAGGAAAGGTGGGCAATTTTTGTCTTTTGTTGCTTTGAAAATTCAAATTGGGAAAGCGGGCCATTGAAGTGATTTGGGAATTTTTTCTTTGTTTCCATTCGGGCGTAAAGTATAAAGTAAGCCGCAACTCTACCATTGAAAAGTCAAAGTGGGAAAGCAAGCCATCAGAGTCAGATTTGGGAATTTGGGCTTTGTTTCCATAAAGAGCTTAAAGTTATAAAGTGACTCGTGGCCCCGCCTATGCCAAGGGATAAAGTCAAAGCAAGGAGTCAGGTCAGTGGAGAATTTGAGTTTTTGAGCCCGCGTTGAAAAGAGGTAAAATTATAAAAGTGACCCACGACTCTGTCGCCACTCAAGTAAAGCCACGTGTTTAGCCCTATATCAAAAGTGGGTGGGTGGGCTAAAATGTTCCGAAGTGCCATTTCTCTAAAAGGTAAAAAATAAAAAAAGGTGTCCTCAGGCCCACTTCAGTTTAAATCTCTCCCACGTGGACGACTCAAATTCAAAGTTTGCAAAGGCAGGATGAATGGCTATGATTCAATGCATCTAGTTTTTCCACCAGGCATGGAAACAACCGAGGCATTAGAGAGGTTCAGACATCAGTTTCTTAAATCCGTTTCATCATTTTTGTAACTAAATGTAACCATTCTTGGAAGCTATTTAATGGCTTCTCTATGTCATTGTTAGGGTTGGATCCTGATACTCTATAAAGGTAATAGATTTGAAGTAATCAATACAGAATTTTTTCCCTTTCTTCCTCTGTTATTCCTTCTTTCCTTGTCTGAAAAAATGGGAATCATCCATCTTTTATGATAAGAAACTTTGTGTTCTTGTTTATATGATTTCTAGAACTTTGTGTTTGTGGAATTATATTAGTTATGAAAGTGAATGATTCTACTCTGCATCTCCCTAGTTCAATATGAATAAAGGTTATACTCTGCTATCTATATTTCCTGAAGGTATTGTTATGTTCTTCCTCTCTCATCTCCTTAATTCTTCCATTCTTTCGTATTGATGATCTTAGGGCATAAAACATTTCAAAGTATCAGGAATCCACACTTTGAAAGTTGTACATTTGTATATAAGTTTTGTTGCTTGCTTTCAATAAGGGAACCTCTCCCATTAAAGAGGAGGGACTTGATGTTCCCTTACTGTGGTTTGTTAAAGTACCATTTTAAAAACCCAACAGGCCCACACCTCATCCCATTACCATCTCGTAGTATAAGATTCAGCCATGTAAATCTGCTAAGCCTAACATATATTCTAAGTTCCTTGTGGTGGGTGATGCGGTGGGGAAAAGGCCCATGCATGGAAGGATCCACGTGAAGGATGGGGGGATAAGGTTTTTAAAAACCTTATAAAATTTTTAGCACCGCATAATGTGGGATATAACCCACTCAAATACATGATGCACACCATGGGATTTATCCCATCCAAATTCTACAATGAGGCTAATATTAGCCTTAGGATAAATGTTAAAGACTTTAATTTTAGGGGCCTATTTTAATATAAATAGGGGGACCCCTTGCATTATATGTTAGGTTGTGGAGCCTGTTTTCATGTGTGAAAGTGTTGAAGACTGTACACTAAGAGTACTGTACACTTTTCATGTATCCTCGCCGGAGTTTGGAGCCGGGCTGGGCCCCGGGGGCGGTAGCCCCTAGTAGTAGGGGTTCGGGGGTGCAGCCCTTGAAAAAAAAAATTAGGCTTAAATTTTTTTGGCCTCGAAAAAATGCACCTGACATATCGTGTGCTCTTCTCATATGGGCGAGATTTTTGACCCATAGGTTTATGGGACGGGTTTTGCCCATGGTTTTGATACCCATGGTTTTGTAAAACTGCTTAAGTAGTTGTCTATTTATATGGTCTTATGCATATGATAGATGTACAAGAAAATGTATTGCAGATGTGTTTTGAATTCGGGTGTGAATTCTGTAGAGTTTGTTGAGCATAGCTCCAAACGAATCTGGGTATTGTATTGAGAGAGTGGTGGCTTGTAATAAAATCTGAGCAAGTGATTCTTGGTGGACGTAGCCCAAATTGGGTGAACCACGTTAAATACTGTCTCTTTATGTTGTGTTATTTTATTCTACAATTTTATTTGAGATCTGTAATAATTTATGCATATTAGTTTCTACTGTTACGATTCTGTGAGGGATTATTCCACATATTTTATCCCTTATTTCCTAACAATTGGTATCAGAGCCTGGTTTGGTTTGCTAAAGTGTTGAATCATAGGGAAAGTTTTTAGCTTGAGTGGGAGCTATGGCAGATGATGGAAGATCTAGGGTTGATAAATTCAACGGGAAGAATTTCAGTCTTTGGAAGATGCAGATGGAAGATTACCTTTATCAAAAGGATCTTTATACTCCGTTGTCTGAGAAGGTGAAAAAACCCTCGAGTATGACAGATGCAGAATGGGATTTGCTGGATAGGAAGGCACTTGGGACAATCCGGCTGTGTCTTGCATCTTCGGTATTATTTAATGTTTCAAAGGAAAAGACTACAAAAGATCTAATGGATGCATTAGGGAAGTTGTATGAAAAACCCTCTACCTCTAATAAGATATTTTTAATGAAAAAGTTGTTTAATATGAAGATGTCTGAGAATAGTTCAGTAGCAGATCATTTAAATGATTTCAATACGGTTGTGAATATGCTAGCTTCGGTTACAATAGAATTTGATGAAGAAGTTAGGGCTTTATTAATTTTGTGCTCTTTACCTGAGAGTTGGAATAGCCTGGTAATGGCGGTAAGTAACTCAGTTCCAGCTAACTCGAAGTTGAAGTTTGAGGATGTTGTAGGGGTGATTCTAAGTGAGGAAATGTGAAGAAAAATCTTTGGGGAATCTTCTACTTCAGGGAATGCTTTGACAGTGGAAACTAGAGGGAGACAGAAGAATAGAGGAAACCGTGGAAAATCAAAAGATCGGGCAAGGTCAAAATCCAAGAACAAGATTGTATGCTGGAATTGTGGAAAGTCTGGGCATGCAAAGAAGGACTGTTGGGAGCTTTGGGATAAGAAGAAACAACAAGAAGAAAACAAGGAGGAAAATGTGGCAACGGGTAATGTATGTCAGGATGCTTTGATTCTTTCTTTGCACAATATTACTGAATCTTGGGTTTTAGATTCAGGGGCTTCTTTCCATGCTTCTCCACATAGGCATTATTTTGTTGATTATGTTCAAGGAGATTTTGGGCATGTTTTTCTTGGTGATGATGAGCCTTGCAGCATAGTTGGAAAAGGTTCTGTTCAGGTTAAGATGCAGAATGGGAATACTTGGCTATTGAAGGATGTCAGACATGTGCCTACATTAAGACAAAATTTGATATCGGCAGGGCAGTTGGGAAGTGATGGTTGTACTGTGATATTTACAGCGGACTCTTGGAAGGTTACCAAGGGTGCTCTTGTGGTGGCAAGAGGTAAGAAGGTTGGAACCTTGTATTTAACCACTTATAGCACTAATGTTTGTAATCTTGTGGCTTCAGAAGTAGATACAACATTGTGGCACTATAGGCTTGGTCATATGAGCCATAAGGGCATGGAGATCATAAAGAAGGATTTTCCTGGATATACAGAAATAGGTTTGGAGTTCTGTGAGGACTGCATATATGGGAAACAGAAGTGAGTAAGGTTTCTCAAGGTTAGACCTACAAAGAAAGAGAGTAAGTTAGAGCTGGTGCATTCTGATGTGTGGGGGCCAGCTCAGGTATCATCTCTTGGGGGTTCAAGTTATTATGTTACTTTTATTGATGATGCAACAAGGAAAGTTTGGGTTTATTGTATTAGAAACAAATCTGATGTATTTGACACTTTTGTTAAATGGAAAGCCTTGGTAGAGAATGAAACAGGTCTTAAGCTAAAATGTCTCAGGTCAGATAATGGAGGGGAGTATTGCAGCAATGAATTTGATGATTACTGTTCTAAGAATGGAATCCGCAGGAAAAAGACGGTTCCAGGAACTCCGCAGCAGAATGGGGTATCAGAAAGGATGAACAGAACAATAATGGAACGTGCTAGGAGCATGAGGTTACATGCAGGACTGCCTCTTTCTTTTTGGGCAGAAGCGGTGAGCACAACTGTGTACTTGATAAACAGAGGACCCTCAAGTGC
The DNA here is from genome assembly GCA_019776745.2 of Taxus chinensis. Taxonomy (NCBI): domain Eukaryota; kingdom Viridiplantae; phylum Streptophyta; class Pinopsida; order Cupressales; family Taxaceae; genus Taxus; species Taxus chinensis. The sequence goes on along the minus strand of CM034154.1, from coordinate 762,964,342 downwards.
CTTGGATGGAGGCATACCTGAGGAGGCTTGGTATGGTAAGAAAGTTGATTATTCATTTCTTAGAGTCTTTGGATGTGAGGTGTTTGTTCATATAGACAAGGATGATAGGACCAAGCTAGAGGCTAAATCAGAAAAATGTACTTTCATTGGTTATGGTGGTGATGACTTTGGATATAAATGTTGGAGTATTAAGGACAAGAAAATCATTCGATCTAGGGATGTGGTCTTTAATGAGAAAGTCATGTATAAGCAGTAGTTGCAGGAAAATAGGGAAGAATCCAAGAAAGAATATGCAGCGGTAGAGGATCTTCCAGATGGAAAAGTGACACATGAATCAGTTCAGGAACCTCCTCAACAGGAACCCCAAACTCCTATATTGAGGAGGTCTTCTAGGGTAAGAAGAGAACCTGAACGTTTTTCTCCTTCTCTTTATTATTTATTACTCACTGATAGTGGAGAACCAGAGAGCTTTGATGAAGCAATGCAGGTAGATGCCAGGAAGAAGTGGGAGCAAGCCATGGATGAGGAGCATCAGGCTCTCATGGAGAACCAGACATGGGATTTGGTAAAGCTACCCAAAGGAAAAAGAGCATTACAGAACAAGTGGGTGTTTAGAGTCAAAGAGGAAGAAGGAGGAAAGAAAAGATACAAGGCCCGGTTGGTGGTCAAGGGGTTTGCACAGAAAAAAGGTATAGATTTTGATGAGATTTTTTCTCCTGTAGTAAAAATGACTTCTATTAGAACTGTTCTAGGAATAGTTGCAGCAGAAGACTTGCACTTAGAACAGCTTGATGTAAAGACTGCATTTCTCCATGGTGATTTGGAGGAGGAACTATATATGCAGCAACCAGAGGGCTATGAGGTCAAAGGTAAAGAGGAGATGGTGTGCAAACTGAAGAAGAGCTTGTATGGCTTGAAACAAGCTCCACGTCAATGGTATAAGAAATTTGATAGCTTCATGATGGAGCAAGGTTATATTAGATGTCATTCTGACCATTGCGTGTATACAAAGAAATTTGAGGATGGAAGTTATATTATCCTTTGTTTGTATGTGGATGACATGTTGGTTGCAGGTAAAAACATGCAAGAAATAAAAGTACTCAAGAAGCAGCTAAGTGAATCCTTTGCTATGAAGGATTTGGGGGCAGCCAAACAAATCCTTGGTATGAGGATATCTTGGGATAGGAAGGAACGAAAGCTGACTTTATCTCAGGAAGAGTACATTAAGAAAGTCTTGGAGAGGTTTAATATGCAGGATGCTAAACCGGTTGGGACTCCTTTGGCAGGCCATTTCAAGTTATCAAAGGAGCAGTGTCCCAAGACAGAGCAGGAGAGAAACCAAATGTCCAAGGTACCTTACTCATCAGTAGTTGGTAGTTTGATGTATGTCATGGTGTGCACTAGGCCTGATATTTCCCATGCAGTGGGAGCGGTGAGTAGATTTATGAGTGATCCAGGTAGAGATCACTAGCAGGCAGTAAAGTGGATCCTTCAGTATTTGAGAGGGACCATGGGGACAGTTTTGTGCTACAGTGGATCAAACACCATTTTGTGTGGTTATGTAGATTCAGATATGGCTGGAGATGTAGACAGCAGGAGGAGCACAACAGGTTATGTTTACACTGTAGGTGGAACAACAGTAAGCTGGATTTCATGACTACAGAAGTTGGTGGCTTTGTCAACCACGGAGGCTGAGTATGTTGCTGCCACAGAGGCAAGCAAGGAAATGATTTGGTTACAACAATTACTTGAGGAGTTGGGGCATAAGCAAGAGGAAGGAAAGTTGCATAGTGATAGTCAGAGTGTTATACACCTAGCTAAGAACTCTGCTTTCCACTCTAGGACAAAGCATATACAGTTAAGGTACCATTTCATCAGGACAACTTTGGAGGAAGAGAAGTTGAAGTTGGAGAAGATTCATACCAGTTAGAATCCTACAGACATGATGACCAAGGTGGTCACAAGGGAAAAACTGAAGTTGTGTTCAGCTTTGGTTGGTCTTCACAGAAACTAGTGAAGGGTTGAGAAGCTTGCTCAGAGGAAAACTAGTCTCCAAGTGGGAGATTGTTAGGTTGTGGAGCCTGTTTTCATGTGTGAAAGTGTTGAAGACTATACACTAAGAGTACTGTACACTTTTCATGTATCCTCACCAGGGTTCAGGGCTGGGCCGGGCCCCGAGCGGGGGTCTGGGGGTGGCAGCCCCTGGTAGCAGGGGTTCGGGGGTGCAGCCCCTGAAAAAAAATTTTTAGGCGTAAATTTTTTTGGCCTCGAAAAAATGCACCCGACATATTGGGAAACGTGCTTTTCTCATATGGGTGAGATTTTTGACCCATAGGTTTATGGGACGGGTTTTGGTTTTGATACCCATGGTTTTGTAAAACTGCTTAAGTAGTTGTCTATTTATATGGTCTTATGCATATGATAGATGTACAAGAAAATGTATTGCATTTGGGTGTGTTTTGAATTTGGGCATAGCTCCAAACAGATCTGGGTATTGTATTGAGAGAGCGGTGGCTTGTAATAAAATCTGAGCAAGTGATTCTTGGTGGACGTAGCCCAAATTGGGTGAACCACGTTAAATACTGTCTCTTTGTGTTGTGTTATTTTATTCTGCAATTTTATTTGAGATCTGTAATATTTTCTGCATATTAGTTTCTATTGTTGCGATTCTATGAGGGATTATTCCACATATTTTATCCCTTATTTCCTAACATTATAAATATGCACAAATTGTAAGCTCAAATCAATAGCTCAAGGAATAGTCAATAGTTTAATTGAGGAGAGTTATTTTTTATAAGACCTATTTAATGGGCTTATTATAAATTTGTTAAGACTTATTTATTTAAATAGGCTTTATTGTGACTAAGAGTTTTAATACTACCTAGCCGGCCCATAGCGTCACACTAAATTATTGTGAACCCTTGAGTATCAACCAGAGTGCCATAGGGAATTTCAAAGCATCTAGAAGGTTGATCAAGATCTAAAGGATTCCAAACAGTGGAGCTAGTGCCATAGAGCTTGCCAAATATGCTAGGAAAGGGGAAGTTAGATGCTATTTTTCACCCTTTTCATTTGAAGGTCTGGATATTCTTCTTAGCCAAGTTCTTAATCGTTTCCATTAGGTTTTCTTGTGAAATTACTATTGTAACTTACAAGTTTTGACTATTGGAACGGTTCCATGAAAGAACCCAGAGACGTAGGAAATTGCCAAACATCTGTAATCAACCCTTTTGCAAAGTATCATACTTATTGCATTATTTTAAGTTGATTTTAACAAGGTAAAAATTAAACGGTAATTTAATAAGCCTACAAGGGTCTGAAGATCGAGTAGATAAAAATTTTGGTCTATTTTCAGATCATCAATGGGCTCCTAAATCTGATTTGTCTATGTCTAATGAGCATCACACCATCACTTCTAATGGTCATTCTATTGAACTTAAAGCACCACCTAAGTAACTACCTCTCAAAATCAATATAACACCTCCTCCTCTCAAGACATCTACAACATTACAAAGTCCAAATATGCAACCGAGTATCAAAATTAGTCCATATTCTTCTCCTATCAATTCATTTGTATGCGTCATCCATCCCACCTAAGTTACCACCATTCAATATTCCTCCCCATCCAGCTCCACTTCCATTTAAAATTCATTTCATAAAAGAAACTTCTCCTACTAAAAGCCAAGACACATTTCTGCCACCATTGCATGGTCATGTTGTTGTTTTTATCACACATGCTTCTACAACTTCACACAAACTTGGTCTCTGGTAGGCTGACTCTTGTCACCTTACCCCCTGATGACACACTTGTGTTCTTACAGTTATTACATGACTATTGAGAGATATTTTACAATAATAGCCCCATTTCATCACTACATTACATGCTTCATTAGTATATCTATCTATTACATAATCACTCATGTATACATACATCTACAACCATCTATCACTCATGACACATACAATACAATATCTCATTTATTTATCCCATTGCTCAATCAATCTTAAAATATTTATGATACTTCACTACCTTCATACATTACTTCTCTATTTATTTCCAAACACCATTCATCGAATAACACAATCATCACCATATGTTTGGGGTTCATCATACTTACTCCCCCTACACAAAAAACGCTGCCTAGCATCTTCAGCTATCTTACACACATCACATCTAGTCTTTTACATTCATCATACACATTCCACACATCTCACACTTTTATACATACACATTATCTTGCATTTTGCACCCTACATCTACCATGCATCATTCACACTTTGTGTTTTTGATTAATTGAAATGTGGAAAAATCCTATAGTTAATCTAATCTAGAAGGACATGTAAATGTAGTAAATAAATATAGTAAAGAAGTATGTAAATGACCCAAGAAAATGAATCTAATGAAAGTAGAGACCCTAATGTGCAAGAGAGAAGAGGAAATAAATCAGATGAAAAAAGAAGCTCATTGGACTATGTCACAGAGGTGACTAAAGAAATGGGAAGCAGGAATAGTTGTGCAAAAGCTCTAGAAAAGGATGAATCTGGGTTGTTTATCTAGACTGGAGTGCTTGGAGAGGGATTGGGGTGTCTATGGGTGCATTTATGGTATGCAAAATGGGACCATGGTTTATGAAAAATATCTGGAACTAAGTTTCACAGGTTCGGTAGATGGTTCAAACCCCTTATTTTTTATCAATTAAATCCACCGTACTGCACTAGGTGTTGTTACTAATCCAAGATGAAAGGAAGACCTATAAAACCCTAAACAAACATAAATCCCTAAAAAAGAAAAATGCATATGATAGGGTTAGACTGACCTCAACTGCCACAATGGTCGACTTACCAACTAAGCATTGCACTACATTTTAGACCCAAATGTAGTTCTCTGTGTGTGTGTGAACATGCCCTAGGTTACTCTTGTTCCAGTCACACTTTGTGATGTAGCGAGCTAACTATGTGTAGAAAAATGTAATTGAATGGTGGATGAAATATAATAGAATCCTCCCTCTATGCTTGTGTGAATGCAGATATCCTATCCTTATGCCTTGTGATGGATATATGTGGATGCAAATGATCTTCAATGCAATAGATGGATGTAACTCTAGGTGGATGATAGTAGTGATTAGTTCCTGGTCCCTCATTATGGTCTCATAACTTTATATTTATAGGGTTATCTTGATCTAATTTCATAATTAACCCCAAAATGGTCGACCACCAAAAATATAAGAAGCTAAAATGACTAGAAAGAGCCCAAAAAAGTTACAAGAAAGATCAAAAGGATTGGGGCAATCCAGGTGGGACTAGGGCACCCCAATACTAGCTTGTGCACCCATTCAAAGCTAAAATTATGGAAGATGATAAAAAATGTTTCTGCATGTGTGTAGTGGAGGTCAAGAATGATAATAGAAATAAAAATAAAAATGTTAAAGAGATGGGGGTTGATTAATACTTTATTCACTCGAAAACCCTCTAAATAGTAGTATGAGATTGGGACTAAATAATGTCTAAAGTGCATAATTTTTTGTCTAAATTTTCCCCCACTTTATGTTGGTGAACAAAAATCTTGGTAATATAAAGTAGATAGATATACGTACCTGATGTCCATGAAGATTATATTAGAAAACACGCCGAAGGACTAGAAAAAGTGTGGAATGAAAAAAAGATGATGGAGCGTGGAAACTATAAATGAAAAAGTGCAAAAAAGTGATGAGAGTGAACCTAACATGGAAACTCGTGTGTGTGATGCCGATGTGAGTAGTGTAATTACATGGTTAGTATGTGAAGTGTGTTATCTGCAAAGTGTCATTTTTGTTGACTTTTTCTTACCCCCATTTGACTGTTTATTTCTCATACGGTTAAACTTGCAATGAGAAAACAATCAAGTATTTAAATATGTATGTGTAAAAACGTAATGTAAAAGACACATATATGTAAAAATAATATGAATGTAAAATACACAAATGAAAAATGTAAATGGAACATGTGCACCTAATCCATGTCGAGAGAAATATTATAGAAGGATATCATGTACTGTGATTTTTTTGGGTGATCTCGTGCCACCCTGGCTAAAACGTGTAGGGAGAAAGCTGCATTATTCTCCATCTTGTAACTACTTCCCTAAATATATGTGAAGAGATCTCTATATTGTCCTAGTTTTTTGGGTGAGCTGATGCAGGTGGTCGAAAATGTATTGGGAGGAATTCCGCTGTATCCTCCAACCATTAACTACTCCCATGAATGCTAAGGAAAACCAAGTCCTGTAAAATCCATTGTGTATGGGGTTTGTAGACTTCTCTAACCCAATCATTGTATATAACTAAATTAAACCAATATAGAATCTCTGTGTTAGTGTGTAGAAAACCCCATTGATGTCCCCCCTCTTTGGGGGTGCATTCGACATCGCTGATAGAGGAATGCGGCCCCAAAAGAGGACCAACCACATGAACCTTGTAACTTTTCCCTTTAGGGGGGAAGGGAATGCACTTGGTAGAAACCAAGGCACACACAAACAAGAAGGATAGCCAAAGACAAGTGTTATTATGAAAAAATTTGTATGTAGAAGACAATGTGTAAGCTACGCAAACAATGTGTAAGCTACCAAGCAAAGTAGTAAATGTAAACACACAGGAAGAAAAGTTAAGGTACACAAAATGGGTTGTAAACATAGGAAAATACTCATGATTTCACAAGACACACAAGGCCATCATGGCCGCATATAAACAAACAAGTGTGCACACCAAACATAGCGCAAATCCCACAGACAAAAGAAAACAATAGTAGACAATGTAACAAATAAGTATGGAAGAAAATATCCCTACATAAAAAATAATATGCATAAAGCACCCATAACATGTTATAAAGATAACCAGTATGTCAAAAGCGTGTTTAAGCAAGTAAGGTAAAGTGCTAAGTACAAAATGAAACAATAACACCTGTGAGAGATGAATGTGGATACCCCCATCGACCAATGTTAGAAGGGTAGAAGGAGAGAATCCATGTTTCATGTAAGAGACTTGTATCTGCTATCATAACTAGAAATAGATGTGAATGCGCATGTTTAAATGATATGGATAAATGACATATAAGTAATCTAACTAGCATGTGTAATAAAGTGACCATGAACAAGAAAATGTAAACAAGAGTAAAAACAACCATAATATGCAATATGATATGGATGGATGGAATGGAATGCAATATGGATGATAGGAGCTGCATTCCCCCCAAGATAATGGAGTTTTATGCCATGAGGTTCATCTATTTTCCCCCTCAATAGTCAAGAATGAACCGTAAATGAGAGTGCGTCATCCGAAAATGGTCAAAGTGTGTGTTGTGTCTAACGCACGGTGATGATTGTGTATGTGTAGTGATGACATGTGACCTAGAAATGATGTATGTAAATTAACCCTATAGATGAAGCATATATCATGACATAATGAATGTAAGAGTGATGATTTAGCCTATAACGTATATCACTACTAGATGAGTAAAGGGAGTGTTGATGTAGTGTACTACATGATGAAGAGATAGGTGACTAGTTAGCCTATAACATGTGTCACTATCCTAGAAATGTCACATGATAAGAGGTAAAATTATAAATGCATGATGTGTGTAAGGTTAATTTGATTTGTAAACCCTTGACAGTCAAGTATGGACCGAGGAACTAAAGTGCGTCATAGGGTAGTGAGTGCAACATGTAGAAGAAAATGTAGTGTGTGTGATAATACATGACCATGTGATGAGTAGAATGCATAAATATATGATATTTAGAATGTGATTCAAGGTATGTAGAGTGCATAAAGTGTAATGTATGGTATGTAATGTAAAATGTGTAGATAAACTAGTAACGTAGTATGTAGGATGTAATGCAAGATGAGTATGATGAAGACTAGGATTATGTATGATGTTTAAATGAAAAAATGTAAAAATGTTGTAGACTAAATGTAGAATGTCGGATGTATGTTGTGCGATGTGTGAATAGGTGCAGTGTGTAAGACCTATTGTGCAGTGTGTGGGGTTATATATGTAGTAGGCCCTCAATAGTCGAGTGTCAACTGAAGCACAAGAGTGTGTCATCGGGTAATGGTCAATGGTAATTTGCGTGATGCATAACATATGCCTATGTTAGGTGATTGATGTATGAGAATGAAAATATGATACATGCATAGATGTTAAGGTGAGTGGGGGAGAATGTATTAGATGTTATGCCCCCCCACACATGTACATAGGAATGAACTATCTAATGACAGTGAAGGAAAAAGGTCCTTCATCTGATGTATATGATGATGAAAGTGTATGACTGCGAGCTAATAGTGATGGTATAATAGACAAACGTTGTATTGGTGAATGATGCCTATGTGTGTGTGAGGGATGAACATATGATGAAACTCATGGCATAGTAAGACGTGTCGGTGATGGAGATATACACGATGCTGAGTGCGAAGGTGATGAATACATGCGTGGGATAAACTGAGGTGGTGATATACATCGAAATGTAGTAACTATCCTGGGAACGAGCCTGTACCTATGCATAGGAATAACAGAGTGGTGAGGTCATGTAGGTAATGTGCAAGTAGGTGAACTAGGCATAGATTGTGCTTTGATTAACATAGAGTGTGATGTGCTAGATGAAGTAGGTGGTGTGTTAGCCACTGTGTGAGGAGATGTCGATCATGGAGTAGATGGAGGGACACTGTCAATAGAAATGACCTATTTGTTGTGAATGAATTTGAGTCATAAATGATTCATACAGATGATTGATTGAGAGTGATGAATCTAATTGAGACCATGAAACATATCGCACCCATCCACTGTGTTTCCAATAAGGAAAGGCACAAGAATAGTAAGAGGGCCAACTATAACTTGAAATTTGACGACACCAAATGGTTTTTTGAAAGGGTACTAAATTTGCGATGGAGGATAACCGATAGCCTTAATAAGTGAAAAAGAGCATGCACTAATAGGCCATGATGGGTCAACCTTAGTGTTGTTAATGGAGGTTGAGCCAACAAATGCATTGATATGTAAATGATTGGAAGTAAAATTCACATTATAATCATGATCGAAGAAGAAAATTATTGGTGGCAAAGCCTTAGTGTTTGTAACTAAGAAATACATAGCTCCTGATCTAGGAGGAGGTACTACGTGATATGTATGATTAGCAGAAGAGTCAGATGTCTTTTTGTCACATTGTTGAGATTCTTTGTTAAAGAGTTTGAGTTTACCCTTATCGGTGGTTGATGTAGAGTTATGAGACTCTAAAAACTCTAGTTTTTTGTCATCAATTAGATCTTGAATAATGGTGCAGATTTTTAAACATCTATTTGTAGAATGTCCCACACACTGATGATAATCGCAAAAAAAATTCTCGTTATAGTTCCTTCCTTTTGGTTCGGATGGGTCTAGATCAAGTGGTGGAGGAATAATAATAAGATTCCTCTCGAGAATTTGTTTCAATATGAGATGTGGAGCCATTGGAAATGTACTAAATGTGCGTTGGGGTTATTGTGACTAAACCTCCTATTAGGAGTGACTGCATTGATGGTTATTTTAGCATCAGTTGGATTAGTTGCAGATGGTTTGAATGACATCTTGCTTAGAAAATGAGTGGAGGATGAAGCATGCTCTTGATACTTAAGCTTTCCTATGGATAGGAGCTTGGTCTCATGAAGCTTAAGAGTATGAAAAATCTGATCAAATGAAGGAGAGGTCTCAAAGAGAATAATCTATTGGAGAGGTGGTAAAAGAATTTGAATAAACAAGTCTTGAAGTTCAAAGTCCACAAGCACATTTTTCATCTTAGCTAGATTGTTCTTATACCTTAAAACATAGTTAGCGAAGTATTCATTGGGTCCCAGTTTAAGTTGCATTAGTTGAGCGTAAGATATCTTAGAGCCGATATAGATGGATAAATGCGTAAGGAAGGAATCAAAATAGATGTGTGAATGAAGTTACCAAGTGAATAGGTAGGTCATAAAATCAACACGTTGCCTAGTGATGGAGACTATGATGGAATATTTTAGCTAAGAGGATATGATCATTGGAAAAATCTAGATAAGCTATATGAAACGATCTAAGATGCTCCTATGGTCACCATGCCCATTGAAAAATGGGAAGCTTAGGGGTGACAAAGCTAGGAGGAAGTGGATAAGTAGATATGGTAGGTGCAAATGGAGTATGCAACAATAAGGTAGAATCTAAAGAAGGTGATGCGTGTGAAGTAGCCTGTTATAAATTACAAATTTGAGCTTGAAGGTCCTGATAAAGAGAAGTTAAGTCTTGATTTCCAACGGATGAAACCTGCCATATATGAGAAACTTAGGGTGGCCTATAAGGATTTTAGTAGGAGTATTAACTGAAACAAGAACAATAAAGATACGTGGGAGAGTGGAGGTGAGTGTTTGAGTGGAAACAGAGGCTGGTTTAGCCACAAAAGTGTTGAGTTCCACCAAATTAGTGGCTTCCTCACGAGCAACATGTAAAAGTAACTCTAGATCTTGAGGATGTTGAGTAATAGGATAATTTATGGCCTTAAGATTGTTCCTCAGTAAAATCAGTATGAGAGAGAGCCATGGAGAAAGGAGAATAAAGCCTAGACAAAAAGTGGATTCAAAGGATAGGTTCACCAAAATGTGGAAAAATCCTATAGTTAATCTAATCTAGAAGGAAATGTAAATGCATTAAATAAATACAGTAAAGAAGTATGTAAATGACCTAAGAAAATGAATCTAATAAAATTAGAGACCCTAATGTGCAAGAGAGAAGAGGAAAGAACTCAGATGAATAAAGAAGCATGGATTTTTTTAGTGGTGAATATTCATAATCAGACAAACAAATCCATTTTAGGAAAATTTTTAAAAGGTGATTTTTTCAGAGCAGGATAGTGTCTGTGTTCACCTAAAATTTACAATATAATTTTTTTAGGGGTCGGCTTCGCCTACCCTTGAAAACATCCTATATAAACCTAGGTGATTCGCCGGGTAGTATACTAGTAACTTACTACTAACATACTGAGGTACTGGCATATCAAGTATCGTGAACTTGCAAAGCACTAGTACACAATGTAGATCAGATTTGCAGTATAGGTGACAAGCCTAAACCACTGACGAGTGACAAGTGATATTTGTTGATGTGTGAAAAATTTTATTCAATGACGCATGACAAGGGATATTTATTGATACATGAAAAGGGTTTTTAGTTGACGCACAATTAAGGGTTTTCTGCTGACGTGTGACAAGGTTTCTCTGCTGATACACGACAAGGTTTTCTCTGATAACACACAACAAGGTTTTTCTGCTAACGCATGACAAGGAGTTTGTTGATGCACAACAAGTGGTTGTTGACACGATAATAAATGACTATTGACACATGACACTCTTGTGAAGATGCACGAACAAAGGTTGCAGATGGGTGACATAGTATTGCTGACACATGACAAAGGGTTGAGTGACACGCGACAAAGGGTTCAACTTCTCCATTTAGAACAATGGAAGTTGTTAGTGCTCAAAAGACCCAAAAAGTAACAAAAAATATTAGAAGTCCCTTGTTCAAGTATTTTGGAAACTTTGCTGCTATAGATACCGCAACCACCAACACCCATACAACAATTATTAGAATCAATCAAAGTATAGACTGTGTGGAAGGTGTTATTGAAGTGGACATGCATTCTACACAGTATCAACCAAATGACACCTATGATGATACCATGCCAAAGCTTGAAGATATTCCTGTTGAGATGTCAGAGCTTGAAGATATTCCTGTTGAGGTGCAACTAGGAGTGCATCAAGATATCTCTAATACAAATACTCAGCAAAATGTAACACAAAAATCAAATGTAAATTCTGGTTCACAAAAGAGGAAACCAGATAATTGTGATATTCCTCAAAATTCTACTCGTAAAAGTAAAACATTGAAAATGAACAAGAATATGTGGACACTTGGGAGGACATATAAGTTCGAGTGGGCTGTCCAAATTTCCTTTTATCGAACCTGTACAGCCAGCTAATTCAAAAGATATCCCATCTAAATGTACATGTACAATATGTACGTGGAAATTGGGAAAGCAACAAAAAATGCAACTGAAGTTGGACACAATTGAAAAACATTGTGGAAAACAATATTTGACTGTAACGGGAGAGGATGGCCAGAAAATAAAAACACACAGATGGAAAACTGAAAAAGAATGCATGCATGTTAAATACACAGCAGAGTATGAAGCAGAGCAAAAAAGACACAGCCATCTCATCGAAAAGGGTGGAACGATCACATCGCAAATTGGTAAGATGAATCAATAAAATTTGCATGACTAAAATCATATAGTTCTCTACTTTATTCCACATCCTTAAGAAAGGAAGAACGATTTCAGATTTCCTTAATTTCAAAGTTTTGTATCAATATAATGGAATGCACAATGTTCCTCAGTCTCATTGGTCAGTCAACAATGCATGGGAAATGGCTAAATGTCTTGCAATGATAGAGAAGGAAGATTTGAAAGTAGAGTGTAAAAAATGCAAAGTTTATCTCTCTTGTCAATTGATGAAGTGACAACAGTTAACAACACCACATGGGTATGTATCCATGTTTATACTTTAGAAAATCATATAAGGACACCGCATCTGTTATGTGTTCAGAAAATGGTTGAAAATTGCAATGCTAAAACCTATATAAAATAGTTGTTTCTCATTTGAAAGATATTGCTTGGCATGACTGATTATGAAATTGCTACGAAGTTGGTATGCATTGGAGTAAATGGTGCATCAGTCATGTAGGGTCACCAAACTAGGTTGTGTGTTTGATTGCAAAAAACAGTGGCCCCTTATATGCTAGCAATTCACTGTATGGCTCACAGAATGAATTTAGCATATAAAATGGTTAACAACTATGAAAATGTTGCAAAAGTAGAAGACCTTATTAGAGAAATGCATGCCTATATGGAAAGCAACCCAAAGCAATTTCTTGAGTTTAAAAAATTTACAATTGGAGTTACAGATGGCAAAAAAACTTCTGAAGGATGTTGAGACAAGGTGGATTTCTTTGTATGAGCCTGCATGCATAATTCGTGAGGAGTATCCATCGTTGGTTGGTTTCATGCACAAATATCATCATGATGTTGATAGGGTGAGGGACTTGTTGTTCCATTTAACTGATTTGGAAACATTTCTTACATTGGTTGGCATTCTTCCAATGTTGAAGGAGATCAATACATTGATGAAGCATGCACAAGAGAGATTAATCTATATTTTTGATTTTATACGGATGAGAAAAATGGTATGTCAAAGTCTTGATGTCTTGTACACTTCCCCAGATAGTTTTGATACACCTGTTTTCTATAACTGGAATTTTTTATTGGATCTTAAGAATCCTAGTAATTATTTGAGATTTAATATCCATGATCACCTATGTATCAATGTTAATGGGAGAGAGATACCATTACACATTTTGCAAAAATGTCAAGATATTACAGGATCAGAAAGAGAAGAAGTTCATGTGACACGTAATCTGTTTGATTCTATTACAGTTGAAACAAGAATAAAACTTAGAAAAATTGCAGAATCCTTATCATCATAAATTAGAGAACATTTCAGCAAAGATAAAATTCTTGAAGCTATGGGTGTGATGAATCCAAATTTTTGGAATACTGAAAGTGGTCGTGCAGATTTTGTAAGTAATATTTTCCATAAATCCATGGGTACAATAATGCTCATTTCACCAAGACGTCAGAGGTCAAGGGTATCAAAATCAAAGGTATACTGAATATTGTTTAATAAAGTTTCAATCAATTGATTTTGCAATGAAAATGAGGTACCAACATAAATTGTTAGACAAACCTTCCGAGAGTGGTGTTATTACAAGGCTCTGATGAAAAATATACCAAAGTAGTGTGTTACAGGAAGACATCAATGAATATTTTTTATTATATGAGTTGTGCCAAACAATGATTTTGGGATCTGTGGAGGATGAAAGGGTTTTTCAATGCTTTATCTTTTATAAAATCAAAACTGAGAAACAGGTTGGATAAAAATCTCAAAATTTGCATGAGGTGTTATGTTTCTTGCTACTCCTTGGAAACCTTTCCTTTCGACAGAGAAATTATGCATTGGAATTCCCTTGCCGAAAGAAGAGGTGTAAATAATACAATTACAAGTACAAATGTTCTCAACAATGAGACTAGAATTGGTGTGTCATCAAACTCTGTAGATGTGAATATCGACTATGAAGAAGCTATTGAAAATGGATTGTTTCAGCTTTAAATAGGTATCACCTTGACCTTACTTTTATTGTTTTTCACCTTACATTTTAACTGTTGTTATTTATTCAATTTCATATTAATAGATTCGAATATAATTGTTTATAGTTAGACGTAATACAATTGTAATTCTGCAGATGCAAATATTGACTATGAGGAGGATTTTGAACATTTTTTGTTTCAGCTCTAGTTATCATTGAAGATGTTACAGGTATATATATTTACATTTATTTAAATACAATTATTTATAAAAAAATATGTTTTATTTAATTGGTATTTTGGATTTTTCAAACTGCTTTGATGTTGTGTTTGTGACATGCATTTTTGGAATACTAATTTGCAAGGCCTTCAAAGTTTAGCTTTGCATATTCTACCACTCTTAGTCTCTTCCAAACTTCTAGTTGATCTTCTCTGGTCATTGTCAACTAGGCACTGCATTCTTGACACTTGTGTCACCATCGACATGCACATGTTCTAGAATGCTTTAATTTTCTTAGGTCAGATCTACATTTTAATTTATCTTCATTGCATTGATGTTTATGTTTCTCCCTTCATCTGATCAATCAAAATTTCATCTTTTCTTTATCGAAAACATGGGTTGACATCCATCCAAGGAAGCTCTCACTTCTTGGGACTGACATTGTCAGGAAACTCACCCATCTATATACTAATCCATTTTTCATGTTGAGTTCTCTAGATTCGAAGGTCGTCTAGCTTGCTGTGAAGGAAGATTTATCATTTTCCTTCCATATTGATTGTCACCCATCTAGAAGACTAGAGGTACCTTAAACCCTATCATACCTAGAGTTTTAACAATCATGTTTAATTTATTTTGGTATTTGTAAAATGCTTTGATGTAGTGTTTGTGGCATGCATTTTTGGAATACTATTTTTTAAATATCATAATTAGACATAAATAACTAAACATTCAACATTAAATCAAATGCATTCCATGAGAAGAAACTAAAACATGCAATTAGAGGTAATGTGAAGAAACCTGTTACAGTCAGTTTGAATTTTACAAGTAGAGAGAAGAATATTTTGATAAGGAAAAATTGTTATAGAGGTAATGTGAAGAAACTTGTTACAGAGTTAAAATTTTACAAGTAGAAAGATGAAGATTTTAACTATATTAAGTGGAAAATAATCATTACATGAAATATTGAATGTACTCACGTCATGTGAAATCATAAATGAGGTAGTCAATTAAATTACATGTAAAAATTGATATTCCCATAAAACATCGCATTGTAAATAACTAAATTTCTAGTTTCTTCATTAAAGAAAATGCATTCCAGACATATTTTGATATCAGAACATAACGGAAAACTATACTGTGATTTAAATGTGAAGAAACCTGAACAATTTTCAAAAGGTTTACAAGTAGAGAGAAGAATATTTTGAGAAGTTTTAAATGTGAAGAAACCTAATACAAAGTTTCAAATTTTACAAGTAGAGAGAAGAAGATTTTGAGAAGGTTTAAATGTGAAGAAACCTGATACAGAGTTTGAATTTTACAAGTAGAGAGAAGAAGATTTTCAATAAGGTTTAAATGTGAAGAAACCTGATACAAAGTTTTTCATGAATTTTACAAGTAGAGAGAAGAATATTTTACTGTATTAAGTGGAAGAGAATCAATAATGTCTAAAGAAATCTATCACATCTCATCACTGTCATACCACATTCTAAATTTTCTTAAAACATAATCATTTAAATCCATTATCATAATCCATGATCGTGCTAGCAGCTACATCTATGTCCAAATATAATTCATCATCATCCATATCTACTCTAATGTCATCATCCACATCTAATGTCATCATCATTACAAGTAGAGAGAAGAAGATTTTGTTGTATTAACTGGAAGAGAAATAATAATGCCTAATGTTTAAATCCATTATCATCATCCATGAATCATGATTATCATTATTATCATCCATCACTATTATATTTGTAACCATCATCCATATCAAACATAAACACCATCATATACAATTTCTATAATTTCTATATAACAACATATAAAAATCCAGATTGCAACATAATACGTGTAACAAAATGAGATTACATGAAAAGTAAAACCATTGCATCGTATATTCAACTCCAAACATTCTTCAAATTAAATAAATATTCAAGTTTCATAATTCAATATATAAAATATTTCAAGTTTCAAGTTCCCCACACCCACTGGACTATTTTCTCAATCATTAATAGGTTCCCCAGACCCACTGGCACTTTCCTTTTCAGTTTCTATAGCGACTTTCTGTGCCACTTTTCCTAATGGCTTGCACTCCTTTATTGTTTTCTTTAATAATTCCATAACTAACAAGATCCTTCCGCAACAATGTCTAGATTCTTTATGATTGTTTCTTCTTCCTTTGAAGCATCTCCATAGGATGCCAAAGAAGGATCTACAACTTCCTTTGCCTTGAACAAAATCTCCAGGGTCGAAGCCATTCTCTTTAATTATCTACTTAAGTGTATTGTTTTGTTTGTTAACCAAAACAATATTTTCCTTCATCTTCATTGATGTGGATAAACTGTTCTTAGTGGTTTCCAAGTGAACTTGGAACACCTTTGCTTGACTCTTTAAGTTTTCATATTTCAACTGCAACAAAAACATTGAACTCAATTAAACATATTACTAAAATAAGAAATTAATAAAAAATATTGTTTCAAATTGATAATACTTACAATAACTCTATCTCTTTCCGCATTTGCAATTGCCACCAAATCTTTGTCCTTTACCATTTGATTGAAATAGGCATGGGCTTCAACACTAATATTTTCTAATTTATTCAAAAATTTATGTAAAACATTATCTTTATAACTATTGTTATATGTGATAGTCCCACCTTTTGCTTGGTTGAGTAAGGCATCCATCTTCGACAGGTTGATTTTGGAATGCAACATATAAATTGTCCCTTTGCCAATGGTTATCATAACAAATTTTGTCTCATTGATTAATACTTTATCCCTTCACTCCCATTCTATGAGATGAGTTATATGAGGCATAATAAACTCTTTGATATGGGATTCAAAATCATAACCAATCAAGCTCTCCAAAGGAAATGATGTCAACTATTCACTATCTGTATCCAAAGAGGATGCTACCAATGGAGAGGTATGGGGGATTTCGGTCAAGCAATGTCTACTGGCCTCTTTTTTCCTCTGGTGCCCTGATCCTATTTGTGATCAAATAAATTAATATTAAAATTGTATGTAATAAAAATTAAAAAGAGATGAGAAATTGATATGTATCAATGTTAAATAAAGTACATCAAAATGGAAATATACCCGCAGGCCTTGAATCATATTGCGTGTGTTAAAAAAACCTATGTTGGGTCATTGTATCAATGCCCAAATAATCTTCATCTAAATTTATTTCATTTAAAATTGATTTTCACATTGTGATGGGCACGCCACCGAAAGAGAGGTTCAGAAATTTAGAGGGAATCATTAGTGTCCTGCTAGGGGCCGAAATTGACATCATGCGTTTACCAATGGTATTTTTACCTGAACCTATTGTGGGAATTTTGAATTGTAATGATGTTTTTGGTGGAGGACATGGCCATGGCATTGTTTGAATAGTTGAATGGATTGCAATGTACTGTAAATTCCAAGAACAAAATCAATTACTAACTTATATGAAAAACTATTAAAAAGTACACAAAAGCAACAAGTTATACCTTGTTGAGGGCCAACATGTGGTTGTACCAGAGGTGGCCATGTCAGATTTTGAATTGATTGTGTTGGAGCTATGGGTGATAGGTATGGTGGAGTAGGGTGTTGATTTTTTTACAGTTGAGCATTAAAAAATGCATGTGATTGTACTGAGTGAGTGGGTGATACTTGTTGAGAAGCATGTGATTTCAGATAGTCAAAGTACCTACAACATCTACATGTCAAATCAATATGGTAAATGGTAAATACTAAATACTAAATGGTAAGTGTAAAAAAACTATATTGAATGTTTAGGGTATTATGTCTCGGTCATTTAACTAATGTAAAACTCTTGAGGGTTATGTGATGAGTGAGCTTCCATTTCAGATTGGGAATCCCCCAACTGATCTCACATGTTTTTGGCAACTCCCTCTTGATGGTTCTTTTTTTCATGGAAGGGCCTCTAAAATTTTTCTCTGCATATGATATAGATGCAAACAGAAATACATAATGTTAGTAGAGAGATTCAAGAATATTTGTCACACAAGTGAAAAATCAAGACAATAACCTTACTAAAATCGAAATATAAACTATTCACATATTGTTCTTCAATAGGAATTGACAAATGCTTCATTGCAAAATCAGGGTTCATTTTAAGAGACCTCTTAGAAATCATAGGTTGAAAATACACTGGCGAATATCTCTAAGGAACTAGTTTCGAATGAAAAATAATTTTTTGGGGGGTTGTAGCAAAATTTATAACCTCATTTTTAGTCTTATGACAGAAGGCTGCAGACACCGAATAGGAGATTTGTTTTCATTGCATCAACAATGTTATTGTCACATGACAAAAAACCTTTGGTCATATCAACAAGGTTGTTGACCTGTGACATAGAAATCTTATGTTGCTTGAAATAAAATCTCTATGTTAGCATCAACAAACTCTCTGTCACACGTAATTCCTCCACATATCTTGTCACCTCATCAAACTCTTTGTCATGAGTCTGTAGCCTAGCCCTCCTGTCACACGTTTGTAGCCTCTGCCCTCCTGTCAATTTGATTGAACTTGATAATACATATGCCCCCAGGTGGTATGAGTGAGCTAGTAGTGTTCTATCTGGTGAATAATCTAGGTTTATATAGGGGATAGTTTCAAGGGTAGGTAAAGACAACCCCTAAAAAAATTAAACTGTAATTTTAAGGTGAACAGGTCACTGACCCATGCCATGAAAATTCACCTTTGGGTATGTTTCAAATCCTGGAAGAATATCAAAACCATCTTAGACAATATTCGCTACTAGGAAGTAGCCCTGTCAGTCATGCAAGTCTGAGTTGGTTCACTTGTTTGTTTTATAATATGCCTCGTAATAAAGACCAATAAGATAGTCGATTGAATAACTAGCTTTTTCAGTAAGTACAACATTTGCAATGTTCATATCTCATCTTATGGTAGACAAAAATCTGCTCCAATAAAATCTTTAGCTACTTCTGAGCGATCAAAAATGTGTGCAACCCAATTTGGAATATCATCCTTTTCCGACCCTGAAGAACAATTTTGGCTTGAGAAAAAATAAATCATGGCATTTTAGAAAGCCGTGTACAATTCCTTGCGTATCTACTCCTCATTTTTATTTTTTGACATGAGCTACAAAAAACATTGGATGTTGTATTAACCACAAGTTGAATTAATATAAAAATAAAAAAAATTACAAATGAAATCACGTTACACGTACAATCAACATGGAAACCAAAACAAGATTCGAGGTAAATCTTATCATCTTCAGTAATGTTTGCTTTGGTTGTTACTATGGGGGAATCTTTAAATGGAAGACATGTCAATCAATGGATATCAGTTGGATCAACACTAAACCTGAATGTATGACCATCATCCAAAGTAAAAGTAAATTCTTTGTCTTCTGTATTGAAAAAGGAGAGGAGGTAGTTAAGAATTTCATGATCTATCTCAAATCGAGGCATGTTAACCATAGCCCTATGAAATTCACATGCTTCTACCCCATCTTTGTAATTTTCATTCATTTTTAAAACATTATAAATGTGTGGGAACATCAAGCTCCTATATTGAATATTTCCATTGGGTAGGACTTGGGGGGTTGCCTATGTAATTTGATCTTCTATTTGATCTTGAGCTTGATCATCCATGATGAGGTGAGGTAAAGATTCGAGACTTGGAGGATGTTTTGTGTTTGGATTCTATGTGTAGACATAGTGGGAGTAGGGAGTTACGAGCATTGAGACCTATAACACTACAAGAATGAAGAAGAAATTTGTGACACTAGGAAGTCTGAACGTAAAAATGAGGGCCGGAGGGGTATTTATAGGGTAGAATATTAGGGTTTTGGAGCTGTTGACTTACGACAACAAGCCTTGTTATCGCACATCAACAACCCTTGTTATCACAAGACAACAAGGATTATTGATCATGCATCAACAATCATTTCTCATTGACATGCGACAATAAGGCTTGTTGATGTGTGTCAACACCCCTCTCTATCATGTGATAGTCAAGGGTTGGTGACGCATGTGATCAAGGCTCATTGTATTGACAACAAGGGTTGTCGACACGTGTCGACATAGACCGATGTTGCCATGCGTTATTTTTTCTGTGGTTACGTACGACAATAAACCTTGTTTTCAACTATGTCGAAAAAAAAACCTTCTTTTCTACATCTTTACGTAAATAAAACATAACTTGACATGAAACACATGTCAAAAACTTACCTCTGGGCTCCTGAATCTCTCCCAAAACAATGTCAAGAGAATAATTTAATTCTGAAACGTAGGAAAATTCACCTTTCTAGTGAAAGTGGTTCCAGGTATATTCACTAGGGATTTTCCACCTCCAATTTTCCATAGGCTTCTCAAAATGAGCCCTGCAGAGAAGCTTGTTGGATTGTGTCTCATAGGTGACTAGAAAAATGAGAACCAAGAACCGCTGTGTAGAAGCTTCAAAAAGGATGGATATGTGTTGTTTATCTAGACTGGAGCACCTGGAGAGGGACTGAGGCACCTACGAGTGCTTTGGTCTATAGAATGGGTGCCCTTGTTTGTGTAAAATCTTTGGAACTAAGTTTCACAGGTTCGGTAGATGGTCTGAAACCCTCACTATTTGTCACATCAGATCTCTTGTAATACACTAGGTGTTATTACTAATCCAAGATGAAAGGAAGACCTGTAAAACCCTAAACAAGAACTAATCCCTAAAACAAGAAAAATGCATATGATAGGGTCAGACTGACCTCAACTTCCATAATGGTGGACTTACTAACTAGGCACTGCACTACATTCCAGACCCAAATGTAGTTCTTTATGTGTGTGTGTGAACATGTCCTAGGTTGCTCTTGAGTCACTCGCACTTTGTGATGTAGTGAGCTAACTATGTGTATGTTGTCCTCTCAAAATTATCCCTCTTTTAAAAGTCATAATTTTGAAAATTTTGAGTTGGAACCTTTAGTAATGTTCTAATGAAGAGAAAACTTGAAGAGAAGGTGAAAATCATGTTTTTTTTAGTCTTTTTGGTGACTTGTAGGTATGTCAGACATTTTTGTCCCTCATGTCCCAAGTTCCTCTGGGCCTTTTGTTCGGCCGATCGGCCGCTTTCCCCGCAAATTCTTAACTGTCGGCTTTTTCAGAACTTCTTGGCCCATTTGTCCCAAGTTCACTCCGAATTCCTTTTACCCGATCGTCTACATCGGCCGCATCGAGTACTTCACGTAATTTTTTCCCATCTATCCCAAATGCATCTGGGCTTTCTATTCCCACTTCCCCCGCATCGTGCGTATTGGCTTAGTCACATCCTCACGTCCTTCACGTATCTAAGTTCCTGGACCGCCCGTGCTCATTTGGCCCACTTTTCCCGCATCGGCTAGATCATGCCCCTCATGTCCCAAATGTACCAAAGACCATCTGGGCCAGTTTTCTCCACTTTTCCCACTTTTCATCTTTTTGAGTCAGTGTGAGGTGAATTTAATGCACATTTAATGACCTTCTCTCTCCTAAACGGCTATTTAATTAGACTATCTCCTACGCATTTGTCACATTGTTCGCTTAACATCTCTTTCCTGAATCCTTACCATTAAAGTCGTTTGCTCATGCCTCTATATCCCTTGCATTCTCATCGTGATTTTGATCTTGAAAGGATTTTCCCCTGTGCATTACAAGAAACAAAGATCAGGTTTTAGGGTCAGGAACATGTGTCACCTCTTGAAACCTCTGTACCAGATATTGGAGACAATGAGGCTCGGCACTTAGATTTCAGTGATTTTTTGGGTAGATTAACATGCTCTAATCCTTCCCCCATGGCACAAACGATCAGTGACAATGGACTTACATACGCGGATAATTTTCCTATCTCTATACAGTGTGTGGACATGATGCTTGCCTGCGAAGCCCATTTTAACCCGGATACCAAGGAACTCACCAATGTGCATGGGGAATTAATTGTGAAACTATATGTTGCCACCATTGTTGTTGCCCTATGCATTACAAATACTGAGGATTCCATAATTCTCACTTGTGCCCAAGCTCAAACCCTGTTCAACCAAGACGGTGACAAATACAAGGCACGTATAGAAAAATCATGGTTAAAGAACCCTATGAAGGGAGCCTCCAAAATCTCCAAGGCATTATTCAGGGTTGATTTTAATGAGGAGTTATCTGACTTTATTATTTTTCTCGCCAGTATCATGGGGTTGTCTTCCACTAATGATTTTCACTTATGGATGTGCCCCTTCATAAACATCATCTACGAAGGAAAGCAGAACATTAATTGAGATGAAATTGTTTGCATGAATTTGACTGAGTAGTTGTCAAGTGTTTAATAGACCAAGAAGTTCTATATGACTTCTTATCTCATGTATACCCCAGTTGCATCCTAGCAGTGGTTCGGTTTCACCTATCTAGAGGGCTAGAAGAATGATCCTATTTACACATACAACCCTCAGTTTACCCTTGAATCTAGCAATCACAATTTTAGAAGAGTCAATTATGCTTTCACCATCTATATTGTAAGACTCTTAGAGGGAAACACTGCTAGGAGATTTTCTAATGAAGCTATGAACCTGATATCTGAGTATGGGTCTTTATTTATCCAATTCATGAGGTTTTCATACATCAAGTTGGTTGGCTATGAAAGCACACCTCTCAAGCTCCCTATGTTCTACAGTGATAAAATGGCCCTGGTTGAATTATACAGGTAGCTTGATAAGCTACATAGGACATGCAGAGACAAGAAGATCACTGGCCTGCATTTCCCTATCTCTTTGGGAAACTATACATGTAAAACAAATTTGGATGCCCAAAATGTAGAAAGGGCTATTACTTATATCACTATTCATTTCTTTAGACCCAGAACTTGCTTTGATCTGAATAATTTTATTGATAAGAACCTCAAGATAAAGTATCATCATAAGCCAAATACTGAGGATTACTAGGCTGAATATGTAGATGATTTTGAAGCTAGACGAAGGCACTATGGCAGACTCTCTCTACAACAAATCAAAGATCTTAATCTCTACCAAGTTTCTGAAGGACTTAAGGAGGATGATGAGGACTTACAGTCCTTTCAATATGAGACAACAATCCAACACGCTCCTTTGGAGGATCTGGATTGGTACAAAAATAAGAGAGATGATTTGGTTGAGATTATGGCCCATGTTCTTGTAAGAACTAAAGTTTGGTTTGACATGAAGGTTTGTGAGTTCAAGAAGAATCAAGGTGGATCTTCTTCCAGATACACCTCTACACTAGGGAAGGAGGCACATACAACCAGTACCGAGGTTCTTGAGCTAACCCCTCATTCTTCCTCAATGAAAGAGCCTAAGCCATCTACTCCTACTCAAGTATATCAAAAGAAGGTCAAAGAGGTTAAACAAGAACCAATTGATGAAGAACCTCTTCTTAAGCATACAAAGTTGCCTTTAGGACCAGAGAACATTATTTTTCTCAGTGAGAGTGATGATGGTGAAGTGCCAAATCCTATAGCAACTCCTGAAGTTACTGTTGGAAAAGAAAAGGAAATGTCTAGTGCAGAGCCTCCTAGTACTACAGACTCCCCTATAAAAGAAGCTCTTGATACTCCCTCCACTTCTCTGCTAGAGGCAATAGTGGTCAATACTATAAGTGCCATGAGTTCACTTGCTCTTGGGCCCCTTGTTCCTTCTTCTTCTTCTACTACTTTTTCTTGGGTGTAACCCATGGTTGACAATAGGAAGAGGAAATATTCCTCTCGGATAATAGGGCCTGATTTTGATGTTGTAGCATCTCTGCTAGGAACTTGTCGTCCCCCTCTAGATAAGAGAGCCAAGAAAAATTCAAGGATAGTAATTGATGCTCAAGGCCAGTAGTTCTTGGAGGTTTCAAAGCCCAAGGTTGATAAGGCAGAGCAGGATCTCTTGGTCTTTGATTTAGAACATTCTAGAATCTCAATGGGGGAATCCACTCCTAAGAATGAGGTTCATAACCTTCAATAAATAGTGATAAAGGTTATTGAATGAGTAGATAAGGGAAAAAAAACTATAGAACAGTTGGAAGAACATAATCAAGTTCTCTCCAACTTTATCAAGTCATTATTGGTCAAAGATAAGGTTTTGGATCCTGCCCCACTGGCTGCTCTTCTGCCCCCCATGATTCTCAGCCAGGATGAAGTTCAGAGCATCAAAGATATACATAAGTATTCTACTTATGGAAAGGCTTTGGAAGCCATGGTTGATGATATGATTATAGTTGGCTTTAATTTCATTGAGGAAGTCTTCAAGGCTAATGAGAAGGTGATTAATCTACAACAGAAACTCACTTCCTCAATAAGGGTTATTGATAAAGAGAAGAAACTCTGGACTAGTTATATTACAGATCTTCACCTTATGGGCCAAGCTGATGAGAAGATCATGTTGGATAACAATGTATTTTATGATGTTAATAATAACTTGTCAAAAGCATGGGTTTTTGGTGTCGAATAGAAAATGAAGGTTCTGGAAGAAGCACTGGGTAAATTAAATAACGTGTGGCAGAAAGGAGAATCTTTCAAAACTTGTGTTTCCTATGCCTTTAAAGACATTCATTGCCATCTTCATGATGAAACCTTAGGTGTTCCTTTCTCTCTTCAAGAGATCAAAGCTTAGTTCAAAACATGTATCAAAGAATACTTATTTAAAGAAGAATTAATTACCAAAGAGAAGATAAAGGACATTTTCTTCCTTCAATCTGCAATTGTTGAGGCAAATAAAGAATACCTAGAGCATACCAAGTTCGATAAAGATATGGAAAATTTTCTAGGCACTTGGTCTCACGCCACTACCAACACAAATATCCCACAAGGTATGGAGATAGCTACAGTATTGAATAAATTTAGATATCGGATCCTAAAATCAGTGGGGCCTGCATCAGCCATAATTGGATGTTTCTTCTTCTTGATTCTCTTTTCCTCCTATTTTCAAGTGTTGAGCTCCTTGTAAATTAATTAAGGATATTGTATTGAGCATTTCCTTAATTAATCTTTTAGTTAAAAGAAATTGTTACCAAGTGTAACTAATTTGTAAGCTATATAATGAGCTCTCCACGCCATTCTAAGGGGTTGCAACTCTGACTATTTTTTAAAGTGAAAAGAGTTTAAATGCTATTAATGCAAGAAGACTTCTCTTTTTGTTTCTATCTGTGGTTATTCATTCTTTCCTATTTGTTAAAATTTTTGAATCATTAATCTATTTTACATTAAGAAGCTTTGTATTCTTGTGGATGTCATATCTGAAACTTTGTGTCTATGAAATAATATCTTATGGCTTTAACGCAAATGATTTTGTTCTATATGATCCTAGTTCAGCATTTATAAGGAATTATTTTACTATCTATATTTCCTAAGAATGCTATTCTAACCTTTTCTCATTTCCTAGTTCTTCTGTCCTTTGTATTGATAATCGATCATTTGAAACACTTCCATGATATCAGAGTTTCTCTTTAAAATTAAATGTTGTACATTTGTAAATAGGTTTTTATCTTTAAATAAGGGAAACTCTCCCACTAAAGAGGAGGGAATTCTATCCCCTGACTGTTGCTTTCATTAAAGTACTTATTTGAGAACCAATAGTGTTTGGCGACTCTGCTAGGGATTCATTTTTGATAGATTCCATTTTTAAAAACAAACTCTTGATCATTTTTTGATTGACGACTCTAAGATTTACCCATGGTAGGAGGGATCTTGGAATCGAAGATTCTCAGTTTTAACTCTTGGAGCAACAAGGTTTTCCTCTTCCTTCAATATGGAGGAATAAAAGAGCTCATTCTACCAACACACCTCCTATTGAAAACAAAACCCTTGTGAGTAGTATCCCTCAAGAGCAACTCAGCCCTAATCTCTGTGCTTTGATTCTTACTAGTTTTTTAGTTCCTCTTCAAGAAGTTTTCCCAAGGATGGCAGTTCCATTACCTTGGGGCCATTGTGTTGGGCCTCTTGTCCTTACTCAACCTTTACATGAGTTACCCAGGGGTAACAGGAAGAACTTCCCCAAGTTCAAACGTGATGGCAAGGTGCATCTTGATGAGCATATTGCAGCTTTCATAGTTGTGTGTGGAGTCCTCGGAGTTGAGCATGAAAATGTCTCGATGAGGATTTTTGTAGAGACTTTGCAAGATAATGCGGTAGATTGGTTATATCATCTTCTTACTGGGGCCATTACCAGTTGGACCATGATGAGAACAAGTTTTGAGAACCGTTTCAAACCGATAGAAGATGTGCATGCTTTGCTAGCTCAAATTTCTCAAATAAAGAAAGAATAATAGGAGCCCATGAGAGAATTTGTGGCTAGGTTCAATAAGTTGATTAACAAAATCCTACCAGATACCGAGCCTGTTGATCAAATTCAAAAATGTTTCTTCCTGAACACTCAACTACCTGAAGTTAGCTATGCATTGAGGAGAGCCAACCTTGCAACATTGGATGAGGATCAAAGATTAGTTGTTAACGTTGAAGATGACTTTATCATGTATGGTAAGTTGAAAATAGATCCTTCCAAATCTAGAGATTATTCTTCCTCTTCTTCTACTCCTGGAGCTAATGCAGATCCATTAGTACAAAAGCTTACTAATGACCTCATTGCCATCAAGAAACAATTAGCTCAGCATGCTCCTTATACAGATGTCCAAGGAGGAATTTTCAGCCTAGAAATCATTTTTCCTCCTCACAAACAAGGTTGGTAATTGATGGACCTCCCATCAAGGTCCCTGTTAATGCAACTTGTGAGGTTGAAGAACTTGATGATGAAGAGATTAATGAAGATTTTGAAGAACTTGAAGAAGATGTTGATGAAGAACTAGAAGAACTTGATGGATCTTGAGTTAATTTCTTCACCACTGAGGGTGTTGATGAAGAAGATGATTATGATGAAGTAATAGTAGAAATGAACAATGAGTCATATGTTGTTATGACTTTGGGAACAGACAAATAAGAAGGAGAAAGTGATGCATCCCTCTAAGAGGTCCAAGGAGCATCCTACGACTATCCCTGTAATTATAAAAAGAGGATCTCATATTCCCACTGCATCCACACAGAAGGTGAGTTTTACTAATTCTTCTTTTCCTAATTCTACTGCTAAAACTTATTTTTCTCCAGTCCTAAACCTAATAAGCCTAGGATTCCTACTGATGATAGCCCATCCACCTCTGGATCTTTTGATATCATCGATCACCTTAAGAAGACAAAAATCCAAATTTCAGAAGCTGAGTACTATCAAACTCATCCAAAATCCTTTTCCAAAATGGTCCAATTTGTAAATTCCCATTCTAGAACTTCACCCAATACTTCTAAAGGTATTTTTCCTACTCCATCTTCTGCACCCCAACCAAACCTTGTGGCTAGAGTCACCTCACCTAATGAGAAAATCAAACTGTTTTATGTAACCCTCCTCATAGCTTGCCATAAACTCAGCAACTGTGTCATAGACTCAGGAGTGTCAGATAATATCATGCATACCAAAGTGGCTCATGCTTTGGGTCTTACTCTCTCACACCGCTTAGAGGTCCTGCTATTCTATGGAGAGTAAGGAGGTGCCTTTGATTGCAAGGATTAAGGATGCACAAGTACGTTTTGCTACTTTACTAGAGAAGAAGGTTTTAGCTACTATCTTGGTAGTTGATATCCCTCCTTCATATGGTATGTTGTTGAGTAGGAACTTCTGTAAGGATGTGGGAGGAGAAATTTAAATGGATTGGTCACATGCCCTTATATCAGTCAATGACAAGATGAAGAAGTTGTAGCCTGAGAAGCAATGTGAGTATATTGTCCAAAAGATAGATGATCCTAAAGCACAAATACTTTATGAAGATATTGGGCATGGAAACTATATGATCATGTCTTAGGATGAAACAAAATGTCCCAAAGAAGTAATTCATGATCCTAATGATGTTTGGAATTTGGATTTTGATGGAATTTGTTCCTCGGCTGGGTCTAGAGATGGTGTAGTGTTGATATCTACTGAAGGAAAGGTTCATCCTTTCTTATTCAAACTACAATTTGAAAATACAAATAACACAACAGAATATGAAGCTCTCATCCTTGGGCTTAACGTGGTAAAGGAGGAAGGTGTGAAGAATCTTCTAGCTCAGGGAGATGCGGAACTAGTTGTTAAACAAGTCAGAGACCTTTTCCAAGTAAAGAATAGAAGATTGAATCATTATAGGAATTTGGTTTGGGATTCTATTGAATTTCTTGATGCCTTCTCCATCGAGGTAGTCCCAAGGGAAAATAACACTAGGGTTGATTCCCTAGCCATGTCAAGGTCTTTGCTCATACCTCATCTTGATTTATCTTAGGATAAATTCACCATTAAAATGATCCATAGACCAAGTGTGCCAGATAATGCAAGCAACTGGCAGGTTTTCAATGATGATCAGCATTTTCTTTCCTTCTTGGAAACTTAGGGATAACTTTAAACAATTATATTTTGAAGGAAGTGATAATTTTCCCTGAGAAAGTGTATCTTCCAATGAGGAGGATGTCAAAGAGGAGATAGATCAAGATGGGTGCATTAGACTAAAAGGTAACAAGATCCCTAAAGGGTTGGTAAGTCTGGAGGAATTGTTTGATAAACATGACATGTATGTTAATGCTAAAGCTTTTAGAGGAGCCCAGTAATCTATTGGATATGAAAAGGTTAACATTGGGGGTTCCACTGACCCCAAAATGGTGAACATTGGGAAATGTTGTACACAAGAGGAAAAGAAGAAGGTAGTAAATATTTTGAAGAGATACGTTGATGTACTTACTTAGTCTTATGATGATCTGAAAGCCTTTTAGCCCAGAGAAATGTAGCATTTCATTCCCCTCAAACCTGGGATTAAACCTTTCAAACAAAAGCAAAGGCAGTATAATCCAAAGATTGTTGACACCATTTTTCAGGAGATACAAAAGTTGGTTAAGGCCAAGATTATCTTTCCCATTCATCATTCAACTTGGATTGCTAACATTATGCCTGTTAGGAAGAAAAATGGTGAGATTCATATCTATGTTGATTTTAGGAATATGAATCAGGCTTCTCTGAAGGACAACTACCCCCTACCCATGATGGACCAGGTGTTGCAAGTTGTTACAAGAGCTGAGATGTTGTCCATGCTTGACAGTTTCTCAGGATACAATCAAGTATAATTCAACACTGTAGATCAGCACAAGACTACCTTTACCACTCCTTGGGGTACTTTTTCTTACAAGAGGATGCCCTTTGGACTCATTAATTTTGGTGCCACCTTTCAAAGGGCTATGGACTTGGCCTTTGGAAGCCTTAAAGGAAAATGTATCGTGGTATATCTAGATGACCTAACTATATTTTCTAAAACTAGAGCAGATCATTTTCAGCATCTGGAAAAGGTTTTTTCAAAATACAGAGAACATGGGGTCTCTTTTGAATCCAAAGAATTCTATCTTTTGTGTCACGGAGGGAAAATTGTTGGGACATGTTGTCTCCAAGGAAGGAATCAAGATTGATCCTGAATGAATTCAAGCTATTCAGCATATTCCTCTTCCTATAAGTAAAAAGGGAGTGCATTCTTTCTTTGGTAAGATCAACTTCCTGAGAAGATTCATTCCTGATTTTATAGAGATAACTTTGAATATCTCCCAAATGATGAAAGGAAAGGAAACGTTTTGGTTGGTCCCCTGAAGGAAAAGAAGCATTTGAAGGCATTAAAAAGGCTATTGCTAGGACTCCTATCTTAGCATGTCCAAATTTTAGCAAGGACTTTATTATCTATTGAGTGCAACATAAAGTACCCTAGTCGCTGTGTTAACCCAGAAAGACTCTAAAGACCACGAGCTCCCAATTGCATTCATGAGCTATATTCTTAAAAATCACAAGCTAAAATATAATATGATGGAGAAACATGATTTTGCAGTGGTTAAAGTTGTTAAGCAGATTCAATTTTATATCCTTAACTCTCACTCAGTGATACTTGTGCCCGATACAACCATCAAGTATATTCTTACACAACAAGAATTTGGAACTAAGAGAGGAAACTAGGTTGCAAAGGTTCAGGAATATGATATTGACATCAGACCAACTAAACTAGTCCAGGGTAAAGGCCTATGTGAACTCATCACTGAAGGAGCTGGTCATGGGTTACCTAAGAATAAGGATGATGTTCCTATTATTTTGTTTCTCATCTCAACGGATGAATGGTATGCTGACATTGCCCACTTCCTCACCTATGGTGAGTGTCCATCTCACTTAATTGCTAAGGAGAAGAGACCTATCAAACTAATATCAACACAATATGTGTTGTGGGAAAATTCTTTGTTTAAACATGGAGTAGATGGAAGATTTTTGAAATGTGTTGACAAAGAGCAAAAAAAGAATATTTTCTCATCCTTCCATGACCAAACTTGTGGGGGTCATTTCTCATCTACTGTTACTACCCACAAAATTATGCATGCAGGGTACTATTGGCCTACTTTGTTTAAGGATCCATCAAAATGGGTTGATAAATGGGAAGCTTGTCAAAACTTTGTGGGAAGACCAAAGTTAGTGGCTTTTCCACTTAAACCAATTGTGATTAAAGAAACATTTCAACAGTTGGGTTTGGATTTTATTGGAACACTCAACCCATCTTCAAGTGCAGGGAATACTCATGTGTTGACTACCACAGATTATTTCACTAAGTGGGTGGAAGCTATCCCAGTTAAAAGTACCACTTCAGAGGTAGTCTGTAATTTCATCAAAGAGAACATCCTGATAAGGTTTGGAGTACCCAACAAGATTGTGACTGATAATGCTTCAATTTTTTCTTCTACTGAAATGATGGATTTCTGTTATGGATATGGTATTTCCCTTGCTCATTCATCATATTACTATCCTCAAGGGAATGGTCAAGTAGAATCAACAAACAAAAATTTGGTGACCATAGTGAGGAAGCTTGTTACATGAAGCTCTATGATGCTCTTTGGGTGGACATGATTACACCTAAAAAATCAATTGGGATGTCTCCTTTTCAAGTGGTGTATGGTATAGAAGCCCAACTACCGGTGACAGTGGAGCTACCAGCTTTGTATTTGATGAAGGCCATCGAAGATACTAGTTTCAGTGATTCTTTAGATAAAAGGATCATCTATCTGTAAAAGTTGAATGAAGACAGGTTGTAGGTTTTTGATAGAATATCTGCCCATCAAGAGAAGGTGAAATATTTGTTTGACAAGAAAACCAGATCTAGATATTTCAAGGTTGGAGACATTGTTTTGATGTGAGATAAAAGACATGAACCTCGAGGAAGCCATGGTAATTTCGATTCTCTTTGGCTTGGTCCTTTTAGAAGTAGGCACTTTGCTCATGAAAATTTATTTCTATCTTGATTACATGGATGGATTCTCTCTCCCACTTCCTTATAGTGGGCAGTACCTAAAATTGTTCAAGTCCTGGGTGAAAAATAAGTCCTATGTATATTATGTATAGGGTGTGTTTTCTTTCTCTTGCCTTTGTTGTTTGCCTTTCCTAGTTTATGGTGTGTTGTCTTCTGTATTGGTTTTCCCTTAACTCTTTTACCCAATGGATAAGGCATTGGTCTTCTTTTCCTGAGTTTTTCTTGAGTTCTTATCTTGTCTTGTTCTTCTGATCTAGTCAAGTCATCCCTAGAAAGAGCCAGCTATTGTCCTCTAAAAATTTCCCCTCTTTTGAAAGTCATAATTTTGAAAATTTTGAGTTAGTACCTTTAGTAATGTTCTAATGAAGAGAAAACTTGAAGAGATGGTGAAAATCACATTTTTTGGAGTCTTTTTGGTGACTTGCGGGTCTGTCGAACATTTTTGTCCCTCATGTCCCAAGTACATCTGGGCCTTTCTATTCGTCGATCGGCCACTTTCCCTGTAAATTCTTAACTGTCAAATTTTTTAGAACTTCTTGGCCCGTTTGTCCCAAGTTCACTTGGACTTCCTTTTACCTGATCATCTGCATCGGCCGCATTGGATACTTCATGTACTTTTATCCCATCTTTCCCAAATACGTCTGGGCTTTCTGTTCTCACTTTACTTTCATCATGCGCATCAGCCGAGTCGCATCCTCACATCCCTCGTGTCCTTGGCGTATCTAAGTTCCTAGACCACCCGTGCTCATTTGGCCCTCATCGCCTGTATCGGCCAGATTGCGTCCCTCATGTCCCAAATGTACCAAAGACCATCTGGGCCATTTTTCTCTACTTTTCCCACTTTTCATCTTTTTGAGTCTGTGCGAGGTGAATTTAATGCGCATTTCATGACCTTCTCTCTCCTAAAGGGCTATTTTATTGGACTATCTCCTACGCATTTGTCACATGGCTCATTTGTCATCTCTTGCTCAAATCCTTTCCATTAAAGTCATTTGCTCGTGCCTCTATATCCCTTGCATTCTCATCAAAATTTTGATCTTGAAAGGCTTTTCCCCTGCGCATTATAAAATGAAGATCAAGTTTCAAGGTCAGGAACATGTATCATCTCTTGAGACCTTTGTACCAGATATTGGAGATAGTGAGGTTCAACACTTAGATTTTGGTGATTTTTGGGGTAAATTAACATGCTCTAATCCTACCCCTATGGCACAAATGATCAGTGATAGTGGACTTACATACGCAGATGGTTTTCCTATCTTTGTACAGTGTGCGGACATGGTGCTTGCCCATGCGGACCCCATTTTAACCTGGATACTAAGGAACTCACTAATGTGCATGGGGAATTACATTGTCAAAACTAGATGTTGCCGCCATTCCTGCTGCCCTATGCATTCTAGAGAGTAAGGATTCCATAATTCTCACTTGTTCCCAAGCTCAAACCCTGTTTGACCAAGACAATGACACATACAAGGCACGTATAACAAAATCATGGTTAAAGAACCCTAATAAGGGAGCATCCCGACTCTCCAAGGCATTATACAAGGTTGATTTTAAAGAGGAGCTATCTGACTTTATTATTTTTCTCACTCGTATAATGGGGTTGCCTTCCACCAATGAGTTTAACTTCTAGATGTGCCCCTTCATAAACATCATTTGTTAGGGCAAGAAGAACATTAATTGGGCCGAAATTGTTTGCATGAATTTGACTGAGCAGTTGTCTAGTGTTCAACAAACCAAGAAGTTCTATATGACTTCTTATCTCATGTATACCCTAGCTGCATCCTAGCAGTGGTTTGGTTTCACCTACATAGAGGGCTAGAAGAATGAGCCTATTTATGCATACTACCCTCAGTTTACCCTTGAAACTAGAAATCACAATTTCATAAGAGTCAATGATGCTTTCACCATGTGCATTGTAAGTAATCTTGGATGGAAACACTGCTAGGAGATTTTTTGATGAAGCTATGAACCTTGATAGCCAAGTTTGGATCTTTCTTTATCCAATTCAGGAGGTTTTCATACATCAGGTTGGCTAGCTATGAAATCACACCTCTCAAGCTCCCTATCTTCTGCAGTGATAAAATGGCCCTAGTTAAAGTATGTAGGTAGCTTGATAAGCTACATAGGACATACAGAGATAAGAAAATCACTAGCATACATTTCCCTATCTCTTTGGGAAACTATACATGTAAAACAGGTTTGGATGCCCAAAATGTAGAAACGGCTATTACTTATATCACTGTTCATTTCTTCAGGACCAAGAACTTGCTTTGATCTGAAGAAATTTATTGATCAGAACCTCATGATAAACTATCATCACAAGCCAGATACTGATGATTACTGGGCTGATTGTGCAGATGATTTTGAAGCCAGACAGAGGCACTATGGCAGACTCTCTCTACAACAAATCAGAGATCTCAATCTCTACCAAGTTCCTGAAGGACTTAAAGAGGATGATGAGGACTTATAGTCCTTTGAATATGAGACAACAATCAAACACATTCCTTTATAGGATCTGGATTGGTACAAAAATAGAGAGGGATGATTTGGTTGAGATTATGGCCCTTGTTCTGGTAAGAACTAAAGTTTGGTTTGAAAAGAAGGTACTCGTGAGTTTAGGAAGAATTAGGGTGGATCTTCTTCTAGAGACACCTCTACACCAAGGAAGGAGGCACATACAACTAGTACACCAAGGTTCTTGAGCGAACCCCTCATTCTTCCTCAATGAAAGAGCCTAAGTCATCTACTCCTTCTTCTACTCAAGTATACCAAAAGAAAATCAAAGAGGTTAAACAGGAACCAATTAATGAAGAACCTCTTCTTGAGTATCCAAAGCTACCTTCAGGACCAGAGAACATTATCATTCTTAGTGAGAGTGATGATGGTGAAATTCCAAATCCTGCAGGAACTCATGAAGTTACTGTTGAAAAAGAAAAGGAAATGTCTAGTGCAGAGCCTCCTATTACCGTAGACTCCTTTACAAAAGAAGCTCTCTAATACTCCCTCCACTTCTTTGCTAAAGGCAAAAGTGGTCAATACTCTAAGTGTCATGAGCTCACTTGCTCTTGGGCCCCTTGTTCCTTATTCTTCTTCTTCTTCTACTTTTTCTTGGGTGTAACCCATGGTTGACAAAAGGAAGAGGAAATATTCCTCTTGGATAACAGGGCCTGACTTTAATGTTGTAGCAGCTTTGCTAGGAACTACTCCTCTTCCTCTAGCTAAGAGAGCCAAGACCACTTCAAGGATAGTAACTGATGCTCAAGGCTAGCAGTTCCTGGAGGTTGTAAAGCCCAAGGTTGATAAGGTAGAGCAGGATCTCTTGGTCTCTAATTTAGAGCTTTCTAGAATCCCAATGGGGGAATCCACTCCTAAGAATGAGTTTCATAACCTTCAAGAAACAGTGACAAAGGTTATTGAATGAGTATAGAATGGAAAGAAAACTATAGAATAGTTGGAAGAACATAATTAAGTTATTTCCAACTTTATCAAGTCATTATTGGCCAAAGATAAGGTTTTGGATCCTGCCCCACTGGTTGCTCTTCCGCCCCCATGATTCTCAGCCAGGATGAAGTTCAGAGCATCAAAGATATACATAAGTATTATACTTATGGAAAGGATTTGGAAGCCATGGTTGATGATATGATTATAGCTGGATTGAATTTCATTGAGGAAGCCTTCAAGGCTAACGAGAAGGTGATTAATCTACAGTAGATACTCACTTACTTAATAAAGATTATGGATAAAGAGATGAAGCTCAGGACTAGTTATATTACAGATCTTCACCTTATGGGCCAAGCTGATGAGAAGATCATGTTGGCTAACAGTGTATTTGATGATGCCAAGAATAACTTGTCAAAATCATTGGTTTTCAGTGTCGAATGGAAAATGAAGGTTCTAGAAGAAGCACTGGGTGAATTAAATAACGTGTGGCAGAAAGGAGAATCTTTCAAAACTTGTGTTTCCTTTACCTTTAAAGACATTCATTTCCATCTTCATGATGAAACCTCAGGTGTTCCTTTCTCTCTTCAAGAGATCAAAGCTCAATTCAGAACATTTATCAAAGAAGAATTATTTAAAGAAGCATTAATTACCAAAGAGAAGATAAAGGACATTTGCTTCCTTCAATCTGCAATTACTGAGGCAAATAAAGAATACCTGGAGCACACCGAGTTTGATAAAGATATGGAAAAATGTCTAGGCACTTGGTCTCACGCCACTACCAACACAACAATCCCACGAGGTATGGAGATAGCTGAAGCATTGAAGAAATTCAGATATCGGATCCTAAAATCAATGGTCCTGCCTCAGCCATAATCAAATGTTTCTTCTTTTGGATTCTCTTTTCCTTATTCTATTTTCAAGTGCTGAGCTCCTTGTAAATTAATTAAGGATATTGTATTGAGAATTTCCTTAATTAATCTTTTAGTTAAAAGAAACTATTACCAAGTGTAACTAATTTGTAAGCTATATAATGAGCTCTCCACACCATTCTAAGGGGCTGCAACTCTGACTATTTTTGAAAGTGAAAAAGAGTTTAAAATCTATCAATGCAAGAAGACTTCTCTTTCTGTTTCTATCTGTGGTTATTCATTCTTTCCTATCTGTTAAAATTGTTGAATCATTAATCTATTTTGCATCAAGAAGCTTTGTATTCTTGTGGATGTCATATCTGGAACTTTGTGTCTATGAAATAACATCTTATGGCTTTAACACAAATGATTTTGTTCTATATGATCCTAGTTCAACATTTATAAGGAATTATTTTGCTATCTATATTTTCTGAGAATGTTATTCTACCTTTTCTCATTTCCTAGTTCTTCTGTCCTTTTGTATTGATAATCGATCATTTGAAACACTTCCATGATATCAGAGTTCCTCTTTAAAACTAAACGTTGTACATTTTTAAATAGGTTTTTTCCTTTAAATAAGGGAACCTCTCCCATTAAAGAGGAGGGACTTCTATCCCCTTACTTTTTCTTTCATTAAAGTCCTTATTTGAGAACCAATAGTGTAGAAAAATATAATAGAATGGTGGATGGAATAGAATATAATCCTCCCCCTATGCTTGTGTGATGTAGATATCCTAGCCTTATGACTTATGATGGAGCTATGTGGATGCAAATGATCTCCCAATGTAATAGATGGATGCAACTCTAGGTGCATGATAATAGTGACTAGTGCTTGGTCCCTCATTATGGCCTCATAACTTTATCTTAATAGGGTTATCTTGATCTAATTTCATAATTAACTCCGAAATGGAAAACCACTAAAAAGATAAGAAGATTAAATGGCTAGAAAGAGTCCAAAAAAGTGGTAGGAAAGTTCAAATAGAATCATGGAGCCTCTGGTGGGACCAATGCACCCATGTGGACCCCAATACTAACTTGGGTGCCCCAGTCAAAGCTAAAACGATGAAAGATGATAAAAATTGACTGGGCATGTGTGTAGTGGAGGTTTGGAATGATGATATAAATCAAATAAAAATGGCCAAGATACGGGGGTTGATTAGTACTTTCTTCACTCAAAAACCCTCTAAATAGTAGTATGAGATTAGGACTAAATAATGTCGAAAGTGCATGCTTTTATGTCTACAATTTTATACATCCATGCAACATACACATGTTATTCACCACACTATTACATGCTTTACATCATACACCCTTTGCACTCCTACACTTATATAATCTACACATCTTACATTACTACATATACACTACACATTACATGTTTTACATATCACACTACACCTACTACACATATAACACATTCCACTCATCTACTTATATGTGCTGCACTCACTACCTGATGATGCACTCTGGTCTTAAAATCCATACTAGAATTTTGAGGGTATACATAAAAAATGGACCTCCTCACACTCACGCATTAAATCATTCAAAATTTTCCTCATGTGACATTCCTAGATTAGTGATATACGCCATAAGCTACATCATCACTTCCCTTAGCATCATTTAGTGATATATGCCTTAGGATCAATCTTCACCTATTCTACTCATCTAGTGATATTCACTATAGACTACATCATCACTTCCTATAACATCATCTAGTGATATATGCTTTAGGCTACATCATCATTTACTCTTGCATCATCTAAGTGATATACACTTTAGGCTAAATCATCACTTCTTCTATCATCTTGTAGTGACATACACTTTAGGCTAAATCATCACACATTCTCACACCTCATCTCAATGTCACATGTCATCACTACACATTCTCCACACTACTATACACAAAAATAATAATTCGACCATTTCTTGATGACGGACTCTCATTTACGGTTCATTCTTGACTGCTGAGGGGGCATTAATAAATTAACCTCAATGCATAAAACTCCATTCACTCATAGGGCACATGGATCCTATCATTCACTCTGTATTCCATTCCATCCATCCATAACATATTGCATATCTTGGTTGCATTTACTCTTGCTTACATTTGTTGGTACATGTTCATATTATTACACATGCTAGATAGATATCTTGTAAGTCATTATTTTTATCATACACATATGTACATTCACTTACTTTCTAGGTGTGATCACAGACTCTACAGATCCATTACACACAACATGTATGCTTGGCGTAATACCTATTCCTATTCCCGTCGTGGCTCCTGGGGGCATCCACATTCATACACTATAGGTGATCTTATTTCATGTTGTTTCATAACACACTACTTTATCATATTATACACCCTTTGACATAATTTTTATCTTTCTAACGTGCTAATGGGTGCTTCATGTGAAACATTTGTTTTGTAGGAATATTTGTGACCATGGTTATCTATTACATTTCTTTTACTTGCTTGTCATTATATGTCTTTATTTGCGGGATTTTCCCTTTGTCTTGTGTGCACACTAGTATGTTTTTGGCTTCATCGTCCTTAAATTGTCTTGTGACACTTTGAGTGGTGTCCCATGTTTACAACCCGATTTTCACAGTCTCCATTTTATTCTTGTGTGTTTAAGCTTACACTTTGTCTTATACATGCATGCTTGCCTTTTCTTATACTAACACTTGTCTCCCATCCACTTGTTTGTATGTGCCTTGGTTTCTACCAAGCAAATTCCCCCTTGCAAGGCATAGTTTTAACACAATGATTAGTCCTCTTTTGGGCTGCATCCTCCTACAATGATATTGCATACATCCCAAATGAGAGGGGGCATCATTTTGGTGAATTAGTCACCCCATTCAAAGTATACAAAACACAACACAATATCGATACATTACAGTTTTCATATTTTGGGGCTTAGAACTAGATTTGGGTCCTTAACACAGTGGCCTTTCTTGGAGTGCTAGTAACCAGGGGGAAATACAATGGTCTATCTTGGATTGCCAATAACAAGGGGATAATTACACAAATTCAACATGTCACAAAGGCTTTTGACAGGGAAGAGAGTCCTTTAGCAATGGGCATTTACACAAAAAAATTTACATGGCAGGGAATCCTTAGCACATGCACACCATATGTAGTGGTGTTTTATACACCAAGAAGTGGTTAAAGGTTAGAGGATGACACTAGACATTTTCTCCCTATAATTCTTCCATTACATTGGTGTGAGATCGCCTGAAAAAATTACGCACATCGAAATCATCTACATGATCCTTTCTACACCCTTTTCTCATCACGGACCAAGTGCACATGTTCCTTTTTCACATTTTTAGCATTTTCTTTTACATACTTCCTTACATGCTTTTTATACATATACATGTGTATTTGATTACTTTATCGTCTTCTCTTTTCCAGGTCTATCAGTATGGGAAGTAAACAATCAACATCACACACATCAACATCTACACACATTTTCCACCCTAGGTTCACTTTCATCACCTTTTTACACTTTTGGCATCTTTAGTCTCCACAATCCATCTTTTTATCACTCCACACTTTTTCTAGTCCCTTGGCATGCTCTCTACATCAATCTACATGGATATCAGGTACACATCTCTATCTACTTTATGTTACCAAGTATTATACTAAATAACATAAAGTGGGGGAAAATGTAGACAAAAAATCATGCAATTTGGGTAATTATCTAGTCTCGATCGCATACTACTATTCATATGGTTCCCAAGTAAGAAAATTACTAATTAACCCATGTATTAGGCCACATTGCTTTTCTTTCTATTTCTACTTTCAGTCTTGCACTCTTACTTGCTCATTTTTTATTTTCACCTTTTTGCATTTTTCATTTTAGACACCAGTGCCTAGCCAAGACGCCAGCACCAGGTGCCCTCGTCTCCTCTAGGTATCCTTGTCCTCTTTGCACTTTGGTCACACTTTTTGGGTCCTTTCTAGTCATTTTAGCATCTTATATTTTTGGTTGTTATCCTTTTTTGGGTTAATTATAAAATTAAATTGAAGGAATCATATAAATATAAAGTCATGTGATCATAACAAGGGACCAAGCACTAAGCATTACTTTTCACCACCTAAGGTTGCATCCATCAAGGCATCTAGAGATCCATATACATCCATCTAGCTCCATCACAAGGGACAAAGGATGGTTCTTCTGCATCACATTTCATAGGAGGGGATTCTATTCTATTCCATGCACACATTATTTACATTCTACATCTAGCTACTTTCTCACTACTTCATGTGCAACACGCACAAGAGCAACCTAGGGCACAATTATGCACACACACAAAACTACATTGGGTCTGAGATATAGTGCAATGCTCAGTTGTACATCCACCATTGTGGTGGATGAGGACAGTCTGACCCCTTCATTTTCATCTTTATTTTTTATGGTTTGATGATTTATTTGGGGTTTTGCAGGTGATTTCTTCATTGCAGGTTTACAATGACCTTGACGATCTAACAACGATATACATGTGAAAAAAGGAAAACAAGTGTGAAGCCCTAACAAACATATCGGAACCAGGTTTCAACCTTTTTTATAGAACAGGATGCCCAGAATCAAGACCATAGCACCCCATGTGCCCCAATCCTTCCTCCAGGTGCCCCAATCTAGCCAAGTCACTCAGATCTGCATTTTTCTTAGCTTATGTGCGAGGGTCTTCCACTCCTATACAGTTGGTCATCACTGCGACACAGTCTGAAAATCACTGCAAATCAGCTAAGGCTTTTCTAACCCTCTTTGTAACTATGGTTTCATATTTTTATTTCTTAGTTACTTGGGTACTATTTCAGTTATTTCATTATTCATTTATTTATTTCAAACTTGCATTAGATTAGGCTATAATATTACATTTTAGCATAATCACCCAGCTTAAGGTGAAATTTTAGTTATTTTTTGCTACACTAATCTTCTACATGGGAACATGATATCTTCAGGAGAGATAGATATGTGTCCTAGCTAAGATCTTCAGACATTGGTTTGGGTTTTAAGGTCCATAACTTTATAAACAATCATTAACACCAAAACAACTCCAAAACCCTTCTAAAACCATAACTTAAAGTCGATAGGAGAGATATTATTTAAATGGGCCCAAAATGGATTATTTTTTCTTGTTTTATAATTGGATCATGTAGAGGACTATCCCAACTATCTCCAAGTGGTTTCGATTGGTCAAATGAGTTAATGGACCCCACAAAAAAAGGATTATTTCTGAATAATTTACCATATCAGTCAAGTTTTACATTAGACTAATTAAACAAATGAATGCTTCATGATGCCATGGACCTATAATACATACATATGATGATTTACAGATAATTTTTAGTCATTTAGAGGTCATACCAACTCCATTTCTCATGACTGGTTTTGGGATAGTTTTGAGTGTTCTTGGAGCAAAGTTGATCTTAAGCATTTATACCTTGATTTGAAGTATCTAATGGATTTTTTTATGTTGTTGAGTTAATTTAGTACCTATTTACATGTTTCATTAAGCATATTTGAGTGTTTTAAGGTTGTAAAAGCTTCATTCTTGAAGATTGGTTTTTGAGAACCTAGTAGGACATTCTTATTCTTGAGGCATTTTCATGGTATGAAATGATGGTTTAAAGATATTTGAGCATGGAGGAGGCATGAAGAGGTCTTTGAAAATTTTCTTGAAAGGTATTTGAACTTTGAATATGATCATGTGAGCTCATAATGTTCATATTGCATAGTGGTGCTAATAGACCAAATGTTCTAGGCCTTATTGAGACCTAATGGTGTTTTAGGCCTAATGAAGTTACTTCATACCTAAAAGAGTTTATGATTTGATGTTTTCATGTTTGTAAAATTCTCTTTGATCTTTTGTATGGTCGACCTAGAAAGGGCATGACCGAACTAGATGATGAATGTCCTTGAGACATCTATGTAAAGGCAAGGCAACTTTCGGCCAAGGTTGTGTGGATGAGATTATCGACAAGATATAAGGGCTTTTGTGAGGTGTATGAGGTCTTAAATACAATGGAGAATGTATGTATGATGAATATATGAAGGTGTCTAACTATGAAAGGAATTTTTCCATGTCCATGAGAAGGTGAAGAAAAAGGATGAATGATTAAACAAACTAGGAAATTTTGTGAATGTTCAAGAGATGAGCAACATGTGTATGGATTTCAGTTGATGTTTAAGGATCAAAGTATGTGTAAGAGACCTGAGAGAATGATGATGCAACTGATACATCAAAGATAGAGAGTATAACAAGAAGAAGAGAAAAAGATAAAGAAGAGTAAAGAAGAAACATACCATGGAAATTTGAGGAGAGAAGAAGAGAAGAAGAGCTAAGAGAGTATCATAATCAGTTGATCAACAACAAATTAAAGATGAAAAACATTCCAGATGGCTGATTTGATGCCAAGTCTTCCTTTTGTTGAGTTACATCCTATGTGCTCTTTGTGGAGTTGGTGCCTTACTAAATTATTTGGTTGTAGCCTCCTTGAAAGTTGGTATTTTCTAAAGTCATGTTGGTACTTGATAAATTAAGGGGTTGGTACCTTTTGTAAGTTAGTGTTTGCTAAATTCAAGGGTGCTTGATAAATTAGGGGTTGGTGCTCCTTGTGGAGTTTGTGCTTTGCTAAATCTTGATTATTGTTTATTTATGCAATGATAAGTGGGTTTTATTCCACTTGAGGGTTTCCCTCCTATATGTTGTGTTCATATGTGTTCTCTATTGTTTCATGATCACGTGGATGGTTGTTATGTTTCTTTGATGGTTTGACATTTTTATATCATGATGGCTCATTGAACGGTTCATGAAAGTTAAGTAAAAGTTAATGAATGATTGAAGTAAAAATTTTGAAGACACTGATTCACCCCCATCTCAGTGATTTTTCTTCCAACATAAAATTAGTCCATGACAGAAGTTCCTAAGACATAAATGACTGGTGGGTTCTAGTGTCCCACTTGGGTGCTCCTATCTTGGGGGAAAAATAGTTACAGTAGAGAATCAATAGGTTCTTAGTGATAATATTTTCTAATTTCTAGCAACAAACGCTTAGGTACAAGTTACTATCAGTGACACATTACACACTTTATGCAATAAAACTAATTACTTTATATGGCTTGGTGACCAGTTTCTATTGTGTTTGTGATCATCTGCAGTGGCACTTATCCATGGGGAAGCATTAAGGGTTGGATAGTAAAGATGACCACTCTCCCAATACTCTTCTCTTAGTGGCAGAAAACACTCAAATCCAAAGTTTAGCGATTAGACACTTAAATCTAAACTTTAGTGACAAGATGCTTAAATCCAAAGTTTGGTTATAGGTGTTTAGTTATGGAGCTCAATTACTTCAGTTTAGCATGCAATGGAAACTTGCTGGAAAATATAGTAACCTTCATCAGTCAAGGGGGAACCGGCATCGGTCACCCAGGACTGGCAT
Organism: Taxus chinensis; assembly: GCA_019776745.2. Taxonomy (NCBI): domain Eukaryota; kingdom Viridiplantae; phylum Streptophyta; class Pinopsida; order Cupressales; family Taxaceae; genus Taxus; species Taxus chinensis. The sequence continues at coordinate 762,920,784 of CM034154.1, read as the reverse complement.
CAGTCAGGAAGGACCAAGGTCAAGCAAGGGAGGAACCAGCAATGGTTAGGGCTAACCAGCATCGGTTACCTATGTGAGGATGTTTTAATTAACTCTCGGGAATTATATCTATTTTTAGCATTAAAGTATTTTTATTGATTGTAATTGCATGGCTAAGTGCCCTAAGTCTATAAATGACTATATAAGCATAAAGCTAGGGTTTAGAAGTAAGAGATTAACAAGAATTAGAAAGAACTTGCAAAAGGTTGGTGAGAGAGAGAATTCTTGGTGACGAAGAAAAAGCTTGAGGAAAGAAAGTATTGTACATATAAGAGGTGTGGAAGATTGTAAATCTTCATTGTATATCTTGTCAAAGCTTTGGATAATAGCTTAGCTTGTTTCTTGGTGGATGTAGGCCACACTGGGTGAACCATGTTAAATCTGGTGTTGATTTATGTCTCTTGTTTTGTATATTTCTTCTGGTAGAATATCTACTTTTATTTGCATGTATGCTTAGATCTGATATATTGTCTGTACAACCGGTGTGCTAACCCCAACAACTGGTATCAGAGATTTGTTTGAGGGTTTTGTGTGTTGACAAATTTACTCACAGAGGGTTTTCTGATTGAGTGGGAGCTACAACAATGGCAGAAGAAAATAAATACAAGGTAGAGAAATTTGACGACCGAAATTATCAATTATGGAAGATGTAGATTAAGGATTATCTGTATCAACGAGATTTGTATTTACCATTGGATGAGAAGTTTAGACCTATGAAGATGATTGATGAAGAATGAAAGATTCTTGACAGAAAGGCTTTGGGATCTATAAGATTGATCCTGACAGCATCTGTGGCTTCCAATATTACAGAAGTGATTTCTATGGTAGAGTTAATGAAATCTCTTGCTAATTTATATGAAAAACCTAGTGCTTCAAATAAATTTTATTTGATGAAGAAACTATTTAGTTCTAATATGCATGAAGGTGGATCTGCATCTAGTCATTTGAATGATTTTTTATCTATTGTAAATTAGTTAAAATCAGTTACAATACCATTTGATGATGAAGTAAAAGCACTTTTAATCTTATGTTCTTTGCTTGATAGTTGGGATAACTTGGTAATGGTTGTTAGTAATATAACATCTACTAATAATATTTTGAAGTTTGATGATGTGGTTAGTATAATCATGAATGAAGAAATTTGTAAGAAGAGTACAGAGGAAACATCATCTAGAAATGCTTTGAATGTAGAAAGTAGGGGCAGGCAGAAGGAGAGATCCAAGAGTAAGAGTAATGGGAAATCAAAGTCAAGGGATAGCTGATCTAAATCCAGAAGTAAGGGAATTACTTGTTGGAAATGTGGAAAGAAAGGACATGCAAAGAAAGATTGTTGGTCAAAGGATAAAGAGAACTAACAACCAGACAAAGGTAAAGAAGTAAATCTTGCTACATCAGAGGTAATGCAAGATGCTCTTATTCTTTCTTTAGATAATAGAATTGAATCATGGGTTTTAGATTCAGGAGCTTCTTTCCATGCAACCCCTAATAAGGGTTATTTTAGAAATTATGTCCAGGGTAATTTTGGGCATGTTTATTTGGGTGATGATGAACCTTGCAGTATTACTGGTAAAGGGGAAGTTCATCTAAAATTGTAGAATAGAAATACATGGGTATTGAAATATGTGAGGCATGTGCCAAGCCTCAGGAGGAATCTTATTTTTGCAGGGAAACTAGGTGAATCTAGTTGCATGGTTACTTTTACAGGAGACTCTTGGAAAGTCACCAAGGGTGATTTTTTTGTGGCAAGAGGTAAGAAGGTAGGAACGTTATATTTATCTACCTGTATTATTGATTCCTTTTCTGCATTATCTACTTCAGATTCAGATGCATGCATGTGACATAATCAGTTGGGTCATATGAGTCAAAAAGGAATATAGATCTTAAAGGGTAAGGGTAAGTTAGCAGATTTGAAAGATTTAGATCTTGATTTCTGTGAGCATTGTATCTTTGGAAATCAAAAGAGAGTGAGATTTCTCAAAGTTGGGGCAACTAAGAAGGAGCAGAAATTGGATCTTGTACACTCAGATGTGTGGGGACCAGCTTAGGTAGCTTCTCATGGAGGATCCCAGTATTATGTTACTTTCATTGATGATGCTACAAGAAAGGTATGGTTTTATTGTATTAAACATAAATCTGATGTTTTTGAGACTTTTAAAAGATGGAAATTCCTTGTTGAGAATGAATCAAATTCTAAGTTAAAATTCCTTAGATTCTGACAATGGTGGTGAATATTGTAGCAAGTCTTTCAATGATTATTGTTCAGTGAATGAAATACGTAGAGAAAGAATGGTTCCAAGAACACCACAAGAGAATGGTGTTGCAGAAAGAATGAACAGGATAATCATGGAATGTGATAGAAGTATGAGGATACATTCTAGATTTCCCTTGTAGTTTTGGGTAGAAGCAATTGATACAGTGGTTTATTTGATTAACTGTGGTCCTTTAAGTTCACTAGACGGAGGACTACCAGAGGAAGCTTGGACCAGAAAAGAGGTAGATCTCTCTTTTCTTAAATTTTTTGGTTCAAAAGCTTTTGTGCATGTTGATAAGGAAAATAGAAACAAGTTGGATGTAAAATCCAAGAGATGCACTTTCATTGGTTATGGATCTAGTGATTTTGGTTTTCATTTTTGGGATTTAGAGAATTCTAAAATTATTAGGAGTCATGATGTTGAATGGAATGAAAAGAGAATGTACAAGGATAAAATTTTGGTACCCAAGGATGAACCTGTTCAGAAGTTCATGAATGAAAATGAACTCTCAGATTTAAAAGAATTACCGACAGGGTTACACAGTAACCGGTGTCGGTTGACCCCTGACCGGAATTAGTCAGACAAAATAGTATCGGTTACAAAAGATCCAAACCAACATCAGTTAGCAAAACTGGTGTCGGTTAGAGGTGACCGGCAGCAATCATTGTCAGATTTGGATAGGAATGTCCAGGAGGCCTAGATTGAGCCTCTGGTACCCCAAATTCCTATGAGAAGGTCACAAAGGGTAAGTAAACTTCCAGAAATATTTACACCTTCTCTATTTTATTTATTATTGACTGATAATGGTGAACCTGAGAGCTTTGAATAAGAAATGCAAGATAAGACTCATGTACAGTGGGAGCATGCATGGATGAGGAGATGGACTCCTTGGAACAGAACCAGACATGGGATTTGGTTAAGTTGTCAGTAGGTAAGAGAACATTGTAGAACAAGTGGGTTTACAGGATCAAGGAAGAAGAGGGTGGATAGAAAAGGTACAAGGAAAGGTTTGTAGCAAAGGGATTTACATAGAAATTAGGTATTGACTTTGGTGAAATAATTTCTCATATTGTTAAGATGACTTCTATTCATACTATATTGAGCTTAGTTGCAGTAGAGGATTTGCATTTAGAGCAACTAGATGTGAAGACAATTTTCCTTCATGGTGATTTGGATGAAGAGATTTATATGTAGCAGTTGTTTGGGTATGAAGTCAAGGGTAAAGAGAAATTAGTGTGCATGTTGAAAAAGAGCCTTTATGGGCTCAAGCAAGCTCCAAGGAAATGGTACATGAAGTTTGATAGTTTTATGCAAGAGCATGGTTATTTGAGATGTGAATCTGACCATTGTGTTTATTTCAAGAAGCTTGAAAATGGGAGTTATATTATTTTGTTACTGTATGTGGATGATATGCTTATTGTAAGATCTAGTATACAGGACATTGGTGAGCTTAAGATAAAGCTAGCTCACACATTTGCTATGAAGGATTTAGGAGCTACAAAAAGAATCCTTGGCATGCAAATACATAGAGATAGGAAAAATAAGAAATTGTATTTGTCTCAGGAGGATTATATCTAGAAGGTGTTAGAAAGATTCAACATGCAGAATGTAAAACCTATTAGCACACCTATGGCTGGACACTTAAAATTGAGCAAAGATCAGTGTCCATAATCACATGAGGAGGTCAAATACATGACACGAGTGTCATATGCTTCAGAAGTTGGGAGTCTCATGTATGTTATGGTTTGTACCAGAACAGACATTGCATAAGTAGTGGGAGTGGTGAGTAGATATATGGCCAATCCAGGTAAAGAGAATTGGAAAGTAGTCAAATGGATACTCAGGTATTTGAAAGGGACATCTAACATGCAGTTATCCTATGGAGGTTTGAATATTTCATTATGTGGCTATGTTGATTCGGATATGGCTGGAGATCTAGATGGTAGGAGGAGCACTACTGGATATATTTTCATAGTAGGTGGAACGAAGTTAGCTAGATTTCAAGATTGCAGAAGGTTATGGCTTTGTCTACTAAAGAGGTAGAGTATGTTGCAGCTACAAAGGCTAGCAAAGAGATGATATGGATGAGTAGGTTCATGGAAGAGTTGGGAAAAAAGTAAGGTGATTGTAAAATATTTAGTGATAGTCAGATTGTAATTCATTTGGCAAAGAAATCAGTGTTTCATTCGAGAATGAAACACATTCAGTTGAGGTATCACTTCATATGATAGGTATTGGAGGATGGATAGTTGAATCTGGAAAAGATTCATATGAGCAAGAACCTTGCGGATATGCTAACGAAGCCATTAGAAAAGGAGAAGTTGCAGCTACACTCCACTTTTGTTGGTCTTCGAGTTTGAGACTTGAAGAGGAAGAAACAAAGCTAAGGAAGGATCCAAGAATGATGTTGTAAAGGTATGGTGCAGTAAATAATCTCCAAGTGGGAGATTGTTGAGTTTTGGAGCTCAATTACTTCAGTTTAGCATGCAATAGAAACTTACTGGAAAATACAGTAACTGTCATCGGTCAAGCAAGGGAGGAACCGGCAGCAGTTAGGGCTAACCGGCATCGGTTACCTGTGCGAGGATTTTTTAATTAACTCTTGAGAATTAGATATATTTTTAGCATTAAAATATTTCTATTTATTGTAATTACATGGCTAAGTGCCCTAAGTATATAAATGACTATATAAGCATAAAGCTAGGGTTTATAAGTAAGAGATTAACAAGAATTAGAAAGAACTTGCAAAAGGTTGGTGAGAGAGAGAATTATTAGTGATGAAGCAAAAACTTGAGGAAAGAAAGTATTGTACATCTTAGAGGTGTGGAAGATTGTAAATCTTCATTGTATATCTTGTCAAAGCTTTGGATAATAGATTGGCTTGTTTCTTGGTGGATGTAGCCCACACTGGGTGAACCAAGTTAAATTTGGTGTTGATTTATGTCTCTTGTTTTGTATAGTTCTTCTGGTAGAATATCTACTTTTATTTGCATGTATGTTTAGATCTGATATATTGTCTGTACAACCGGTATGCTAACCCCAACAATAGGACACCCAAATCCTTAGTACATGAACAATTCTATCTTTTCTCTCATGACACAAAAATGTATTCTACCCTTGATTCACTTGTTTTGCAACACACATTTCAATTTTGACATCTACTAAGTTAAATTCAATTTCATTTATCATGAACATTGACTACACTTATTTTATTTTGCAATTTTGACGTTACTCTGACAAAAAGGGTAACACAAAAAATGGAACAAGGAACAATCTCAAGCATAATGACGCTCTGTCAAAGACAATATCCAAGGAACACACACATACATCAATTTTGTATTATGCATACAAGGTCACCCCTAGGATCCTTATCCTCTTCTAGATTCCACGATGCACATTTCACAATCTCCATTCAATACGATATCAAATACAACCCTCATTTGACACGCTATTGGTTATAACTCTCCTCAAATCTCCATAAGGTATGCTCTTCTTATCTACTTTACACTACCGAATATTCATTCACCAACATAAAGTGGGGAAAATGTAGTAACGAAATTACACACTTTCTACTTACATCACTCCTATAAGTATTTCATTATATACACGATTCCTAAGCAAGAAGACTAGACATTAACAACACTTGTTTTACTCTTTCATTGCTTTTATCTTTCCCACATTCTTGTTATTTTATTTTTTAGAATGATCACTTTACTTTTGGATACTAAACATTTGACTTGTGACCCAACTCTATATTGAATGTTACATCCAAGCATCCTAGACACTATCACCCATTAGGGGTAGGAGTGCCCCATGCGCTATTATCCCTTTGGACACTTTTGTCCCTTTCCCTCCTTTTCTTATTTTGAATTTCCAAATCATTTGGTGTCTTTTCGAGAGTCTCTTTTATCGCTTTGGATCAGATTTTCAGTTATTAATGACAAAATTCAAACAAAGGAATCATATATATACACGACTTACTTACCATTATTAGGTACAAGGACAATTTGGGGCTAATACTTACTATCTACTACTTGGACAAAGATCAACATTCAAAGACTGCTTGTAGGACGCATCATTCACTACATATGAGGGTTTATTCTGAATTCCATCTCACACATTAATCTTGGGGGCAAAGTAGTTGCAACCTGTTATCTTGGTGTGAATGAAACAAGGAAAACTTAGCTTTAAGGGACAACTCCAATCACACACACACAATAATTGCATAGATTCTAAAATATAGTGCAATGCTCAGTGACAATCACATTGGGGAGACCACCAAGGTCAATGTGACTCTAGCATATGTATTATTTATTCCATATAATGTTTGCTTGAGCTTTGTGCAAGTAGTTAGGACTTGTTTTCTAGGAACATGTACGATACAAGAACCATACGTAAATCTAGAGTGACAAAAAATGAAAGAAAGGAACCAAGTTCAAACCCCGAAAATACCAAAAGTAGAGCTGCTGCAAGGACACCAGCACCTAGATCAAACACTAATGCTTGGGAGGTCCTGTCTTCTTGTGGACACTTTTGTCCAAAGAAGTCTCAGGTCTCAGTTTTCTAAACAGATTTCACACAATCCAAATCCATCTTGTTCCAGTCATTTTCCAGCCCAGAATTAGCCTAGATCTCCTAATACAAGCTAATTCATTCTCATTTTCTTATCTTGCATACTTGCTTTTACTTTACATGCTAGATCTTGTTTATTATTGCTATATTCATTTGATCTCAATTCTTTAATAAAGATTTAATTTTTTTAAATCATAATCTAAACTTAACTTTCAATAAATGAATTGGATATCATTATGTATGAAAAAAAAAAGGATATGTGAGAAATGAATTTTAAGATAAGAAAAATTATTTGAATGACATATTAAACTTTAATTAAAAATTAATATAATCGTCCAATACATTTGAGACAAGTTTTAACCAGTAATAAGTTGTTTTTAATGAAAAGAGGTGATAATTGTCATTTATTTATTTATTCATATGTTTGTGTGTGGGGTAGATGTGGAAGAGTTGAGAAATAATCCAATAAAGGTTGAATACATTATAAGATGTCCAAAGCCTTCCATTATAACAGAAACAATGATCTTTGTATGGGATTCCCAATATTTAAAGAAGTTCAAATAATCATTCTCCACAATGGAAACACCTTCATTCTCCACAATAGAGGCAACATTGTATTCCATAGCAATGAGCTCCAAGTCTTACATGGAGCAAAATAAAAATAGTTGCACTGCTAATAAAAATATTTAGGTGCTTGTATGAATAAAGATTTGGGAAATAAATTATTGTCCACATGAATCATGAGTCACATTAATATCTGTAAGCACAATTAAAATTAATGCATTAGATGAGTATTTCTTTTATTTGATAATTAAGTATGAATAAGGACTGCCTAATAAATATAAATTGGTTGAAATATTGTCAAGAGCAAGTTTGAACTTAGATTTGACATCAATTAATTCCTTACCATAAGAGTTTTCAATACTAAAGTTGTAGTCAAGAGTGGGGTTTATGTCAATATGCAATGGTTATTCCTTGATCAGAATGAAATACATAACATAGAGAATTGACTATCACTATGTAGTGGGGGAATAAAATTGTATATTTTTGTTGATTATGTAAACAAAAGATTAATAAAAGTTAATACTAAAATAAAAATAAAAATAAACAAAGTCTTTTAAATGATTGATTGATAACTTCTTCAAACAATTTAAAAATCAAACAAAAAAAATTCAAAAAATGTTTTTTATAATTGATATTTTTTATTAAGATTAAATTAAAATGGAGCTAAGCTGCAATTTTTATGAAATTTCCATTTAATGGATAAGAATGATTATAAAATTTGAATATAGTGTTAAATGAGTTGTAGTCTAGAATGGTGTGGATGATGGTATAAAAAGTGTTGCCATGCCATATACTAACATACAAATATGAGAAGATATCAAAAAAAAAGTTAGACATCAAGTCAAGTCCTAGACAAATTTGATGGAGTCAATGTCCGCCAATGCTATATAAATTTAATAGAATAGATACCTCTTTATCTTTAACATAATCTTGAAAATTAAAGCGTTTAATTAATTTTCTCCAATACATTGGAAAGTGTTAAAAAAGAAAAGGGTGTGCGCCATGTGAATATCAATATTTTAGAAGTTGGAGGTTGACATGAAATGAATGAGTGTTTTCAAGGGCAAGTCTCATCATTACGAAAATCCAGATCTTCACTCTTTCATTGATAAACTTATCCAAAAAAAAATTTTAAAATGGGTCTGTTTTCATCCTCCATAGATCAAGGATTAATGGGGTATGAAATTTCTGGGTAATACATAGCATGGGATCGACTGACTATTCTTCCTTGAGTTTGATTAGAATTGTTCGAAACAGTGCATGCAGCGTTATAGAACTTCCATGGCCTCTCAAGCTTCTAACCAGAAGCACATTTTAGCCTTAAAAACTTGTATAGTCGGTACGTTCGTTTGATTAATTTTTCAAGATATAATTCGTTTATATTGATAATCTAAAAAGATCTTGTATATTTAGGTAGTACTTGTTGGTGTTAATTTACGTTAATTAATAGTGTTAATTTATCTTAACTCATAAATGTATAATAGGAATATGTTATTTTATTTTTCGATAGTTTTGTTGAGTCTTCACAAATTCCTTCTATGATTTTCTTAAAATTAATAATATTTTCACAAAATTTCTATGGTACTTAATATCTCTTATAATACACTTTTATATTTGTAGATATGGAAAGTGGTTTTGCATTCACAATTACACTATACTAACAATGTTTAAGGGTGTAATTAGGTTGAATATAAATGAAGAGTTAATTAAATTTAATTACTAAAAATAGAGGTTTATTTTAGATGGCAGAACAATATAAAATGAGTAAATGTTAGAAAAGAATTTAGAGAAGTAGAGTTTGGATTGGAGTATACTAGACTACTTGAATTTAGAGATATTAATTAGTGACATGGGTAGAAGAAATGTCTAAACAATAAAGGAAATCGATCACCAAAACATATAAATAAAAATATACCCTTGACCAAAAGTAAGACCACTATAAAACTAGATTGCCAAAATTATAATATCCACTAAGATGGCCTTCTATGATAAAATGTAAAAATTGATTATACAAATACGATCTAGTCCTATTCTTCATAATCTTGATTGGCTTTCTTTTGTGAATCTCTGGAAATCTTCTCTCCTTGGTTAGATCCCTAATCCAGATTCAACACCTTGAAAAACCCCATATAAAAGGAGAATGTTAATGGGGTTTGTGTTATCCATCCCTTATTAGCATGACCCTTATGTTTTGAACAAAATTACACTCAACACTTTATGCAAATCAACAAGCAATCCAATGTATGTAAGTGTCCCAACCCCTGTCTATCAATGTATGCAAAAATTAACTAGTGCATGCTAGAATGATCTTCAAATGTTGGCACTAAGATGCTTTTGGAAGCATGAAATATTCTCTCACAACTTTGATATCGGTATTACAATAACTTATATATACAAATTTAATGTGTGATTTTATACTAAATATATGAATGCATTTGTGTATTTATTAGTTCAAATTATGACTATACCTTATTCACTTCCAAACCAACAAATGACGGGTGTGAGAGCTAAAAAGGAAAATCACAAATTCTAGTGAGTTAAAAAAAGGATAAAATGACCACAAAAGGCAGTGACCTTTTTTGTAATGAGTATGAAAATAGTCAACCACTTTCATGTAGTTCATTATGAAAAAGGTCACTTCCCAGGATGGAGGACAAAATAGAAGAGGGGGGAGAAATGGAAAAGGACAAAGGGAGATAGAAAACAACAAATCATGAAGCCAATGGGGGAGGAATGAAATATAAGAGGTCAAAAGGTGTAAAGAGCTTACGGGAAACAATTCAGGGGTTGAATGACAAAGACACATACCCCAAAAAGAGCCTAACTTGGACCAATAATCAATAAATGCATAAATACACAGCACTAAAGTAATTAAGTAATCACATAACGATATTAGGTGTCTAGATAATGTCCCAATTTGGTGTGTGTGTGTGTGTGTGTACATATTAAAGTAATGTCAAACAAGCACTCACTTGATAATGTTTTATTATAATCCCCTCACCATTTTTCGAGATTTTTTAAAATTAGGAAGAGAACAAATGTCGGAATTCAATAAGAAACATAGATCACCATATCTATGTAGTGAAGGGTTGTGAAGATCATGTGACTAGTAACTGTGCTCCAAGTTGTCTTGAAATTTGTGCTTTAACAAACATATAGAAACATGTGCAATGACATTAATGTCCATATATCCAAAATCTATAACCAAAGGAGTATTGAAAGATAGAAAATATAAAATCATAACAAATACCCCTAGTTATGTTGAAACTAATAGGAATGAGTCTATAAACCTTTTTCTTGGAGTATGAGATGAATCTCAATATGACCAAGTGTGCCTTTTTATGAGACTAATGTATTTGAATCTAATTTTGGGTGTGCCTAGTGTTGAGATATTTGCAGTCTACAACCAACAAAGTGCACGCACTTGAGGTGTCATGTTGCATACCTTAGCACACCCAAATCTCTTTGTACTAACACGCCACACAAGTAGGTTAACCTTGTGCACCCACTTGAAGCATGAAAGAGGACTAGTTTTCATCTATCTTAATTGTTTCATGATGGTTACAAAGATGAAACACTCACACATAAACTAATCAAATCCCATAAACACATATGTCACTAAATCATAACACATAAAACACACGTGAAAGTACTAGAAATGGTCATATCTTATTGCTAAAGTGTATTATAAAAGTTCAATTACAAACATCAACAAATTTAAGCAATGAACAACCACAATACCTTCAAAAACACAACTTCAATGAAGTACAATGACTTATCCACAAATGATAGAATAACTCTCAATCTCACATCTACCAACCAACTAAATACCAGTCAAATGAAAAATAAGAATATTTATACTTTTGGGGCATTTCCCTTCACAAGCTTACATTTATTATCCACCTTATCACACCATTAATTTGTGCATACACTTCCTTATATTCGCATCTATATTTCCTCTCACCACATTGGGATCCTTATTATTTGTCTTCACTTGAATCAATCTTCCTCATGTGGCCCGCACGCAACCATTGACCGATTCAAACGCATCTATTTCAACCACGTGAATTTTCCTTGATTGAGTCTCACAAGTTTTTTTTCTTCCAAAAAAATGTTTTAGTCTTACATGCCATGTGTATGCACGTGTCAATTGTTTGCCTGCTTTTTAATTCAACGCACTCAACTATTCGAGTTGAATCTCCTCATTAAGTGTCTCAATTTGTAGCTTAGTTTAAGGTGTAACTTAAATTCCTCCTATGTGTTTATTTTTTTTCCCACCTCATCAACCTCTTACAAATACTTCATTCGATTAACCTTGTCCTTAATACCCAAGGAATTTTGCTTCTATTTCACGGGGTATATACATGCCTCTATGATTACTAATTGACATGCAAAAATCATGTGAAGACTTTGTTGATCAGTATTTCGTACACACTAACAAACAATTCTCAAATAGGGAGAAAGGGATTGGATCTCTCACTCCCACTCGTTTTAGAACCCTTGGCCAATGTGTGAATTTAAGGTATAGATTACTCTATTACATCCAACTTTAGTTGGTATACATGAGACCTAGTGTTAACCTATGGAGGGACCGATGTGTCTCGATAGACCACCTATTATGATTCGAGAATACGAGTTCAAATAACTCGTATTTGAAAGTTACGACTTACCCTATGAATATTCACAATGGTATAAATCTATCTAAGTGATGGTGATTATCAAAGAACTAAAAGGGAAGGAAGGGTAGGGTAGGAAAGGAAAAGTATACTTTATCTTCCTCACTCAACATTGCAACATCTTTTGTAATAGCCAAGCCACACACTACCAAAACAAACAAGAGCTAGTAATATCAATTATTTATATAAACTCTAGGCTATCAATCAAAGGATAACACATAAAAAGAACCACAACCCTGCATCAACTAAGAGAATAATCGATCAATCAATTAACAAAGCATAAATCAGAGTTTCAACTAACGTGACAATTGTCCAAGAAAATCATATTCTAAACACAAAAAAAATAATATCCACTAGTTAGCATCCGTTGACCATTCAGACATGTTAAGTTTCCAAGCACATTAACGAGTCCATGCATAAGAGATATGAACTAGTGAAACAAAAAACAATACAACTCATTACTCTACACAAAATCTAGCTAAAATTTCAAGTGCAAAATCTACTCAATAAGAAAAGAGAAATTTATGTCTAGGCAACATGAATCAACAATCAAAGACAAGGAACTCACAAAACCAATTTGAAGCTCCCAAAATCCTTCTTTGCATTAATTCACTAGGGTTGAGATATCAGTTTACAATTCAATATTTTTCTTTTATAGACCCATGAGACGCAACCTCATCCTCTGTATGCTAATTTTGGAGCTTCCAATAAAAGAAACTAAACTACAACTACTTTCTATAATTAACTATCACTATCTAAATATTAAAAGGCTATTAATGAGAACAATATCTCATGTTTACAAAATTCTTACCTAGTTATAGGCTAACTAAGAATTGGGCGGACCTTATATTATTTACAAAGAGACAATAATAGGTCTTTCCAAAACAAAAAATTGGCCCTCTTTGTTTGCATGTGACATCTATGCTTCATCCAGAATTCAGACTAATACTCTGAGCTTGCTAACATAGTCTATAATTGGCTTCCATCGCTTGGGTATTGATGACAAGAGGTTTGCATGGTTCCTCAATTTTTTTGAATCGAGTGATTAAGATATTGTATCATCCCATCCAAAATAGCTTTATTCCTTTGGCCTTTTCTAACTTGATGGGTATGGCAAGGATGAACTCATGCATCCTAATATTGTTTGTTAAGAGAGGGCTTTGTGTTTTTTGGTCAAATAAAGACATGAACTGAAGTAAGAAGTTATAAAATTGTTCTATTGAAAAAACCTTACCAATTACATCCAAACGTTGCATTAAATTGACATCAATAAATAAAGAAACAATGTTGACATGAAACATGTCTAAATGTTTGTATGTAGTAGCCAACTGATTGGAAGCTTCTGTCAAATTTGTTTTGGCCTTAGTTTATTTATTTTCAGTAGTGATCACATCATCAATAAACATAAGTGGAAATTTTGGGAATAAATTTTCCTTCACTATCTTTGCTATGATTATAATTTTGGCTTTGAGCTCCATGGCTTCTTATTTTAAGCTATCTAGTTTTGACCTTAATTTCTCTACCTTGTCTTTGACATTAGAAGTATTTTTGAAGTTGACAAATAAATCCTTACAAGGCATGATAAACCTATGCCCTGAGATTGGGAGTAAAATTGATCTGTGACTAAACTATCATTAAATTTTGTTTTACTTCCCTTATGACCCCAATAGCCATCTTTAGTGATGCTTATGCTATATTGAATAGGTTAATGGTTGGTTCCCATTCTCTACCTATTTTTCTTGACATGATCATTATGTCCTCCTCAGTTTTCAATAATATATCCTACCCATGAGCCTTGATTCTTCTTGCAGTTTCCTTCTGCAATGTATTTCCTTCGTTTTGTAGACCATGAAGATCTCATGAGGCTTGTAGGCAGGGGTGGGATAATTTACAACCAACTGTTGATGTTGTCATTGTTGTTTAGCAAGTTCTGTTTACTCTTTTGTGGAATTTTACATCTCTATGATTGGAGATGGTGTCATTATTGTATCAATAATAGATGAGGTAGTTGTGGGATTTCCAGCTCATCACGTACAATATGGTTCTAAGGCCAAAAAAGATGACCTTATCGTTAAAATTGGGATCCCAATGGCCTTGAAATGACAAAAATTAGGATTTTATAATATTAATATCTTTTACAAAATTATAATAAGCCTAATATTAAATTAAGGATTTTACAAAATTATCATAAGTTTAAAATAATCTTTTCACAATCTCACAAGCTCAAATTGTTGGAAGCACAATGATTGAGAGGGGGGGTGAATTAGTTGTACAAAGTTTTTTACTTCATTTACCATAGCATACATTCATCATTCAAATCAACCATTCAACATACATAATCAATGTGAGCTTATTACGAGTTCCTTTCCTCATAGTGACCTAGAGAAGGAGATGTACATGGAACAACCACACGGTTTTTTTAAGGATTCTTCCTTGGTTTGCATATTCAAAAAATCCATATATGGTCTATGTTGTTGCCCTCAAAATTCTCCTCTTTTTGAAGTCAAGTTTTGAAAATTTTGAGTCGGTACCATGGAGTAATGGATCGCGTCGAGCCTGGTATTGTCTGCATTTTTCCATTCCATGGAGAAAAATTTGAAATTCGGGTGTAAAGGTGGAGTTTTTCCCTTTCTTTTTATTCTTCCACAATCGAAATGATGGACGTATCTTCCTTGTCAATTTTTTCCCCAACATCCACAAGTAGTACATGGACATCTTAGATTGGATGCGACATGACCATCTTTGAAGTGATAGCGAAAGCCTCCACGTGTCCAAATGGCATAACTCCAAGGGTAGGTCCCAAGGGACAATCCTCAAACAATTGCAGGCTTTCCACGTGTCCCATGTCCAAAATGAAGACAAAACAAGCCTGAATTGGATAAGTATGGAAGGTTCATCGGATGACACTACATGCCTCATCGGCACAACTTCAAGGGTCGAAGCCAAAGGCAGTTCCCCAAACTTGCGCTAGTTCTCCACATGTCCCACATCTGAAAAGGGGACAGAGCCGGCCATTAAATCAGCTAAGTATAAAGAGGGTCGGTGGAAGCCTCCATGTGCCTCAACGGCACAACTTCAAAAGTGAGACCAAAGCGCTAGTATTCAAATGAGTGCCAACTCGCCATGTGGTTAGAGTTAAAGGAGAGTCTAGGACTTGCAAAAGGAGCCATGTGTCATCATGGTGCCCTTTCAAGGGGTGAATCTAAAGTGGAAACCCAAATGAGTGCCAACTCTCCATGTGTATAGGCTTTAACAGAAGTCAAGTGGGCGTTAGGCCTGAATCGGCTAAGTATGAAGAATTGACAGAAGCCTCCATGTGTCTCTTTGTCACAAATTCAAGGGAAGAATCAAGAGTGGGTCTCCAAATGTGTGCGAGTTCACCATGTGGTCAAAGTCAAAAAATGGGCAGAGCTGATAGTTGAATCGACTAAGTATAGAAGAGTTTGTGGAAGCCTCCACGTGTCGGCTCAACACAACTTCAATAGGAAAAATCTAGAGGCATGTCCCAAACTTGCGCCGGCCCTCCACATGTCTAGGGTCAGATATATGGCCTCGCTAAATGAAAGGGATTTAGTAAAAAACACAAAAATATTTAACTAACCCGCAAAGGGCCAGGTGGTCACATTTCAAGTTAAGGTGGGGGGGCGGGCCCTTTTTTTGTTTTGATGCCATTGAAAATTCAAGGCGGGGAGGTGGGCTGGCGGAGAAATTTGAGTTTTTTAGCTCATGTTGAAAAGAGGTAAAAGTATAAAAGTGACCGATGGTTTTGTCACCACTCAAGTAAAGCCAAGTGTCAAGCCTGTATCAAAAGTGGGTGGACAGGCCAAAATGTTTCAAAGTGCCATTTCTCTAAGAGGCAAAAAATGTAAAAGGCATCCCTAGGCCCGTTTCTATTTAAATCTCTCCCATGTGGATGACTCAAATTCAAATTTTGCAAAGGTAGATTGAATGGCTATGATTAAATGCATCTAGTTTTTCCACCTAGCATGGAAATGGCCAAGGCTTTGGAGAGACTTAGATGCCATTTCTTGAATCAATTTTCATCATTTTTTGTAACCAAATGTAACCATTCTTGGAAACTATTCAATGGATTCTACATGCCGTTGTTAGGGTTGGATCTTGGTACTATGTAGATGTAATATATTTGAAGTAATCAATACAATTTTTTTCCCTTTTCTTCCTACTGTTACGCCTTATTTCCTTGTCTAAAAATTTGTGAATCATCCATCTTTGCATGCTAAGAAACTTTGTGTTCTTGTTTCTATGATTTCTGGAACTTTGTGTCCATGAAATTATATCTGTTTTGAAAGTGAATGATTCTATTCTACATCTCCCTGGCTCAATACTTAGAAGGTTATACTCTGCTATCTATATTTCCTGAAGGTATTGTTATGTTCTTCCTTCCCCATCTCCTTAATTCTTCTATTCTTTCATAGTGATGATCTTTGGGCATAAACGTTTTGAAAGTATCAGGAATCCATGCTTTGAAAGTTATATATTTGTACATAAGTTTTGTTTCTTTCTTTCAATAAGGGAACCTCTCCCATCAAAGAGGAGGGACTTGTTGTGTCCTGAATGTGGTTTGTTAAAGTCCTATTTAAAAACCAAATAGTTTTTGGTGACTTTGCTGCGGATTTCGTTTCAAATGGACCCCTTTCTAAAATAAAAATTTCAAGATCATTGTTGGTCTAGCGACTCTACAGTATACATGTGGGAAGAAAGCTCTCGGGGTTGAGGATTCCCATTTTTAACTTCTGGAGAAACAAAACTTCTCTCTTCCAGCAAGAAGGAACAGAGGGACTCGTTCTACAAGCACACCTCATTGTTAAAAATAAAAATTGCAAGGATAGCATTCCTCATGAGCATCTCAGGTCCTAATATCCATTCTTTGATACTTGCTTGTGTTTCTATTCCCCTTCAGTCAATTTTTCCAAAGATGGCAGCCCCTTTGCCTTGGGGACAACAAGTTGGGCCTCTTACTCTTCCTCAGCCATTGAATGAGTTACCTAGGGGTAACATGAAAAGTTTTCCCAAATTCCGGGGTGATGGGAAGGTTCATTCAGATGAACACATTGCAACCTTTATTGTTGCATGTGGGATTCTTGGGGTTTAACATGAAGATCTCTCGTTAGGCTTTTTGTTGAGACATTACAGGAAAATGCTACTGATTGGTTCTATCATCTTCCTGTTGGGTCGATCACTAATTGGAATACCATGAAAATTCAGTTTGAACAGTGTTTCAAACCTACTAAAGAAGTCCATGCTCTGTTAGAAAAAATTTCTCATATCAAGGAGGAACCATTTGAGCCCATGAGAGAGTTTGTGGCAAAATTCAACAAGCTAATTAATTAAATTCCACATAACACTCCCAGTGGATCAAATCCAAAAGTGTTTCTTCCTCAATGCCTAGTTTCCTGAAGTGAGTTATGCACTAAGGAGAGCTAACCTTTCAACTTTGGATGTCGATCAACATTTGGCTATTAGTGTTGAGGATGATTTGATCATGTTTAGTAAACTGAAAAGAGAATCCTCCAAATCTAAAGCTTCTTCCTCTTCCTCTTCCTCTGTATCCAATTTTGATCAGTTGGTGTAGAAGCTTGCAAATTATCTAATTTATCTCAAGAAGCAATTGGCTCAACATACTCCTTACCAAGATGTTCTAAGAAAAAAATTTGAACCCAAGAACCATTTTCCTACTTCCTAGACCAGATTGGATATTGAAGGCCCACCCATCAAGGTTCTAGTCAATGCAACTTATGAAGTTTAAGAACCCGATGATGAGGAGTGTAATGAACTCTATGAAGAAATAGAATAAGAGGTTGATGAAGAACTAGAAGAGCTTGGTGGGTCTCAAGTTCATTTCCTCACCACTGAAGGTATGGATGATGAAGATGAATATGATGAAAGAGTGGTAGATATGAATAGTGAGTCATATGTTGTCATGACTTCGGGAGAAAACAAATAGAAAAGAAAAAGTGGTGCAGCCTGCTAAGAGGTCCAAGGAGTTTCCTACAACTATTCTAGTGATTGCAAGAATAGGAACTCCTATTCCCACTACCTCCACACAAAATGTGAGTAATGCTAATTCCACTTTTGTTGCTTATGTTCCCAAAGCTCCTTGTCCTTCAAATCTTAAAAATGATAGATCAAAATTCTCTCAAATTCCTAGAAATGATGCCCCATCTACCTATGGATCTTTTGATATTATTAATCACCTCAAAAAGACCAAAATTCAAATTTCGGAGGCAAAGTTTTACCAAACACATCCAAAATATTTTGCTAAAATGGTAAACTTTGTCAATTCCAAATCTAAATCCTCATCCAATACTTATAAAGGAATTTTTCCGAATCCCTCTTCCCCACCTCAATCAAGCCTTGTGGCTACAGTCGCTTCCCCTAATGAGAAAATTAAAGCATTCTATGTGACTCTTCTCATAGCTGGCTCATAAACTCAGTAATTATGTTATATAATCAGGAGCATCAGACAATGTAATTCTTGTAAAGGTATCCCATGCTTTGGGTCTGACCCTACCACATGCTTTTGGTTCCTGTTATTCCATAGAAAGTAGGAAAGTGCCTTTGGTTGGAAGAATTAAATATGCACAAGTATCTTTTGCTACTTTTCCAGAGAAGAGGGTATTAGCCACCATTTTGGTAGCTGATATTCCTCCCTCATATGGGATGTTTCAAATGGATTGGTCACATGCTTTGATCCCGATCAATGGGAAAATGAAGAAGCTACTACCTGAGAGAGAAACTGAATACATTGTGAAAAGACTGATGATCCAAAAGCACATATACTCTATGAAGATAAAAGTGGTAACTACATGATCATGTCACAAGACGAGGTGGAACTTCCTAAGGGAGTGATTCATGACCCTAATGGCCTTTGATCTGGAGTTTGATGGAAGCAAGTTCAAGCTGGAGTGGTGTTGACCTCTCTAGAAGGGAACATTCATCCTTTTTATTTCAAGCTTTGTTTTGAAAATGAAACAATACAGCTGAATATGAGGCACTCATACTCTTGAACATGGCAGGGAGTGAAGAATCTTTGTGCTCATGGTGATGTAGGGCATTGTGAAACAAGTCAGGGATCTTTTCCAAGTCAAGAATAGGATATTGAAACATTATAGAAATCTTGTATGGGATTCCATTGAGTTTCTTGATGCTTTCTCTATTGAAGCTATGTCAAGAGAAAGGGAAACTAGAGCTGATTCTCTAGCTATCTCAGGGTCTTTGCTGATTCCTCACCCAGATTTCTCTTAGGAGAAATTTATTATTGAAATGATTCATTGGCCCAGTGTACCCGATAACACAAATAACTGGCAGGTTTTCAATGCTGATCAACACTTGCTGTCATTCTTGGAGCTTAAGGATAATTTTGACCAGTTGTATTTTGAAGGAAGTGAGATTTTTCCTAGAGAGTGTGTATTATTTAATGAAGGAGATATCAAGGAAGATACGGATCAAGATGTCTACATCAAATTGAAAGGTAGCAAGATCCCTAAAGGACTGGTGAGTATGGATGATTTGTTTGATAAGCATGATAGGTACATTAAGTCTAAAGCTTCCTAAGGAGCTCAATAGTCTGCTGAATGTGAAAAGATTAATATTGGGAGTCTTGATGAACCCAAGATGGTGAACATTGGAAAATTATGTACTTAAGAGGAGAAGAAAAAGGTAGTAAATCTACTAGAAAGGTATGCTAATGTTATTTCCTATTTATATGATGATCTCAAGGCTTTCTAGCCAAAGAAGATGCAACACTTTATCCCTCTGAAACTTGGGATCAAACCGTTCAAGCAAAAACAAAGGCAATACAATCCCAAGGTTGCTGACACTATTTTTTAGGAGATCCAAAAGTTACTAAAGGCAAGGATCATCTTCCCTATACATCATTCAACATATATTTCCAACATTGTTCCTGTCAGAAAGAAGAATGGTGAGATTTGCATCTGTGTGGATTTCAGGAATTTGAATCAGGCCTCTCTAAAGGAAAACTATCCTCTTCCCATGATGGATCAAGTTTTTCAAGCTGTCACAAAATATGAGATGTTGTTATATGCTTGATGGATTCTCTAGATACAATCAAGTGGAAGTCAGTACCCCAGATCAACACAAAACTACATTCACTACTCCTTAGGGCACCTTTTCTTACAAGAGAATTCCTTTTGGTCTTATCAATAATGGTTCCATCTTTTAGAGGGAAATGGACTTGGATTTTTTATAGTTTGAAGGGAAAGTGTGTGGTTGTGTACCTTGATGATTTGACTATTTTCTCCAAAACAAGGGTAGATCACTTTCAACATCTTGAAACAGTCCTCTAGAAATGTAGAGAACATGGAGTTTCTCTCAATCCAAAGAAGTATGTATTTTGTGTCACTAAAGGTAAGTTGCTGGGGCATATTGTCTCCAAAGAGGGAATCAAGATAGATCCAGAAAGAGTTCAAGCAATCCAACAGATTCCTCTTCCCACAAGTAAAAAGGGGGTTCACTCTTTCTTTGGTAAGATAAAATTCCTGAGGAGATTCATTCCTGATTTTACAAAACTGACTATGAGAATTTATCACATGATGAAAGGAAAGAAAAAATTTGGTTAGAATTCCAAGGGTAAGGAAGCATTTAAAGGTATCAAGAAAGCCATTGCTAAAACTCCCATCTTAGCATGTCCTGATTTCAACAAGGATTTTATCATCTATTGCTATGCTATAGAGAGTACCTTGGCTACTGTGCTAACTCAGAAGGATTATGAGGATCATGAAGTTCCAATTTCATTCATGAGCTATGTTCTAAAAGATCATGAGTTGAAATATACTATGATGGAGAAACATGCTTTTGCAGTGGTCAAAGCTGTCAAGTAGTTTCATTTTTTATATTCTTAATTCTCACTCTGTTGTGCTTGTTCCTAATACAACCATCAAGTCCATTCTTACATAACAGGAGTTTGGAACTAAGAGAGGCAATTGGGTAGAAAAATTTCAAGAATATGACCTTGATATCAAGCCAACTAAGCTAGTCTAGGGTAAAGGCTTGTGTGAGCTTATTGTTGAAGGAGATGATGCAATGTTGTCCAAAGAAGCAGTTGATGTTCCTGTTGTCCTCTTCCTTAGTTCAACAGATGAATGGTATGCTGATATTGCACATTTTCTTACTTATGGTGAGTGCCATCCTACTTGAGTTCCAAGGAGAAGAGGACTATTAAGATAAGGTCTGCACAATATGTATTGTGGGAGAATGCTTTGTTCAAACGAGGCATAGATGGAAGATTCTTGAAGTGTGTGGACAAAGAGCAACAGAAGAAGTTGTTCTCATATTTTATGATCAGGCTTGTGGAGGCCATTTCTCTTCTGCTTGTCACTTGCCCATAAAATCCTTCACGGTGGGTACTATTGGCCTACATTGTTCAGAGATGCATCAAAATGGGTAGGCAAGTGTGAAGCTTGTCAGAATTTTGTTGGGAGACCTAAGTTGGCTGCTTTTCCACTAAAGCCAGTAGTGATCAGTGAGCCTTTTCAATAGTGGGGATTGGATTTCATTGGGACTCTTAACCCACCTTCCAGTGTTGGGCATACTCATGTGCTAACTTCTACAGAATACTTCACAAAGTGGGTAGAGGCCATTCCAATCAAAAGCATCTACTTATGAGGTGGTGTGTAATTTCATTAAGGAGAACATATTGATAAGGTTTGGGGTACCAAACAAGATTGTGACTGATAATGCTTCAAATTTTTCTTCTTCTGAGATGATGGATTTCTGCTATGGTTATGGAATTTCCCTTGCTCATTCTTCATACTACTACCCCCAAGGGAATGGACAAGCATAATCAACAAATAAGAATCTGGTAACCATCGTTCAGAAGCTTGTCAATGACTCTTAGAGGAATTAGCACAAGAAACTTTATGATGCTCTCTGGGTAGATAGAATTACACCCAAAAGAGCAATTGGAATGTCTCCATTTCAAGTGGTGTATGGTGTTGAAGCTTAGTTTCCAGTAACAGTGGAATTACCAGCCTTGCACTTAATGAAGGCTATTGAAGATTCAAGTTTTACTAGTTCCTTGGACAAGAGGATCATGTATCTCCAGAAGCTGGATGAAGACAGGTTGCAGGTTTTTGATAGGATATCAGCTCATTAAATGAGGGTGAAAGATTTGTTTGACAAGAAAGCTAGACCCAAATATTTTCAAGTGGGAGACATTGTTCTGCTGTGGGACAAAAGACATGAACCTCGAGGAAGCCATGGTAAGTTTGATTCCCTTTGGCTTGGTCCTTTTAAAATCAGGCACTGTTGCAGGAGAAAATTCTTTCTATTTGGATTATATGGATAGTTCTCCTCTCCCACTTCCTTATAGTGGGTAGTATCTGAAGTTGTTCAAGTCCTTGGTGACTAGGTGGTCCTTCTGTATATTGGGTACAATGTTGTTGGTTTTGGGTCGTTTCCTTTGTGTTTTGTTTTTATTTTTCCTTTTGGTTTGTTTCCCTTTTTGTGTGTTTTGTCTTCTGTATTGGTTTTTTCCTTTGACTCTATTTTCCCAATGGATAAGGCACTGGTCTGCTTCCCCTGAGTTTTTCTATGGTCCTTGATCTTGCTTCGTTCCTCTGTCAAGTCATCCCCATAAAGAGCCAACTATTGTCACCCTAAAAATTCCCCTCTTTTTGAAGTCAATTTTTGAAATTTTTGAGTCGGTACCTTAGAGTAATGGATCGCATCGAGCCTGGTATTGTCTGTAGTTTTCCATTCCATGGAGATCAATTTGAAATTCAGGTGTAAAGGTGGATTTTTTCCCTTTCTTTTTATTCTTCCACAGTCCAGGAATGACAGGCATATCTTCCCTGTCAATTTTTGCCCCAACATCCACAGGTAGTACGTGGAAATCTTAGATTGGATGCGGTATGACCATGTTTAAAGTGATAGCGGAATCCTCCATGCGTCCAAACGACACAAATCCAAGGGCAGGTCCTAAGGGATAGTTCTCAAACAAGTTCAGGCTTTCCATGTGTCCCAGGTCCAAAATGAAGACAGAGCAAGCCTGAATTGGCTAAGTATGGAAGGTTCAATAGATGGCACCACGTGCCTCATTGGCACAACTTCAAGGGTTGAAGCCAAAGGTGGTTCCCCAAAATTGTGCTAGTTCTCCACATGTCCCAGGTCTGAAAAGGGGACAGATCCGACTGTTGAATCAGCTAAGTACAAAGAGGGTCGGCAGAAGCCTCCATGTGCCTCAATGATGTAACTTCAGAAGTGAGAGCAAAGGGCTAGTCTCAAATGAGCACCAGCTCGCCACGTTGTCAGAGTTAAAGGAGAGTCCAGGACCAGTAGAAGGAGCCACGCATTAGCTCGGCACCCTTTCAGTGGGTAAATCCAAAGCGGAAACTCAAATAAGCGCTAGCTCTCCATGTGTCTAGGGTTTAACAGAAGTCAAGTGGGTGACAGGTCTGAATCGGCTAAGTATGAAGAACCGACAGAAGCCTCCACATGTCTCTTCAACGCAACTTTAAGGGAATAATCAAGAGCAGGTCTCCAAATGTGCATGAGCTGGCCACGTGGTCAAAGTCAAAGAAGGGGAAGAGTCGGCCATTGAATCGGCTAAGTACATAAGAGTTTTTGGAAGCCTCTAAAAACTCAACTTGACGCAGCTTCAATAGGAAAAAATCTGGAGGTAGGTCCTAAACTTGTGCTAGCCCTCCATGTGTCCAAGGTCAGACATATGGCCCTGCCAAATGAAATGGACTTAGTCAAAAATGCAAAAATATTGAACTAACCCATAAGGGGCCACGTGGTCACATTTAAAGTCAAGGCAGGGGGTGGGCCATTTTTTGTGTTTTGATGCCGTTGAAAATTCAAGGTGGGGAGGTGGGCCGGCAGAGCAATTTGAGTTTTTAAGCCCGCATTGAAAAGAGTTAAAAGTATAAAAGTGACCCGCAGCTCCGTCACCACTCAAGTAAAACCATGTGTCAAGCCCATATCAAAAGCGGGTGGGTGGGCCAAAATGTTCCAAAGTGTCATTTCTCTAAGAGGCACAAAATGTAAAAGGCGTCCTCAGGCCCGTTTCTGTTTAAATCTCTCCCACGTGGATGACTCAAATTCAAAGTTTGCAAAGGAAGATTGAACGGCTATGATTCAATGCATCTAGTTTTTTTGCCATAGGCATGGAAACAACCGAGGCATTGGAGAGACTCAGACATCAGTTTTTGAATCAGCATTTTTTGTAACTGAATGTAACCATTCTTGGAAACTATTTAATGGCTTCTCCACGCCGTTGTTAGGGTTGGATCATGGTACTCTGTAGATGTAATATATTTGAAGTAATCAATACAGAATTTTTCCCTTTTCTTCCTATGTTACTCCTTCTTTCCTTGTCTGAAAATTATTGAATCATCCATCTTTGCATGCTAAGAAACTTTGTGTTCTTGTTTCTATGATTTATGGAACTTTGTGTCCATGAAATTATATCTATTTTGAAAGTGAATGATTCTATTATGCATCTCCCTGGCTCAATACTTAGAAGGTTATACTCTGCTATCTATATTTCCTGAAGGTATTGTTATGTTCTTCCTTCCCCATCTCCTTAATTTTTCTATTCTTTCATATTGATGATCTTTGGGCATAAACGTTTCAAAGTATCAGGAATCCACACTTTGAAAGTTGTATATTTGTACATAAGTTTTTGCTGCTTACTTTCAATAAGGAAAACTCTCCCATTAAAGAGGAGGGACTTGTTGTCCCCTGACTGTGGTTTGTTAAAGTCCTATTTAAAAACCCAACAGTCTCAAACAGGCCCCTCGGGCTTGGTATGCCAAAATGGATGCCTTCCTTATTTCTATGGGTTTCACCCAATGCCATTCAGATCTCAATGTCTATCATTTGTGGAAAGATGATTCAGTTCTGGTTCTAGTTCTTTATGTTGATGACCTTTTGATCACATGGATCTCATCATCATCCATTGCATCGGTGAAAGAATCCCTCTAGAATAGATTCTCCGTGAAAAACTTAGGTTTGTTGCGCTACTTCATTAGAATTCAAATATCACAATATGACTTAGGGATATTCATCACACAAGCTAAGTATGCTCTTGATCTTCTCTCTTAGTTTCACATGGATGATTGTAAGCCAAATCCAACTCCCTTCTTTTCTAGAGTCAAGCTTGAGGTTGATTGCACTTCACCATTGGTTGATGCTACTTTGTATCGACAATTTGTAATCAACCTCATTTATTTGACTCATACTTGACCTAACATTTCATATGTTGTAGGCCTAGTCTCCAAGTTCATACAGGATCCTCATGAGTTTGCACTAGAAATAATCTAAGAGAATTTTTCACTATATTTAGGGTATACACATATTTATGATTCAATGTGGAGCTGGTGTTGACATTGAATTGATTGGATATCCAGACTTAGACTGGGCAGGCGATGTTCAAAATTGTAAATCCACTTTAGGTTATAGTGATTTGGTCCTTATTGGTTGGTCAAGTAAGAAGGAAAATGTTATTGCCTTATCTTCTACTGAGGCCAAATACAGAGGAGCTTTAAATTGTTGCCATGGAGGCCATCTAGATTCAAGGGATTTTGATATATTTTTGCAAGAAACCCTCAATCATATTTTGTGAAAACCAAAGCACCATCCAGATTTGCAGGAATTCATTTTATCATCAGCGGACTAAACATGAGATTTCACATGCATTTCATCAGGGAGCTAATTCATGAAAAGGTCATTGATCTTTAATAGAGCCAGACATCATATCAAGTTGCTAAAATATTTAGAAAATCTTTCACTAAGAGAAAGTTTCTTCACTTGTGATCTCTTCTTGGGGTGTGTGACACATTAGCATTGTCTTTTAGGTGGGCCTTCTACTCCTCCTTTCTTATTTTCTCTCTTTTGGTGGGGGGGGGGAAGGAGATTTTTTTCCAACTGGGTTTTCTCCTTTTCTCCACTGTATGAGAGATTTGCATTGTACTTGGGTACCTCATAAGGCCTTCTTTATGAGACCCATTCTTCTACCCACATAAACTACACTTAAGGGGGTGTATTGGTGTAGGATTTTACCCACCTTGTGGCATTATCTACATGGTCTAATTTATCTTGATTAGGTCATACTAGGTCATTAAAGGGAAATATACTTTAAGTCATTTTCTATTTCTTCATTGAGAAGTTACCTTTTTGGGCGACCTAATTTCTCACTATATAATGTACCTTCCTATGTAATTTTTTGGCTAATGAAGGCTAATCACTTAATAAAGATTTAGATTGCTCACATACTTGCTATTGTTGTAGAAGTACCACTTCTTCATCATTCGAGTATTTTTCAAATCTTATTACTACATACTTGTTTCTTCGTGAATTTGATCCTATCTAGTACGAGTCCTTGATTGTGACATGCTCCTATATTCTCGTGGTTCAAATGAGAATGAAAGCCCTCATAGGCTCCCAAAACATCAATCTTGAGGTTAATTCTGCATGACACACTAGGATGCAAGAAACTGGATGATTCAATTCATCCTAACAATCATTAAAATATGGTATTCATAGTTGAATCACCTGGACATTTTTCATGGAGGTTAAATTATAAAGCTCTATGAATTCATGAGGAAGGTGGGTGATATCCACATTTTGACCTTGACCTTGTGCTCAAATCTCTTTCCAAGAGGAAAGACATCATGTGAATCACATCATTGGCGAGGAACATGTCAGAATGAACTAGTATGTGAATGTCACTTGAACTACAAGTTTACCGAGGTACCCAAGAGACCATCATATTTGCAATAATGAATAACCATTTCAATTTCATATAGTGCAATTCACCTAGTAGTGTTTTTGAACATTCATTCTATGCCTTTATAACGTGACCGCATCTAACAAGAAGAAGCATTTATAATCCCCATGTTTGAATTCAATGGGTGATTACAGGACAATAATTTATGTTCAAGTAGTAATCCTTGCATCTTGAAAAGGACCTCTTTCAATGAAGAGTAAAAGAGAAGGAAGATGTTTGAGCATCTTGAAGATGAGTGCATTAAAAAAAGGAGACATCTTTGTCACCAAGGTGAATTTCGAGGTTGAAAGGAGTAAGATAGTGATCTCCATGTCTTAACCCCTATATTGTGATAAAAGAATATCATTGTGTTCCCATCTCAATGTAAAATATCATAACAATGTTTTTTAACACTTACTTAATACCCTAGAAGGTGTTTTATGTCTCACAGAAGCAGGTGTTTGCAATCTCAATGTTTCAATCCAACACATGGTCAAGGGAAAGGAAATTCAATAAAAGTTCACCGAGCACCAATTCTTCATCGCTAGAAGCTTCATCTTCATCAGATTGATCAACCCCCATCTCTCTCTATTCTTTCTTCTCTCTCCATATTTTAATTCTTCATTAAGAGTGTTCTTCACTATTTTTTCTTATTCACTTAAGTGACCTTCAACTTAACATTGCAAGAGTCCTCTTTCATTAACAAGGAAAACAACTCACTTTTATTCCCTAGGAATATGAAAGGTCACAAGTGATGAGGGAAAGGTGAAAAGTCATGTGGGGGGAGATGAAAATACATTTTTTAATGCTATAAATTAGATTGGCGTCTCAGGGTTAACATTTGTTGATTGTTACTAGTTGTTGAATTTCACTTCTAATACAAGCAATAAACTACATTCTTCTATATGCTTTCCCTTATTTTCTTCCATACTCTCTACTTTCCAACTTTGCAGACAATTTGTGATCTTGTATAACCAAGAAAGAACTTTGTGTCTTTGATTAATGAATTCATAGAGCTTTGTGTCTCCAGTTTATTAGTCTTATTGTTGATTGCATGGTTAAATTCTTCTAATCGAAGGTGGGCCTACTTTGGCTAATTTATGTGAATTTTGTAAGTCTACTCACATCATTAATCCTCTCTCCCTATTTCTCATACTCCCTTTTCCTAAGAAAATTCATCCCTTATACACTGTACAAGCACTTTGCGACAAGTTTAGTGGAGTATTCACATTGATCCCTTGTCTGTTACCAAAATATTGTTCATAGTGTGAACACTTACGAGTGGTTTGAGTTATTTGGTAGTAATAGTTTTTAATATTTATAAAATAATATATGAGTGTGCACAATTAGTTGTCATGCACAACTCATAGAGATAGAAATGTGTGAGAATATCTTGGGATTGAGAGTAAGACTAGGGAATAAATGAGAGATATGGGGGATAAAATGATAAGACTTGAATCCATGATTTTTAGGAGCAAGAAATTATAAAAAATGCCCTC
The DNA here is from genome assembly GCA_019776745.2 of Taxus chinensis. Taxonomy (NCBI): domain Eukaryota; kingdom Viridiplantae; phylum Streptophyta; class Pinopsida; order Cupressales; family Taxaceae; genus Taxus; species Taxus chinensis. The sequence continues at coordinate 762,892,430 of CM034154.1, read as the reverse complement.
TCATATTCAATAGAAATTGCTCCATTCTATTTCATTTGGTTTCTATCTTATGTAGTTTTCATTTCATGTGTTGATTTTAATTAATTATTACTTAATTTATTTATGCAAATCTAGAGATTTATAATCATCTGGTATCAGAGGAGGTTAGAAATATTTATGAGAGTGATTGCAGGACAAAACTACAGCCTCAAGGATGCAGATATGAGAGTTTTAAAGCTTCCATCGCAATTTTTTGGATTTTGATCTTTAAAAAGATGATTGGTAATTTGTGTTTTTTCTCACAAACCCAGATTCGGAATTCGCTACAATTTTTTTGGGTTTGTTTATTTGTATTATGGGAAACTTCCGTCAAAATATTAAAAAAAAACCCATTTCATATTTTAAGAGTAATTGTGGAAATAATTCTGACATTTCTAATTATTTTGTAAAAAAAAATAGTGAGTGATTTCCATCAATAAAACTCTGATATGCTTTATTATTTTGGTTAAATATAAAGTTGGTTTACTATTGTAAGGGTGCATTATTGGTTGAACTGACACCCAATATAATTGTAAAAATGATCCTCAAAGAAAAATTTGGTTGAGTTAGCAACATCACGATGGAGGATGGAGGCCAAATTGACATCTCTTGTTAGTCACCAACAAAGAGATAGCTTTCATGGTATTGGTGACCTTTTATTTTTGTTGTGTGGTGTTGTTTACTTTATGTTGCAATAATGAACAAAAGTAACATTCCTATTTAAAGCTCCTGCATGAGCATAATTTATGTTTTGTAATCCCTCTAAGTTAGAAACAATGATGTGAGCAAAATAATGTATGCTGCTATGTAGTGGTTAGTTCCACTATAAAACCATTTTTCTAAGTTGGAGGTTCTCTTCGAAAACCTCATATTGTTTGAGTTGTTGGTACTCATTGAAAACTTTCATTTCTTTCTAGATTATGAGTAGGTACAAGAGATAGCTTTCCTCACGTTCACACTAAGGGGGTGACTGTTACCAAAATATTGTTCATAGTGTGAACACTTAGGGGTGGTTTGAGTTATTTGGTAGTAATAGTTTTTAATATTTATAAAATAATATATGAGTGTGCACAATTAGTTGTCATGCACAACTCATAGAAATAGAAATATGTGAGAATATCTTGGGATTTGAGAGTAAGACAAGGGAATAAAGGAGAGATATGTGGATAAAATGATATGACTTGACTCCATGATTTTAGGAGCAAGAAATTGTATAAAATGCCCTCTCATATTCAATAGAAATTGCTCCATTCTATTTACATTTGGTTTCTATCTTTTGTAGTTTTCATTTCATGTGTTAATTTTAATTAATTATTACTTTATTTATTTATGCAAATCTAGAGATTTATCATCATTGCCTAACGACCACCCCCACAATTTTAGTTACTTTACATTCAATAATGAGAGTCTCCCTCTACCCCAAGAAGGAGGGGCCTCACCTCGTGACCATTGGTGGAAAAACCAATAATTTGCATTGCAACAAATTATTTCACCTACACACTCTAAAGCTATCAAATCCCATTATAATCAAATAGAAAACCCTCCAATATGTCTTCTTCCCTAAGCCTGTTCAACTTGCACAATTAAAGAAATCAAGTTGTATTTTTTGTAGGTCAATTCAACCGACCAAACCACATCTATCTACCCAACCAAAGAAATAAACTATATCTGATAAATCATTATTTTGACTATCTCAACCCAATCTCAAGAGGTCGAGTACAAAGGGGAAGCATTTCATTTTACTTTTATATAGTCCTAATTGGTGTTCTATGTATATAATAACAACATGTGCATATCTCTAAGACCACTAAAAATAGAGTAGATTTTCAAGAATTGTTGAATGGTCTCAAACTAGCCAAAGACTGAAATATTCTTGTAGTAGAAATTGAAGGAGATTCCAAAATTGTGATTAATATACTATAAAAAGGATACACATATACTTGGAACTTAATTCTCTCTTATATGCCCAATGTAGACACAAAATCTATGCACTTGGGAACATTTCTAGGTCCTAAATCTTGATAATGTATACATGATTCCTAAGCAAGAAAACTAGTGGTTGACAACTCATTTTGGCCTTTTTTTCTTTATCTCTTGCATTTTTACTTGTCTTATGCACCTTTCACAGTCTTGCCGATACTTTACTAATTTATCTTTTATGGCCTCGGACACTAGTGCCCAGTTAGGATGGTAGCATTAGGCGCTCATGTCGCTTCTGAGTGCTCCTAACCCTCTTTCTCTTCTTCTTACTCTTTTGGGTTTGTTTTACTTCTTGGTCACCTTTTACTAGTTTGGGTTGGCGTTTTAGTTGTCAATTACGAAATTCAAACAAGGGAATCATATATATACTTAGTTACTTATTCTAAATCAGGGGCCAAGCACTAGTATTATCTACTATCACCTAAGCTTGCATCCAAAAACACAAATACTATTACAAAGCATCCATCTAGCACATCCGTACAAGGGACAAGGGTTTGCATCACTATGCATACACAACATAGGAGGGGAAGTTCATTTTATTCCATTTACACACATTTGCATACTTGGAGCATTTTGGATCTAACTCGCTATCATAGTGCAACTTACACAAGGGCAACCTAGGGCATTCATTACACACACTTTCACAAAGAACTACATGGAGTATAAGATGTAGTGTAACACTCGGTCATAAGATCACTTTTCAGGTGACTGTCGAGGGTCAGTCTGACTCCCTATTCTACATCTTATTTATTAGGTTTGATGTGATTTGTGGACATGTGCAACTAGCTACCCATTTTGCAGGTTACAGGTATGACCGACGTCATTAGAGCAAAATCAGAGTGACAAAACAAACATCAATAGCAAAGCTCCTCCAGCACATAAAAGATCAGAACCTAAGCCCCTGACCACCCTTATAGTAGATAATTTATAGTATAAATTTCTAGGGTTCACATTTATAGTAGATAATTTCTGGGATTATAACAATCCATTGCACAGCATGACCACCCTGCTTGTTTCTGCGGCATGGCGGATGGAAAACCAGTGCAGGAGGACCTCAAAGATTTCTTCTTTTTCAAAATGGGGCGTTGGTGAAGATGATGGGATCCTGGATCTCTGGTGTTTTGCAGGCTGTCATGGACGTTGAAATAAAACCCAGAACAGTTGGAATATGGCGGTGGTGCAGTGTGTTTTGAGTAAGCTGGTGGTGTGGCGTAGAGGCCTGGATCTCGTGTCGTTGGAAAAGAGAGTTGCTTTGTTTGATATGATCCGCTGTAAGGCACGGAAGATGTGTAAACATTTCTGATAGCCAGCGTATTTTCTGTTCGATGGGATTCGAACCATAAACGTCACTCTTGTTGCCCCGAGATCATTCAAAGAATGAATCCGGTGATTGCAGTGGAATGCAATAAGCTCCCTGGTTGCCATTTTCGGCTTCTCCACTTGGAAATCTCAGCTTTTGTCAACAGGGATGCCCAAGTTTCTACAAAATCGATAATGATTTTTTTTTTTAATTCAATGCGCGGAGCATTATAATGGACATTAATTTATATAGGTTGTCAGTACAGATGATTTAAAATCGATTTATGGTGTTGAAAAAAATAATGATAAACAACTAATATTTGTATGTTATATGCACCAACTATCTAAATTACATTTGTATATCTAACATATAACTGTCAAAAATAAATAAAAATATGTAAAAATATCAATCATTATATATTTATATGAATAAAAATAAATAAAATATATATTAGTATTATATTTTAAAATAATATAATTTGGAGAAAAACAATTAACTGTATGTGTTCACTCCTCCGAGGCGAGTTAGAGCATCCATTTTCTCTTTATTTAGCCAATAGAAATCTCTGAAATTTTTTATCATTTCTCTGCCCCGTTATTTGCAAGAGGATCACGAAGTTTTCAGCTCAAATGGTCAAGCGTGCAAAGAGCTGTTAATAACAGTATTAGTGAGGCCAGTACAGTGAACTGGTAAGTGAAATTTTGAAAAAACAAAGGAATTGTGATTTATAAAACCTTATACCAGAAGCTAGAAAAGAATCAAGGACATACATTTAGATTGAATTATTAATTGATTCATTTATTCGGCGATGATTTCCACTTCTTAAATTCAAAGATGCTTATTAATTGTTTGACGAAAATCCAGCGAAAACCCTGTGAAGAACTAATCGTAACTTTAAATATAGGGTCGGGATTTCTATGAGATTTAATGGGTTTTTTAGCCTTGTATGTTATTAACAAGCTGTCCAAGTTTTTTCAAAACCTAGATGATATTTTAACAGAATTAAATTTTTCAAAATGGCTGGAAATTTGAGTTTTAGAAAATGGATTTGGCATCATTTTTTGGTATTAGAGCTAGATATGGCATCACATATGGCTAAGATATAACAAATAAGAATTTAGAAAAACAATCAAATTATGATCAAGTAAATGTCAAATTCAATGATAAATTGTCATGTATATATGGCATAAAAGTGAACAACTCACACCATTAGAATTCTTGACTTCTATTGTAGAAAACATTTCTTCAATATAATAATATAAAGAATAAAAAGGAACCACACACCATTTACAATTTTTAAGTTCCATTGTACAAATACCTTTTAATATAATTTTATGTTCAATGACAAACGTAGACGGCTAACTTCTAATGACAAGTCACTCAACAACTATAAATAAGTTTATTAGCAACACCCTACATAATATTATAGTTACAAAACTATGAATCCAATCCTTGGGGATGTAGAAAATGTAAAATGTGTGACACATGCTTTTTTAATACAAAACTTATAAAGACATTGTCAATAAGGGATAATATATATCTAACACTTATGTCTAAAATAATGATTATTATTTATAAAATAATAACATCAAATGTGAATATTGGTTATAAAATTAGATTTGCATATTGTTTACAAATTAATTTTGTCTATTATTTGACTAATGTAACTAGTTGGTTTGGCTTGAATGATAGGGGGACGCAATGAGCGAGACTAATATTGTGGCAATTATTCATGGAGATCAGTTAACAAACATGATGTTTATGTCGAAGGGGAGTAGTGTGATGGAAATGTTTCCAAAGGCGTGGTTGGAAAGTGCAGGGGTGGGGGCAGTATATATATCATTGGTTTGCTAGCTGGTCAGGGATGAATCGTGAGGGCACTTATAGGGACATTGAAGGCCCTAATTGCCCCAAACCTGAACCAGTGCAGTGCTTTTTTTTCTACAAGGATAGACACGTGGGACACAACCAAACTTATTTGGTTCACTGTACTACTAATGTGCTAACAAAGTTTCAAAATAGAATGTCCTCTCTACAAGAGCTGAAGTCTTCAACATGTTCTTGCTTATAATTATATTTAGAGTCTGAGCCTAAAACTTGCACATACTCTTTTACATTTACATAGATCTCTCAGAAGGATGTAAGTACTTAAGAAATTTTTAATGGGCTACTCTATTAATTGTCTCATTATTTCCCTATTTTCAATGTTCTAATGTGAATATTTGTACTTCTATATAACTAGTATTTGAAATAGGGTGAGACATATTAATCTGAAAAAAATGAGTATGAAGTTTTTGTTAAGAATGCAATATTATATAAACCCTTCATTATAAAACAAATGAAGAAGCTGCAATATTTATAGACATTGAACAATAATAAAAACACCCACAGTAAGTGGATCAAATCATCTAACGATGGCAAATATGCCAAAATAGCATATTGCCAGGCTAATTAATTGCATTCAGGAACATCCAGGAATAATAAACTAACAATACAATAGCCCCCACTAAACTAGGGATGTGACAACTAAGTAATAGCTTACTAATAACTAATTAAGTTAAAGTAATAAAATTTAATTACTTTAACTTTACAAAATTGTAAATGATTAATTAACCTAAGTTTATTCCTAACATTCCCCCCTTAATTCATCATGCTCTCAAGTGAATAGGAGAGAAAAACAATGAACCTACGAAAAAAATTACAAAATATGTTTACATGAGGTAAATATTTATTAGCACACACATGCTAAAAGAAACATATTCCAAGGTGAATGAAATAATCTTTATCATCCCCCCTCTCAATTCAGTATGGTCTCTCCAGATCTCATCTGAATAGGATTAGTTGGATGAAGGTGCTTCTTTTGAGTGATGTACAAGAGATGGAATAGGCTTAGGAACTGTCTCTCGATGTATGGAACCTCTTTTGGGTTGACACATGTGCTTGAAAAACAAACAAGATGTTTTGAACATTTTGAAAACCTCTACTGGGTTGGCTCTTGGCTCAATAAAACTTCTATTAGGTTGGCTCGTAACTTGAAATTGGAAATAGCACGAAAAACTACCCTACATTCACTTTTCTCTAATCCGAAAGGAATACCTGTTGAGCAATCAATGAATAATTTCATGTCTTTCATACTTTCCCCCCTAAATTCTGAGTGAAAAGAGAAGACAAGTAAGCTCTATGGGAATGAAAAAGATCTTGGCACTTTATAATTATAGTGCTTTATAATTATGTCTCTTCTTTTGTGGAAAAACCTTTTGGGATACATTTTGAGTACAAAATTGGAAATATTTACCCTTTTCTAAACTTCTTATATCAGAATTTGAATATTTTTTGACAAAAAATATATCCACCAAAATCTCTCTAAACCTGTTCTATCAAATCCATTTCAGAATCTATAATTTTTCAAAAAAGGTTTGACAACTTTTTGTTGAACGGAAAGAACGTTATGGCAGTTTGAGTGAAGGTTGTTTTTTGTGCAAAATATGACTCTCCTGAGGAAAATTTGGGCTCTTTGGCCTCTTTTTCCTTTACAAAAGTGTCTCAAAATCGATTTTCAGATCAAATGGGAGAAAAAATTTACTTTTTGGCCCAATTAAGTGTTTCTTTGCTAAATTTAGCGTAAGATTTAGTTATAGCTAGTAGGTTTAGCTGTGAATTTTCCTAATTTTTTGGAAGGTTCCTCCAAAATTCCTTGAATTTTTTTAAAAAACAAAATGAGTGTTTTGGGGGGGTGGGGGTCAACCTCCTGGCCTCCTACCCATAAACCTTTTGATCTATCCAACACAATGCTTATAGCGCTTGGTATGCAAAAGGAAGGAAATTGTATTTAAACAACAAAAATTTTGCTAACCTTTTGAAAATGCGACATGGCAGAGTTGGATGTGGGCCACATGGCATGTGCTATAGAATGGTGGTTTAGGGATTCCATCCAAAAACATGATTTGTGTATTTTTTTGCCGTTGTTTTTATTTTCTCGTCTATTTTGTTTTTGTTTTGTTTGGGAGACCAACGATTACATAGATATCAACATCTCTACCCTTAATAAACCAGAGATTAAAAACAATTGATTTACGCTTAATGAGTAAGCATATATCTATATAAAATCGTTCCTTTAGCTAAGAAACCACGAATAGGGGGTATCCAATCTGTCAAAGTTACCCAAGGAATGATCATGGTCCTATTTGCTTTTGACTCTCTATGTCAGGTATCTCAAAGCCTTTCCTCAGCAAGACTTAATCGCTGGTGGGCTCATTCCAAGCCATTCAGCTTAACCAATAAACCAAGGGACCTTTGATCTCTATTTTTTTACATCTATTGTGTATTTACTTTTTCTCTAGTCATTTTGTTTGTTGTTGCAGGTTGCATTTGAGTCTATAGGATTGTTGATGCCCACTTGTGCGCTAGATGTTGTAGGTCACATGGGAATTTATTGCAGAAGGCTCAGACAAAAATGAGCTCACCTAATTTCGATATGCTATGCACTATTTGTAGGGGTTGGCGAGTGGGTGTTGGAGCAGGCTCGTGTGGATCTATATATGGGTCCAAAAAAAATCAAAACGCCCATCTCAGTTAGTATGAGGGAATTGAGCTCGTAGTTTGGAGTCTCATTATGGCCATTATTTTGTTATTTTCCACATGTTGACTTAGGGATACCCCAACTCGCCAAAACATGACTAAGTTGCTGAAAAGAAATGTAAGATGGTGCACAACTCTTTTTTGGTCTCACCAAATGTTGATCAGAGAGGGTTTGGTCTGATCCAAACAAACCTTAACTAGCAGGTTAATTGAAAGGGCCTCTCGGCCACTGTGGAATGGGTTGGACACTTCATGAGACTTAGAAATGAATAGGCATCGATCTGGTCAGAACTCGATTAGGATAACTTGATTCACCCAGCTTGGGGCTCTGCCTCTACTAACCTGGTCCGCTGTCTCAACCAATGTAAATATTAACTCCCCGATTGATTAACTGAAAATGGACCTAAGGAGTGTGTGGGGATAGTTAATTTAAGCTATGAACAGTTGTACTGAAGTAAATAAATGCAATAAATGAGAATGGAAACAAACTTAACCACTATGAAAAAGGAAATGCTAACCCTAATATGTAAAAGAGAGTGAGGAAAGAACTCAGCTGATAAAAGATGTTTGTTGGAGAGTGTCGATAGAGATGGTTGGAGAAAATAGGAGCAGGAATGAGTATGAAGGAGCCCCTAAAAGGGTGGATCTAGAGGATTTAGTTAGACTAGGGCACCTGGAAGAGGACTGGGATGCCCACGGGTGCTCTGGTATGAAATCTGGGTGCCCTAGTCTCTACAGAAGCTCAGAAATTATTTTTTATAGGGTTAGAAGGTGGTTTGAAAACCCTCGTCGTGTGTCGCATCAACTTCCCTATCCTACACTGGATGTCGCCAATACTCCAGGATGATTGAAATCCCTGTAACACCCCCAAAACAAGCATCAAACCCTAAAAAATAATAATGCATATGAAGGGGCTGGATTGTCCTTAACGGCCAAAATGGTGGACTTACTAACTGAGCATCTCACTACATCTCAGACCCGATGTAGGTCTATGTTCAAGTGTGTGCGAACATGCCCTGGGTTTTCTCTTATGTCAGTCACACTTTGTGAAGTAGCGAGAAATAACTATGTGTAGAAAGCGTAATAGAATGTGTACATGGAATAGAATATAATCCCTCCCCCTATGAAGTATGATGCAGATGTCCTAGCCTTGTGCTTTGTTGATGGAGCTACGTGGATGCAAGTGATCTCCAATGTAATAGATGGATGTAACTCTAGATGGAGTGATAGTAGTAAGTGATGTTAGGTCCCTAATTATGGTCTCATAACTTTATATTTATAGGGATCTCTTGTTCTAATTTCGTAAGTAACCCCAAAAAGACCGGCCATAAGAAATATAAAGATACTCAAATGGATAGAAAGATCCCAAAACTGGTGGGAAAACTTGAGAAGGATCGGGGCCCCTCAGGTGGGACTAGGAAACACATGGGCACCCCAATATTGCCCTGGGTGCTCTGGTCGAGGCTAAAATAGCTAGAAACGACCAAAAGAGACTAGTCATGGTGGATGAAAAATAGGTAGTAATGATGAAATAAAATAAAATAAGATGGCCAAAAGACGAGGCTTAATTAATGCTTTCTTCACTCAAGAACTTTCTAAATAGTAGTATGAAACTGAGATAAATAATGTCTAAAGTGCATGATTTTTGTGACTACATTTTGTCCCCAATTTATGTCAGTGAGCTGAAATCTAGGTAACATAAAGTAGATAGAGATGCGTACCTGATGTCAATGAAGAGTGTAGTAGAAGTGCATCGAAGGACTAGACAAAGAGTGTGGAATGAAAAAAAAAAATGGAGGAGCATGGAAACTAAAGAATGAAAAATGTGCAAAGAAAAATTGATGAGAATGAATCAAGGGTAGAACAGGTGTTTAGCTGTTGTGGTGTGTAATGTACCTACAAGGTTAGTAAAGCGTGTGATGTCACAAAGTGTTGTTGTTGAGTTTTTTGTTGTTGTTGCCCCCAATTTGACTGCTTGTTTCTCATGTGAATGAACCTGCAAGGAGAAAATAATTAGGTAGTCAAGTATATATGTATGCTATGTAAATCTAAAGTACGCAAAATGAAAAGTGTAAATGGAATATGTGCACCGGTTCCATGTTGAGAGAAAGGGTGTTGTAGAAGGATATCCTATATTGTCAGGTTTTTTTGGGTGATCCAATGCCATAGGCCGAAGAAGTGTAGGGAGGAAATGCTTTATGTCCTCAAAGCTCTAACTGATTTCATGAACTGTGAAGAGATTCTTTGTATCGTCCTAGTTTTTTGGGGTGATCTGATGCTAGCAGTAGAAGAAGTATAGGGAGAAAATTATCTGTCCTCCAACCTTTAACTACTCCTCCGAATGCTAAGGACACCATGTCCTGTAAAATCCGATGTGTATGGAGTTCGTAGATTAATCTGAACTCACTCATTGTATGTAAACCCACAATGCCAAGGGGCGGAAAGTGCACTGAACTAAACTGGTGTAAATACGTTTTGTAGACTGTAAAACCCAAAATGATGCCCCCCTCTTTTGGGGGTGTATGCAACATTGTTGATAGAAGAATGTAGCTCCAAAAAGAGGACCAACCACATGAAGTATGTGCCATGTAGGGGGAAGGGAATACACTTGGTAGAAATCAAGGTGCACTCAAAAAAGGATGGCTTTTACTAACAAGTGTTAGTATGAAAACACATGCATGTAAGAAGACAAATGTAAATGTACGTAGACAATGCAAAAATTACCAAACATAGTAGTGTAAACACATAAGAAAGCAAGTAAACTGCACAAAGTGGGTTGCAAACATGGGACATCACTCACGATGTCGCAAGATACACAAGGCCATCATGGACACAAACAACAAGTGTGCACACAAAACATAGGAAAAAGCCAGCATATAAGAAGCAAACAAATACAGAAAAGGAAAGACAAACAAACAAAGAAGTAGTCACGGGAAGCATGTAATCCTACCAAACAAGTGTTGCACATGGAACACCTGTTAACATGTTAGAGAAATAACCAATATGTCAAAGCGTGAATAACCAAGTGATGTAAAGTGTTAAGTACAAAATGAAACAAAGTGGGAGATTTTTTTTCCCTTTAATAGGGTTTTCTATGCTATGTTTAGGGTGGGGTTTAGGGATAACTAAATTATTCAGCAAGGTTTTTTGGCTGCCAAGTTTGGTGACATGCATTAAAGACTCTGCCAAATTCAACAATATTAAAATAGGAGTGTTGGGTCGGGGGTCGAACCCCAAACTTTCCCACACCTAATGCCTTATGAGCTTCCACTTAGCCAATACAGCATTCAATGCACATGTAATGTGAATTAAAATAATATTTAGTTAACCACCATAAAAAGTGACTAACCTTATAGAAATACATGGCGCTCTCCTGGTGAATGATGTGGCGATCTGTGGAAGGAGTTGGAGGCACTTTAGGGCTCATAGAAAGTAGATCTGAGTCGCTTTGTTTCTTTTTTGCAATATTTTTCTCTCCATTGTTATTATCTTTTTATTCTTTGTATGTGTCGCCGCTTTGTGATTGAACCAAGCTCGTTTGTTTGTGGCCACCTATTTCTATAGGTCTACGAGAGGTGGGGTAGAAGCACATGGGGACACAGCTCAGCGATCAGTTGGCTCTCAACTTTTCTTTGGCTCAGATTTGGATGTTTGGCTCGGCCGTGGAAAATAGGGCTCGATTTTGTTCTACACCACAACATGGTGGATCTAGGTTGGTGGCTCAACCTCACGGACTCAGTTTGGTTTAAAATCAACTCAGTGGGGTAGCTCGACCACGAATGCACCTTCAACACAACTTGATTTGTGTGTAATACACAATGCAATGTTTGATCTAATGTAACCCGACCAATATAAACTAAGCAGCTTAGTGGATAATCATGAATTCTAGGTTAATAGCCAATGAATATCCCGGTTTAAAACAAATACAACAGGAACACCTTCAAATATAGTAGGATGCTAGTTTTAGTAGTGACTAATTATACCTCTAAATTTAGAGGGAAAACCCCTAGTTGGGGAAATGATTTTTTTAATTTTGAATTTGATTTTCTTGAACCAAATTTTCTTCAAATGCAGTAAATTTTCTCCTGGTGCAGGAGGCACCAGTGTAAAAAAATTGCTTTCCAAACACTTAAAACTAGAAATGGTGGTTGTGGGGATGTAGGGTGGGTCTAGGAAGCTACTAGAGGCATCACAAGCTCTTCTGGAACAGTTTTCTTCTCCAAGACCTCATAACTCAGACGCATCCTCCTACAACCCTATTTGCTTGCATAGAATCCTCAAATCTTGGCTCCAAAACCAAATTTTGAGGACCGGAAACATGGAGGGTAGCCTGTGTATATTTTATTAATGTGAAAATAAGCATATTACAAAATGAATCTTCTAATATGATTATAATGGAAATGAACTGTTGCAATACTTAAAGGTATTGTACAATAATAAACTAACAACCTACTTATATTAGCTTCCAAAATACATCCGGAAAGCACAACAAAATGTAATACAAACAAATATTGTAATGAAACAATATAACAATTAAATAACAATATTAACCTACTAATTACCCTATTAAAAGACACATTTACCTAGGGTAAACTAACTAAGGTAATAAATATAAAATTACCTAATGTAAAATAAGGTTTACCTAACAAGTATAAGAGTGACCCAAAATAGGTCACCCACCTTGTATAAAATAAGGTGATCTCATTAGAGATCGTTTACATTACTAATATGAGAAATATCAAGTGTAACATATGAATGTGAGCTATATGTGCTAGTTGATCATAGATACATGAAGTGAATGATATAAAACACATGAGTGAATGTTCTAGGTGATTTGTAATCCCTTCTTGAAGGTGTAACTACAAGTGGATCTATGAAATAGTGGGAGTGTTGGGTGAAAGTTTATTCTCAATAAAGATAAGTGATTTTCAGCAGTTGTTTACCTTCCAAGGTTTTCCCACTTATTTCATTTACTTTCTATTCATGATATTTACATTCTGTAATTTGCATTATAAATCATTTTAATCTATGATTTTAATTAATGCACTTCATAAACTATAATCTTTGGTAATTTGTATTGTGGATTTATAATTTGTAATTGGTGTCCCCAAGATTTCACCGTGAAATCTAGGACTGCCCCTTTTTTTTTAAACGTTATTTTCAAAGTAATAGGTCGTTTTGTGTTTGTTTTGCCTACAGTTGTTTGCATTGTTCTAAGGTATCCCCAAAGAGTCATAAAAGCCAAATTCCACAAGTACCCACATGTTAAAACTCAGTCTATCCCTTCATCAGGTTTTGTCTGAGAGAATTTTATTTATTTATTTATTAAATAAATAAAATTCTTTTAAAAATAGATTGAGCTAAAATTGGAGGATTTAGGTTATATAAAGCATTTCACCCCATCATTATTACCATAGAACATTCACCCTGGAGTAAGAATTTTCGCAAATCAACTAATTGGAGAAATTTTCGAGCAATTGTCTGCAACTTCTTTTGTTTTGTTTTATTTCTTTTTGTATGTGTTTTGGTTTGTTTTCTCTGGTAATTCCTGTAGCCTATTCATTCTTCCTACCAGATCTTTCCCCATGCTTAGGGTTTTGAAAAGATATCTAGTATTTTTAATTACTAATCTATCTACAGGCGATCAGAGCTCAAGATTCTTTCAGAAGATTGCAAGAAGTTACTTGGTCCAAAAAGGTGTAAAAGTGGATTTTATGAAAATAAGAAAAATATTGCCATCAATGCATAGAGCTCGAGAAAATATGCACTTTTAGAGAAAACGACACCTGAAACAAAGCCACAGAATGGAAGTTATGACACATGCAAGTTTTTACTGCTACATCTTCTCGGACGCTTTCCAAAAATGGCAAATTGTATTCTTTACTTGTGTTTTCTTCACCAAAAATCCAAAAAAGGAAAGAAATGTTGTCTTCATGCCAGTCACAATTTTCAAGGCTGCCTTTCGCATCCAATTTCCACGCTGCCTTAAGTGACGAATTTTCACGTAATTTTTAATACAGAAGTCACAATGCAAGTCACACTTTTGGAAAATAGCTATTTTCCATGCAAGTCACACTTTTTGGAAGGAAGGGCTTAAGCTACCAGTGGGAATTTTGGCAGTGGTAGGTAGGCGGGAGTTTCTTGCTTGCATAGCAGGTTACCTTTTCCCATGAAGTCAAAATCACTTAAGCTGCAATGGGAATATTAGAGGTGGCAGGCATACGGGAATTTCTTACCTGCCTTGTAGGGTGAAAATTCTCATTATGAAATTCAAATCACTTAAGTGAAAGATGGGATTTTTGGAGCTGCAATGCAGGGTGGAAATTCTCATTGCTTTAACTTCCTATTTTTAGCAATTTCCCTTGCCAAAAAGTGTGACCCACCTTGGCATTAATACATGTATTTAATGTTATTTATTAATGGTATTTCTAGCTAAGTTTGGCGTCATAAATAGAAAGAAGGTAAATGCAAGTGGATGAGCTAAAGAGAAGTCAAGGATGCATGCTAAAAATAAATAAAATAAATTCATAAAAAATAACCAAAAGCATGCAGACTTGGGCACCCAAATTGAATGAAGAAGCATGGATTTTAATTAATTAAATTTCCAAAAATAAGGAAATGTAAGTATTAAAAATAGCATGCAGATGGTTATATAAGCATGGGACGCCATAATTGAGAAGCAGTTAATTCTTTTTGATGCAGTTTGCAGCCCGGACAGGTTTTAGCACCAAGGGAAGGAGGATTTTTCATTAAAGAGTGTTTTCCATTGCCGGGAAGCTTCTATTTTTGGCGCATTGGGTTGGAATACCCTGATTTTTGTTATTCTGATTGTCTGCATGTTGGTATAAGTGCCTGGGTGCTCATATTAGTGAAAGGAAGTTCAAATCAATGTCAGATACATTGAATGTCTCTTCCGAATAAGAAGAAATTACCAAATTTACACAAATTGATCTAATTGCAATGACTTCTGGTAAAAATTCATCCTCTTGTTTCTAGCGCAGCCCGTGTGGAAGTTAGTGCATCGAAAATTCCTTCCAGGATCTTGTGCATGTGCTCCCAATCTTCTAGTTGAAGCCCTCATTGAATTTACTTGTATTTGATTTCACCCAGAGTGTTTTCCAGAATTTAAAATTGCTCATATGTAATTAAAAATAAAAGATGATGAGTTTTGTCTGAATTGTTTATGACAAACATTGCATTGGTGCACGTACTGGAGAAGAACTACAAAAGCTTCAAGGATGAGAGGGAAGACGTGTCAGAGGCAACGCCCGTAAGCAAAATCACATTCAGCTGCTTCCAGATCCAATTTGGTGAGAATCAAAGGCAAAAGAGTTAACCACGTGCAGAATATGGAAGAAGAACAAGGCTGAGAGTGTTGCAACTTTCTTCTAATTTCTTTTCCACTTTCTTCTTCTTTCTCTTATTTTCTCTAACAAAGTAATTGAGCAATCTTAAATGATTGGTTTAAAATCTGTTACTTGAAGAAGTCAATTACTTGGAAATAGGTGGCAGACATTCAAAATAGAAGGTTTTATTTTTAGTTATAAATCATGCATGTCATGCAAAGAGGAATTCCAGGAGGTAGATTGTCAGTTGTTTCCTTTACAACTTCCACATGTGTCAGTTCAGTTATAGTTTCCTATTTGTAAATTGCCCTCTATACACTATAAATAGAGGAATAACCTACGGGTTAAATTATAACAAATCACGGTTTATTCCAAATCTAAGTTGACGACTTCAAATCAACTCAAACTCTGCAACTGCTCCAAACTGGCTTCACACCCCAGAATTAGGTATTTAAAACTGAGGTGGATCACCTATCAAAACACCTCATCCAAACAAAAACCATATATCATTGGAAATGTATCTAAATATTATTTCTAAAACATATTACATTTCCTTCCAACTCATTGCGGAAGGTCTTCAACCAAGCCAATCTATGTAACTTCTCATTCAGGTTCTAAGGACTCAAGAACTCGAAGGATCGGAATTTTTAATCAGCATTCTTATGTTCCAGACTTTGAGCTAAAACCCTTGATATCTGTCTGAAAGCTAAGGAATAAAGAGGAGGCAGATTTCCAGAGAACTTTGTGTCAACGGTGCATTTGTTTCTTATTTATTTTTAGATCTTCACATAAACTTTGTGTTATCTTAGATCTGGATCTGAAACTTTCCTTTGCTTTGAATTCTGCATTTCTAGATCTATTTGTTTCGTCTATGTGCATTTGACCAACTTTGTTAACTATTGGTCAGGTTGCACATCTTCTTTCTTTTTTGCTCGCATTCAATTATTTCCCTTTTTTGCATGTATTAATTTCTTACAGTTGCTTACTTGCTGCAAAAATGCCTAGTTATGGTGCATGAGCTACGTGGTTAAAGTAAAACCAACAAATAGATATTAGAAAATATAATTGAAATTTTTTTACACGGGAGCCTCATCGATAAATGAGGGAGATTTATCTCATGACTGCCTATGTTTTCAGCTGTGCAAAAAATCTAGCCAACAGTAACATTATTCATCCCTTAAAGTTCCTAACCATTTCTAGAACCATAATGTGACGTTCTAGTCTTGCCATATATGGAGCAGTAAAGGTTCTTTATTGTTGTTGATTTTCTAAGTTTGGTTTGCCTCATTATTTAGATATGCTTTACACTTTTTGTTGTTGATGATTGTCCCAAATTATAACAAACTTTGTATCATTCTAGAACCATATTTCTCTTAAATATTGCAATTGTCGTATGTACCTAGAATAATTCATTTAAGTTTATTTTTGTAATTTATATTTATTTAAACCTAATTATAATGTGTTGCATTGTCGTTAGCTAGGTCGATAGGCATCCTATAATGGCACCCTAGGGTGATGGAGGGTCGTAATGTTCGTGAATACCAATTAATTACAACATTATATTTGATGTCCACTCGATTCTCACTCAAAAGATTTTATTGTTTTTGTTTTGAGAATTCAATTTAAAAATCATAATATCTTAGCCATACAGTAAAGTTTGGTGCCATTTTTTACGTGGATAGATTTTATTTGTAGCCAACATATTAAAATAATAGAATTAATGTCATGTATTGATATTAATACAATTTATTTATTTTTAAAGAAAATTAAAAAAAGTTGTGATCCAAAATATGTGTACTATGTGTAATGCATTGTTAGTGTAAACAATGCATTATATCTAGGTGGACTCTCCAAATGAATATATCTCTTGCTTTGTGTTAACAACATTTAAAGAATACAGGCTTCTAAGAATGGAACTTTTTTTATTTTATAGCAACTACAACATATAAAGAATACACCAACATAGGATCATTTTTTCTTTAATGCAGATTCTCTGATATGCCGACATAAATTGCAGAACCGAAAGTGATAAGTTCCTTTATTCGATTCCAGCCTCAAAGTTCGCCATTACCATTTTTCTGAGGCCTCATATATGTACATGAAGCATTTGTTGAAAAACCAGTTGGGAAGAAATTGAAGAGAAAATGGGGAAACTAAGTGGCGAACAGATTTCAAGATTCACAGAGGCATTCTGCTTCTTCGACAAAGACGAAGACGGAATTCTATCGGGGAAAGAGGTGGGCATAGCCATGAGATCTGCCGGAGAAAACACTTGCGAGGAGGAAGTGGCGGAGATGGTGAAAGATATGGCGACGGGGGTGGATTTAAACGGGTTCTTGAGTATGATGGAAGCGCGACATGCAGATGAGGAAGTGGGGGAGAATGATCTGATGAAGGCGTTCAAGTTTCTCGACAGAAATCAGACGGGCAACATTTACATAGGAGAGCTGCGCCACCTGCTTACCACCGTTGGGGAGAAGCTCAGTGCCGATGAATTCGACCGCTGGATCGATCAAGATAAGGACTGCGATAACAATGGCAGACTTAATCTCGACACCCTCGTCAACAACCTCATCTCCTCCAAATGACACCCAAATCCACCATTTTTTTCTTTCCTGGTGTTTTTTTTGTTTGTCTACTGCGTGTTGTTTTATTCTTTGTTTTTGGCAAATCTTAAAATTTTACTGTAATTTGTAGTTGCTTTACATATGGAATGTATTTTATAGGATATTATTGTTGTCAATGATTAAACTTTTGATCTTCAATAGTATAAAAAGAGCTTTAATTTTTAATTTAATATATTATATCATTAGTGTATATTACTATTAACTATTTAGGCTTCGTTCCTGGCCCTTTCATTGGCATAGTGTGGTCTTAGCCTGTCATGTTTTTATAATACAATATTTTCTATATTATGTATGTGTGTATGTATATATACATGTAGATATGTACACACATATATCATTAAATTAAAAAGTATTGAGGAGAATATTTTTTTAATTGGAGATACATAACTATAGATAAAGTACATGATTTACAAAAAAAATGGTGTTCTAATAAATTCAAACAAGGCATATAATATTACAAAGCCAAAGTAGGCACATATAACAACATTGAAGCAAGGAAGAAGGTCATCCCAATGAGGGAAAACCCCAAGTAGGAGGCTTCTATGATAAAATACAATGCCATCCAACCATCTTGAACATCCTAAATAGCTAAATGCACAAGTTCTCCCCATTGATGCAAAGGAAGAATAATCATACATGCATCCACACCATCTTATGTCATAGAAACCCACTCTGAAGGCCCCACAACAATATTTCTAAGAAAAAAGAATTAACCTCATTGGTTAACCACATCATGTAAGTGTTGCAACACCAAAAAGGAGTGTTCATTTTGTGTGTGGATTTGAAAGAATTGCAAAGCAACTTTTTCATCTTATACATGGATCTAATAAACATAAGAACCTTAATTATTTATTATTAAAACAATATTATGAATTTATATCACTATTAAAGATATTATAGTTTCTAAACCTAATCCGCAATTGAAAAAGACTAGCAGACCAAAAGAAATTCCAAATAAAAGTAAATATATATTATTTGTTGAGCATAATATCCAAACAAAGAAATCCTCCAAGAAATGGGCTTTAGGTGGAAATGTGTAAAAAAAGGTTATGAATTTCCTTCTGAGCACCATGGATGTGAGGGAAAGTTCAACACTAATGTTTGAAGGGATTTTTTTTATTACAGGAAATAAAATTTAAGTGAGAAATCCCAATGGGATGAAATCACTTTCCTAATTTAATACAAAATCAATAAGTAAACACCATCACAAATGAGCATGCTTATGCTCAAGCTTAGCCTTCAAGATACTGTTAAGGTGAGAAATTGAAGTATGAGGTGAGGAATACAAGTGCTACCAACTATCAACATTCCAATGGATGAAGAAATGGAGCTACACGCTATAAAAAGGCCCCAAAGAGTAATTCTACTTTCCAACGGATGAAGAAATGAAACTACAAGCTATAAAAAGGCCCCAAAGAGTAATTCTAGAAGGGTGTGACAAAATTCAAATTACACTATTTCCACCAAGCCCCTTATGGATGAAGACCCAAATTTTGCATCATAATATCATATATAAGTTATTGAATATGTGGGATAGAAGGCAAGTTGGAGACAAGAAGCTTATACTTCATCTACAACATAAGCCATGCAGTCCAATCTTATACAGAAATAAGATCATGAATAGTATGAATACCTCTCTTAAAAATTTCAAGAGCTTTGATTCCTATTATTTATGCAATAAAAAGTCTATTTTAGATGATGATGAGAGACCCACCAAACATTATGGGAATTCAAATAAAGGCTTGATATAAACATGTAACAAATCCAATTGAGAAACAATTTAACCAACTTAAAGGCTTTCCAAATGTTACAGGCCTCAAATGATCCTTCTATCTTGACATGGGTGGTGGAATAAGAAGAGTGTGGAAATCAATAACGTTTTGGAAAAAAAACATCCATAAGGAAAACCTACACAAATCTTATGTCTAAGGAAAATTTTGCATGCCTTTGATCTCTTAATATTGTGAACAATCCAATATCATATTATAAAATGTTCTTTACGTGGACATCAATAATATCCAAGCTGATTAAACCCTAAAATAAATAAATAAGAGGGTGTTGGGTAAATGTGTTTTCATTTATGTAAGGGTTAAGGGTTAGCAATAGGTAGTATATTCAGATAAATTAATTAAAAAAATGCATAAATCATAATATTATTTCATTATAAATTTGCAAGATAAAATATGGAAATGATTATTAAAATACAAGGAATTGGATGCACTTAGTTGATTACAAATTCATGAAGTTGATTAGGCAGTGTTGTGTGACTATATAGGCTAGTAATGAGATGTAGATGATTTGTCTCTGAAACTAGAGTACAAAATTAAGAAGGTATGGAACCTTCAAGTGCGTATAAAAGTATGGATTATGTTTGTATGTTGATTTTTTGGTGCTCTAAAAATTTCTATGCATTTATGACCCTTAGAAATATTCTTATTTCTAAAACCATGTCTCGCACATTTGTAAAACCCTCTATGTTATTTGAAATATCTTCAAACCCTAATCATGGGTAGGAGACTCTGCAAAAAGGTTATTGGTTGTGTTGAAGTGAAATTTGTATACTGCTTATATTGGAAATAATCCAAAAAGGCCTGAAACTACACATAGTTTCCACTTAGCCTATGATTTCTATATGGATGCAACTAGTTTGGCAACTTAACACCTTGGCAATGAGGAAAAAAATCTTGGTGTGCTTATCTTGACTTGGTTGTAAAGGTCTCTAGAATGAGAATCGTGACGCTTAAACCTAGTTAGGAGTTCTTTAGACCTATATGGGGGTTTCTCCTAAACGGTGTTGCTACTTTAAAGGGATTTAGGATATCTTTGAGTACTTTTTATATTTATTTTATAAGTGTGCTCTTGAAAGTTTTAGGTGAGGTAAATAGGTAGGTTATAATTTCTTATATAGGCATTCGTAGGGAAATTTTTGCATTAATACTGACCTATAGGATATGAAACAACCCATATAATATAAAAAATTGGAAAAGTGACCATTTGTTGGGGGCAAAAATGTCATCCTCAGACCAAACCATCAGGGAGTTTTCTCATAAATAAATTATCTTGTAGAAGATGTTTTTGGGATTCTATAAAGTTATGGGCATAATGTCTAGGATGACTATGTTGATGTGGAATTATTTATTTAGTTATGTGAGTGAATGATCAATGTGAATAGAGAAATCATGTGAGATAGATAACGATAGGTCACCTAGGCTTGGAATGTGTGCACAAGTCATGATCTAAGGATAAATCCAAAGTTTCCACTATCAAACAATAAATTTCCAAATATAGGTATCTACATTTTCCTCCATTAAAGTATGAAATGCAAATTGCACTCTTGAAAGAAAATATACCTGAGTGTGTAAACACAACTTGTTTTCTTGGGTTGTTGATTTTTCTTACGTGTTGGAAACCTCTATGATAAAACCTACAACAAATAGTGTATTCAATGTCCATAACAAGAATTGAACTTTAACTTATCTTTGAGAATATATTTGTAGTTTAAAAATTAAATTTGTGACTAGTAAAGTGAAAGAGACAAAAGCATTGAAGGAGTACACCTTTTTTATGTCAAATGACAAGATCTTGAACCTTGTCATACTTTGATATGTGGAATGGAACTGATCCACTAGGATTAGGGGTGATTAGTCCCTTTTTTTAAAGGATATGTTTGAGCCAAAAGGATTTAAGTGTCACTTGACTCAACACCAAAATAAGTTTTGTGGGATTTTCTTTTCAAATGAAATAAAGAGGAAAGGTTTCATAGGAATTTTATTCATTCCAAATAGCCTCCCTAAGAGAGTGATAAGAAGAGTGTCATGGGGATTTATAATCACCCCAAAACTTTTCTACCCATGGACCACGCCATTATAGATAGATCTAGGTCAAAGTGAAAAAATAACACAAATTCTAATGGGAATGACTTATCTCATGGACCCACCATGTGATTTCCCATTAGTATCATATGTCTTGAATATAGCATAAGGAAAAACATTTCACATGCCCCCATACCCTTGTAGTGAAATGGTGTTCAATTCGTGCAGTGCCAAAAAGGAATGAAGTACTTAAGCTCCTTAACCCCATGTTCTATACTGAAATATAGTATACCATACCCTATATTGTGCCAACTAAATATAAATTTGTATTAGAAACTTATAACTATATGTGATAGTATGCTAAATATGAAATTTTCTAAGAAGTTGTCTTAGGATGAAAACATCCTCCATGGATGGTAACGTCTTGTAGGTTCATCACTGACATATGGTTCTGTTACCAGGTGTAATATATTTCACTTTTGAATTTAATTATTTTCTTGAGTATATATAGCCTATCTCATTCCATTCTTTAATTCTACATTGTGTTTGTGTTCATAATGTACATAGATATCCATGTAATAAAATCCACTAAATTCCCCCTCCTTTGAGGTGATTGAGATGTGTAAAGAGAACACTCAACTCAAAATAAATGATGTGTATCCATGTTAAATATATTTAGCATTCAAAATTATATCACATGGATGATTTTTGTAGGTGGTAGAAACCATGGCATGGAGATAAAGCAAACAAGAATACAAGAAACAAGCATAGAGGAAAATAAGTACAAAATAAAATAAGGGAAAAGGAAATAAAGTATACTAGGTAACCTAACATACAAGTACACAAGTAATGTCACATGGGTTAGTAAAAAAAGGCCCAAGAGGCCTCCAACAAGGGACACAAGAGGTTCACACATACAATTAAATATGATAAAATCTCATATAAGATACAAACAAGGGACACCAAAGTGGCGCAAAGAAAATCATAGAAAATAACATAAACCACATACATAAAAGTAGGCAAGTGAATACAATAGAAGATAGTAACCCTGTTTTACACAAATCAAAAACAATCTAGTGTTAAGTAAGACACATCTGCTAGTATTATTAGCCTGAAAATGTCATATAGCACAATATAAAAAATGAGCATGTTGATGCGGATTTGCTACACCCACTTGCAAAAATGGGGAATTTTTATGTTCCCTACTCATTTTTGAGCATAGAGGGGATTTAATAAATGCACAAGTTGTGGGTTATGGTTTTATAAATAACTAAGTGGTGGAATATAAATAACTAAGTGGTGGAATAGCAGGAATGTAGCTTGTTAACACTTAGAGATTCTAACTTTACTCATAATTTCCCATATTTTTTTGGTAGTAATCCCTCAAAAAGGTAGCTTTGACGTTGATAAGGATTGCCTAGAAAATAAATATGTAAAAGGGTAGGGTATGATAAGGCGGAAAATAAATTTTCTTAGAAACACTTAAGGTCTACTAGCTTACTACTATCATTGTATAATTCACCAAGGATAATTATATCAACTTGTAGACGCCTAGATTCTGATCAAAGCAATCTTATTACTAACATTGCACTAACTATCTTCATCTCCTTTCACTTTTTTTCAAATAACGAAACTTCGTTATCCAACTCTGCTACTAACTCACTCAGGATGTCATTTACGATATGTTGATTAGTGATAATCCTCTTAATTATCTAATTACATGTTGATTAAACCTTTTATCCTGCGTTTAGCTAATAAACTTTCTTATTAGCTATCTCATGCTTCCAACTCTTCCAAAATCTAATCTAAATTCCTTTAGAAACTCTCAAAAATATTCCTAAGCTTGTTTAGAGTCCCTAATTAATCCTAAAAGGTTAATTAGCTCTTAATCTAGTCAAAAAGGTACTTTGACTTCCAAAAATATCTATTTTGTCTTGTTCATTTGTCCCACATGCACTAGATGTTCAATCTTTCCTAAACCAAAATCTATAAATAGAGGGGGTCACCCCTCCCTTTCAACCTCACACCTTATTATATTATTGACATCTTGATTTTGATATATATCATATGTTGACATAGCTTAAGATCTCATTTGCACTAGTTAAGCCCTCCACCATTGAAATAACTTCATCTTGCATATTTCCTCCATTTCAGATTAGTAATATGTATCTAAACATGATCCAATAAATCATCTTAGAGATATCTCTTCATCTTTTGGAGCAAACAAAAAATAAACTTTGATTGCTTAGAGTCTAATTAGGTTGATTTTTATCAAGCTTTCTAAAGAGTAGAGTAAACATAGTATGTTGCTTGTTTGATTCATAATGCATGCTTTTGAAGTTTATTTTCTTACCTCTTATCATGATGGTTATTGAGTAATTTGGTACAAACTTTAGGCTACTAGGTGTTAGTCTACTTCCCATAGTTTTCCAAGTTTTCCTTAACACATTTGGCACACACGGTGGGACCTTTTCCATGGTCTTTATAGAATTTTTTCAAGCTTTCTTTCAATTTCTAACCTTTCTTCATGATTGTTAGGGTTAAATAGCTTAGCTTTGATTGGTTTTATATATATGGGGGGGTAAATTTCCCTTTTTCATGCAAATTTAGTGGGTTTAGGTTGAAAATGGATTTAAAGGGTAGGAATCAAACCTGTTTGCATTTCTAAATTTATGGATCTCATGATTTTTGGTGATTTTTTAGGGCCATGCATAGGCATCAAAGAGAGGAGAAAACACCTGAAAAAGGATTCGTACCTATTCAAATCACCACGCACACATCAAAAAGGGCGTGTACACATTACACTTACCCATAGGGAAAAAGTGTTCTTGACCTTGTCGACTGAACTAGAGTCACGTACTTGTCCAAACCTGTGTGCAACTGCATTGAAAATCCCACACATGCATCATTCTAGATGTGTAGGCATAAATACCCTCTATCATTTTTTGCATACCCACGTACTTACCATAAAGGGCACATACATACAAAAATCTATGCGTACACATCAAGAAGGGTGCACATGCATCCCTTGTCAGAATTTAATTTTTGTCACAGGTGACATAATTGATAGTTTAGGTTTTTCTAACATTCTTGTAAGAATCTAACAATATCTTGCAAGGTTATTTTGATCATATTTTTGTACTAACTTAGTTAAGTGTTGCATTTTCATTAGTAGAGGTTTTTTGAAACACGTATGTTCTTCCCTCATAGCTTTTAGGTGATCTTGGGAATCAAAAACATTTCAAATACCTTATTTATGATTTCCAAACACTCTAATTAAGCTTTTAAAATGGAAATTAACTTCAAAGTTGGTTAAAAGGAACTCATTTTTCACGGCTTACTTAAGTATTTTCCATTTTTGCAAAGATTGAGTGAGATATTTTGTTGTGTATGCTCTTTCCTTAATCCTAGGATGATATGGGAAATCAAAAGCAACATATTATCCCCTTTATATGATGTTATTGGATAATTACTAATCTTGGTAAATAGGACCAAAATTGTGTGTCAAAGAATCAGAGGCTAAACCAATACTAACATGTTTGATATAGGTTGACAATGGTGTGCAAAACCTCACTAATTCTAAAAAAGATAAAATAATACACCACATTTAACACATTATATATGCAGGTTCGGAAAAGGGTACGTCCCTATCCACTCAACTAGAACGTAACCCCTTTAGCATAATGCCTTAATCTATAACAAAGGGGGTGGTTCTAGGAACCCTAAAGTATTCCATCGTTGAGTAACCTCGTGGATGAAACTGGAAGTTCTCTCGCACACCCACTTGACTAGATTTTCCTTTTGTGATTTAGATTAAAATATTATCCATATCACGACCCCAATGAGAATACACATGAACACATTCATTTCTAATCATATTCGAAGTGGGTAAGGTAAATTTGAGATAAACGAAGATTATTCATTGTGAATTTCTTGGAAAATTGAGCTCGCAATAGATAAACTTGTGACGCCTAGATGAGCGAACCACTTAGGAAAGCCATATTTTTTTGGAGCCCACTTTTCTTGTCCATCATTAGATCAAAGATCCATCTGAAATGCTAACTTCTTTGGATTAAAAACCTTGTTAGATGAACAAGGGAAGAGCCCATCAAAGTTGGAATCTAGTGATATTCATCACCAAACCGACAACGTACCACTTTTTCTTAGTTCTTCACTTTCCCTAAGGAAAGGTGAAACTCTGCCGAAGTTGTACTAGCTTATTTCACCATCACTTGATCTATTCCTTTGCATTCTTGTTGCCCATTTGGGACAAGAGAAGGAATGTTTCGCGAGTATTATCAATAGATTGCGTTCACCACTTTTATATCTGTTTATGATCATCCATGTTTGTGGCTAAGTTGTTAAACGTATAAAGTGTGTGGGTACATTTTTACATCTTGATAGCCACTTGATATTGATTTCAAGATCATCATCATAGTTAGGATTGGCTCATCATTTGATCTCCATAGATGTGTTACCTTGTTCGCATCACCGCAACATAATTAAGATACTTACGTCGTGTTTCTCGTAAACGTGATATAAGTGTCTCCATTGTGGTGTTACACTACCCACATTTTAGCTCTTCCTTGGTATACTTTGACTTAATTTGACTTCATAACATTTTCCAAAATATTGAAGAGTGTCACTTACTTTTTTACATCATTTTGATACCACTTTCGCACTAATATCTCACTTCTTCGTGAATCTTGATTAATGTTTCCAATTGTTGTGTTTACATGGCTTACATTTGTAATCCTCACCCTTTAACATTTTGGCCTTGTTGGTTACTAAACATTTCGTGGTATCCTTTGATTAGGAGTCACGCCTACACTTTGTTAATACTTACGCCTTGTTCATTTTTGGACTTGACATAAATATTAACATTGAGTTGATTATCTAAGCATCGAACTACCATTGAGAAACATAAGGTGTAAAATCTTGGATTGGTTGATTGGTTTACTAATAGACTTGCATGATTGTTCCTTTTGTGTTAACAAACTCATAGACTTATTCTAGGACAATCTTGTTGGATTATCTAAATTGTGTCATTACGATATCTATTTTCCTTAGCCCTTCTTTTGAAAATCACGTGAGAATCCCTTTGTTTACAAAATGTCTAGCTAGTTGTCGTTATGCTTCTCAAATTGACATGGAACTTCCTTCTATTTGAAGGAGTTCAATCACACTATTTAGGTCTTAGCATTTGGACCGAATGATACATACATATGACTGATTATCACGTGGTTCCTCACACTTACAACAATACAGAATCTAGGCTTAGGCATTCACATTAAAAGATGCCCATCACAACTAAACCTTGTTTCGTTTCTTCACGTAGAGGAATCATTCAATTACCACATCCCCCACCTTCATCTCATGATCAACAGATAAACTTTGATGATTCCAATCCAAACTATTATTCTGATTCTTCCTCAATCTTATGAATTCTTCTGATTTGAACTATTATCCAGATTCTCCTAAGACAACTCCTAAGTTGAGGTCTTCCCCTTGCTTCACAGGATCCCTTTTATTAGTCATCCCAAACGAACCCTTCCTCCTTTGAAGATTCACGCAACTCGAAGTCCTTCTATTCAATCGTATAATTCAACCCTTACTTCGCAATCTACTAACTGGATGTGTGATCCTCTTTGGCTACCAGCACTATATCATCTTATAGGTAAGCCCATGTCATCTTCTTCTACTCGTAAGACGTATCAATCAAATTCTACTTCATCTACTGATTCATCTTCTTCTACCAATCGGAATCCAATTCCTCTTTGGCCTCAGATTCATTTTGATCATGCCTTATTATATACTCAACCATCTTCTAAAGATTGATGTTTGTGTCTATGTCAAACCATTCACAAGAAACAATGTGCTAAGATATATTTTCGATGCACTATCTGATTTTTTATGGACACAATAACATCAAACCTTCCTTTCATCTACTTCATCAAGCATCTTTAATATCTTCCACACCAGTTGTATCCCTTTCTTCTAATTAACCTCTTATGGTCAAAGAATAACCCTTACTAATCAATGCATTTTAGGATGAAGAAACGATTGGAGAATTAATAGGGGTACATGAATTTATTCCTCTATAATATTACAATCAAGGATTCAATCTTGACTTCGATACACTTGCGTATTCGGAAGAAGAAAATGATTCTTTTTGCCGAAAAAATAGAGGAAGATCCTAAGAGCATTGAACTTGATCCTCTTCTTATTCATCTATCTTCACATCCCTCATTTCATATCACAATTTCTCAATCACAACCTCTTATAGGGTCACCTTTAGGTAGCCTTTCATCTTCCTCTAGATGTGTGTCCTGCTAAGTAACCCATCATCTTCTATTTGCAGGTCACCTCCTAGAAGATCATTTTATTCTATACTCGGACCACGTCCTTGTAGCCCTCCTTTGAACTCTATTTTGGTTCACCTCTGGGTAACCCTTGCTCTTTCATCTTGGGGACACATCCTAGTAGCCTTCCATCTTCTATATATAGCCCACCTCTTGGTATCCCATCCTATTCAATTCTTGGACCGTATCCTTTTCATCCATCATGTCTACTTCTATCCATGACTGGGGCAAACCCACCATCATTTATCACATCAATCCTATCTGTTCACTTTCTTCTCCCACTTCTTAGGATCAAACAAGTCAAGTGTTAGCTTATAAGAAACCCAAACAGTTTCTTCATCAAGCTCATATCAAAAATTCCAAGAACTCAAAATCTCCCAACAATACAAACATCTTAAGGTTCAAAATCGAACGCACTTCAAGAATCCACACCAACACAACCATCAAGTATGGCGCAAAGTGCATAGACCTCTAGATAGGGAACTCAATCTCTCACATACAAAATACATGTTTTAAGATAAATCGCAATCATTTTTTGAATATGATCACACCACGATCATTGAGATCGGAGATAATATAACTCTTGATAAGAAAACACACCTATTCTTCCCTATTAAGGAAATTGCGAACATCATTGTTGGATCTTATCACTTAGAGTGACATTGTTGGTCCCAACCTCCTAAAACCATCAAAGATCTAAAAAATCAAATAAAATACAAAAGGAAAAAAAATGAGAAAACATTCCAAAACAAATAAAAACACAACATCAGCGGTACAAAGATCAAACAATGCAATCAAGTATTACATACATATGGATGTTCTTTCTTCCCTTTCATTCCATTCCTCTGCAAGTCTTCATACCATTTTCATCCTTTTGATGATATTTTGGTTAGTCTATTCGCATGCATTTTGTGACATTTATCTCTATGGTATTTGTTTGACTTTGGTCTTTCATCACCTTGGTAAATTAAAGAACGACTGACCTCTTAGACATTCTATCACAATTAGCATATAAAAAACTTGTTGTGAAGAAATTTTGGACATATTTGTTGACACTAGCCAATGTCGTCATCATAATCACTTCCATATCCTTCCATTAAGCCATCTTTGGTTCTTAACCCTTGTCAATCAAGGGAGTTGGAATAAATTTTCAGAAAGCAAATAAAGATAAAAATAATCAATCAAAAATTATATATGATATACAACTCCATCTTGGGGTATTTCAAATAATCTCTACAATGGTTATGGATGTTTGACTGGCAGTAGAGAAATGTTGTGACTATAATTAAATACATCTCTGTCGGGGCTATGGACACCTGGCTGGCAGCAGAGCAATGTATGGCTTGCCTTCCATAATCCATTCATAGATCAACATTAAAAATCAATCATTCCTACACATTTGCTAATGTTTCTTCACTTGTTGTCTATCAAATCTTCACTTCAAGAGGTAATTAATTTCCACATACACACATTGGATCTCTATGAGCGAACAGGATTAGTATGTTACCAAGTGTCTTTTTTTGGACCTTGTTCAAACTCTTGCTTTAGTCTATATCTTGTCTCATGATTTATGCCTTTGGTTAATTGCTTCTTCATTGGAAGGCTTTTAAGTTATATTCATATCATTCACATCATTATTCTATTTCATTCAGAACATCCATGTGTATAATATTACCTTTTTTCCATGTTTGCAGGCACCTTTGTCCCTTTCACAAAAATAATCTCCCAATTCCTTCTTATCATGTGTTGTTTGGCCAACTTAAGTTGGGGGCATCCTTGCTCCTTACCAGCATGTCATTAGTTTTTGTTCATCATCATGATTTAAATTATCCATATTAGTCTCCGTGCGATGAAGAGTTTTCCTTTGAATACTCCCACCTAACTTTGGGGCTTTTTCGCATCTTCACTTTCTTGTGCATACTTGTGGAATTATGTACTTGTACATCCTATCTAGAGATGGGGGCATCCATGCTTCTTTGTCTTCCTGTACATAACTTTTAAAAACTTTCAAAATCATCAAAACATTCAAATATGTCAGAAAAATCAAAACACTCAGATATATTTTTAAAAACTTGTAAAAATCAAAAATCATCCTACAAAATGTTTCTCTTTGGTTCTTATTTGTTCTCGCCATAAACAAATCACAAATCATTTTGATTTATCTCCATTAACAAATTTGGTTTGCTTACTATGTTTTTACTCTATGGCACAACGAAATGCCTAGTACTATTTCGTAGTGCACGATTGATTTTTCATTAGACCCAAGTGCCCTCTATTTTC
Organism: Taxus chinensis; assembly: GCA_019776745.2. NCBI lineage: Eukaryota > Viridiplantae > Streptophyta > Pinopsida > Cupressales > Taxaceae > Taxus > Taxus chinensis. Next base: position 762,862,127 of record CM034154.1, on the reverse strand, counting down.
CCCTTGCATGTATCCTTATTTGGGGCACCATCATCAACCCTTTCTGTTAATTCACATAGGTTGAAATTGAAGCTTGATAACAAAAACATTACATTATGTTTCTTTGTTATGTTAGTTTTTTACTTTCTCGTATTGCATTGCATTATGTTGTTAAATGGAGTTAGGCATCTTTTACTTTCTCGTATTGCATTGCATTATGTATGTTGCATGGAGTTAGGAATCTTTTACTTTCTCGTATTCCATTGCATTTTTTATGTTGCATGGAGTTAGGCATCGTTTTACTTTCACATACATTTGTTCGTACTATGGATTTTCATGCCATTTTACACTTTTGTTGTATGATTGTATTTTTAATAAGGGTCGATGACGTAGATTCTAAGAAATATGATGAAAATAAAGTTTTTATATTGGTTGGATGCAAGCTATTTCCATTCTCTTATATTCATCTTTCTCTCCTATCATTTTCTTCTATCTAACACTATTTGTCCAAAACACTTGGGGCAATGGAGATTACCTTCTATCCCCCTCTCTCCCCTTCACTTCTTCTATCCATTTCCTTCCTCTTTTTTATCGTCGATTGACTTCTTTCATCACCCTATCGACACTTGAGGGGGAATCCTTCATTCTACTAATTTTTCTTCTCCCCCTTCAAAATTTTTGTCTGTAATTGTCTACTATCTTTGGAGTGACGTTGCTTACGCCACCCCAAAGAGAGGAAAATGTAGACACCTATATTTTGATCAAAGAAATCTTATTACTAACATTGCACTTATTATCTTCATCTCCTTTCACTTTGTTTCAAATAACGACACCTCTTTATCTAACTCTACTTCTAACTCACTCAGGATGTCATTTTACAACAAGTTGATTAGCTAATGATTCTCTTAATCAGCTAGTTTCACATGTTGATTGAGTCTCCTATCTTGTATTTAGCTAATTAACCTTATCATTGGTTATCTCCCACTTCCAACACTTCCAAAATCTAATCCAAACTTCTCAAGAAACTCTCAAAAAGATTCCTAAGCTTGTTTAGAGTCCCTAGTTAATCCTAGCAAGTTAATTAGCTCCTAATCTAGTCAAAAAGGTACTTTGACTTCCAAAAATATCTATTTTGGCTTGTTCATTCATCCCACATGCACTAGATGTTCAATCTTTCCCAAACAAAAATCTATAAATAGAGGGGTCACCCCTCCCTTTCAACCTTACACGTTGTTATCCATTACAAACATCTTTGATTATCAATATTTAGAGCATCATTTGACACTAGCTTAAGAGCTCATAATCCATTTTAGTCATGAGCCATCCACCATTAAAATAGCTTCATCTTGCATCTTTCCTCCATTTTAGATTAGTAAGAATTATCTAAGCATGGTCTTATAAATCATCTTAGAGAGATCTCTTCATCCTTTTGGTGCAAACAACAAAACCAACTTTGATTGCTTAGAATCTAACTAGGTTCACTTTCATCAAGCTTTCTAAAGAGAAGAATAAACTTAACATGTTGTTTGTTTCATTTGTAATGCATGCTTTTGAAGTTAATTTTCTTATCTCTTATCATGATGGTTATTGAGTAATTTGGTACAAAGTTTAGGCTACTAGGTGTTAGTCTACTTCTCATAGTTTTTCCAAGTTTTTCCTTAACACACAACTTAATCATATCTTTGGCACAAGCTTAAGATGATAAGGGAAAGAAGTCTGTGGATTGATATTTTAGTGAACACTCATTAGAAAAAATCCTATTAATATCAGTTTCCTGTAAAAATTTGTTAACAAACATATATTCACCGTAAAAGCTTTTGAAATAAAAGTCATTCACATTCAGTAATTGAAGTTTTCACACAATGCAACTTAATGCTATTAATGATCATGAAACAACATATAGATAATCAGTTGCATAATGTATTAGGAAAATATCTAATTAATTTTACACATTAACACTCTATCAATCAAGATGCAACTTAATTTAATATATGATTATGCAAGTAGCTACTGTACACTTACAAAATTCATGATAAAAAAAAATTAGACTATGATTAATCAAACAACTAATATAAGAAATTTACCAAACAATTGAGCAAGTAATATGCAAAAAAAAAAAAAAAAACTCACTAAATGTTGCCTTTTTTCACACACCATGGCTTTTTTTCACCAAGTACAATCATAGTACTCACAAGAGGAGGAGGACCTTGGAAATACTTTACACATTTTTGTCACCTAACTTCTAAAATATTGAGATTTCAGAGGTCATGGCATAAAATTTATACATTCTGGTCATTCCTCCCTCTTTTTCTAAGCTTCCCTGAAAAAAAGAGCTATTCAATTTTGCAAATTTGGGTCAAAACTGGGAAAAATCAGACTTTGGAGGAACATAAGGAACTATTCCTTTATTCCTCCAATTCTCTGCATATCCTCTTTTTCATATTCGGTTAAGTTTGGGTAGTTCAAGTCGGTAAAATTGGTGTTCTTAGGAATAGGTGGAATTGTTCCAGAGTTCCCTAAGGGTAAGTGCATGGAAATGGGGGGGGACAAAAGAGGGTCTTAAGTGGACACTATTTTTTGAAAAATAAGAAAGATCAATTTGTACGAGTTATTTTGAGATAATTACACTAAAAATTTTGAAGATGTTATAAGAACACGAATTGTAGCATTTTGAGTCTAGTTTCTAAACTACTAAAAAAATTAAAATGGTTAAGTGTAAGTGGGTTAACAAGCTAAAATTCCAAGAGGTGCTCATTTTTTATTAAAAAAAGATAGTAGATAGTCAGTCATGCCCACCCACCCCCCCCCCCTCCCGCGCACACCCTCTCATTCCCCCATTTTTTAGCAAAACCCATTGGTAGAAAGATAGATAGAATCATCTAGTTTGGGATTAGATTTTTTAGTGAGTATTCATTTTTTTTATGATTTTCGAAGTACAAAGATTTTGAAATTTAAAAAAGAATAGATAGTCGACCGTGCCCCCCAACTACCTCAAACAATATCAAAAATTAGATTGTTTTTAAATATGTATAGAATTAGTCCTAGTTTGGGACTATATAACTTTTATTCAATTTGGATTAGTGAAACAAAAGATACACAATGAAATATATTCATGTATAAATACAAAAAATAAAGCTATAAAAAAGATATAGTTAGAAAATAATAAGGATGGAAACCTTATACCGGTCGGGAAAATTTGAAAAAATCATATATCTAAAAAGAAAAAAAATTCTTTGACCTTTTAGTAATATTTTTCATAAATTTTTTGATCTTTTTTGTGGGATTTATCATGGCGGAAGACGCATTTTAGTATTTTCTGTCAAAAAAACACATCGTTTGTTGTGTTTTAGCAGGTCCAGGCCTCAGGCTTGGGGTTCAAAATGAGATCTAAGCCAAGATATTTTCCTTGGGATTTGGAAAAAAGGAAAGGCATATGCGCTTTATTTTTTTTATATTCCCTTCCCTCCAATGTCCTTTTATGCTGCTTTCACAATATTCATGTCCCCACTTTGTTTGCTCTGCACATTCCTATGCAAAACTTTAGTAGTTGAAGTTGTCCACTACCTCACTATATATATTTTACTAATCATGGAGGATAAAAAATGACATAAGTACAAGAGGAAGTTCAAGAAAAAGACCAAAGCAATTAGAAGTGATTCGAATAAATAAAGTGAAGCAAATGCAAAAACTTCGTGGAGGGAAAGGTACATCTACTATTTCAAATGCACATGATGTTGGAAAATATTGATGAAATACATAATGAAAATGAGGAGAAAATGTATTTTGCAATGAGTATTTATAATGAATTAAATGATAATGATGTTATGGATCTAAATTATTTGATATAAGTAATAATATTGAACCTTTACCTCAGACCAAATGTTAATCTTGAAATTTACATGTAAACATGGAATAAGGAAAGTAACCTTGCTAATGAATCTTTATCTCTAAGAACACCTCCTTCCATTTTGCATAGAAAACACATTCACTTAATTGAAATTGATGAAAACATTACAAAACCATTTCCTAAAAAATGTTTGAAAGAAATGTGAGAAGAAAAGTTATGGGAATTTTAGATAATTACTTTGAGAACTTAAATGATACACAAAGATGTCAATTATTTTCTACGTTGATGAAATTAATTAAGATGAGACCTACAATGAATACCCTAGGGCTAAGAACATATAATATTGATGATAGAAATGCGTAAATTGTTGAAATATACATAAAGCATTCCATATTGTAAGTGTCAAAAAATGCACCAAATATATTGATGCTACACGGCGCGCACTTACTAATTGTATAGTAAGTAATAAAATAGTGAACAAATGCTTGATTAGAAAAATAAGTAGAGATTTGAATGTAAATAGAAAAACACTAATGAAAGCAATAAGGAGACATAAAATTCTTAAGTCAGCTAATAACATTGACTATTGGGCATTCTCTAGTAGACTCCCACAAAAAGAAAAAGATACATTTGATATTATAAAATAATTACTTGTAAATTTTTGGAATGAGAACACAAGGGTTTCACCAAATAGAAGAGATACAATAAAAATAAGAATAGGTTCTCGTAATCATGCAGCACATGTAAAACATTTATTGGATATTACTCAACCACAATTTTTCTCTAAGTTTTAGAATGAAAATCTAGAAATTAACATTAGCCAAATATTTTTTGAAATGAAAAACCCTTTTACATGAAAATCAATCACTCACGTATCACTTGTTGATGTAGGCATCATATTAAATTTTCAATACATTATGATGTTTTTTGTCAAGTATGTTGTGTTTTACATACTAACATCATGTTGCAAGAGTGTGGATTAAATGTCCCACCAAAATCTGCAAGGGAATTTATTCCTACCATATTTTGTGAAAGATCAATTAGATAATTTTTTTTATAACAAATCATGTTTGGATGGAACACACAAGGTATATTGTGATGGCTTGCCAAAATTGAAATTTTATTCCCATGAGGAGAGTACAAATGCAATAGAAAAATAATTAGTTGGTTTCATCAAATATAAATATGTGGCATATCAATTTAAATATGGAAACTAATCTAAGTGGTACGAGCTTGTTACAGAATAATTACATGAATTAGAATATATGGTCAAATTTATAGAGAAAATTGTTATGAGTATGCAAGGCACACACATAGAGCTCGATGGTTGGATGAACAATTCAAGTTAAACAAGGAACCATTCTCACTTGGCACTATTATTTTATTAGTTGACTTCACATATAATTACTCATTGCACCCACAAATGGAGGTTCAATCACAATATTTCATGCATATAACATTCATGCACTCTCCGGAAAGCACTAAGCAAGATCAAAAATATTAAGAGAGCATCATTTCTAAATTAGTGATGATTGAACACATTCTACAGAATATGTGTAAGGTTTTTTGTAGCGGTTTTATGTGAAGTTAGTTGAGAGGAACATTGTTTTCAATCAACATTGCATTTGTTCGGATAACTGCACATAACAATTTAAGAATGCACAGATGTTTTATTGGCTAAGCAGGATGCACATAGAAACAATTGTAAAACATATTTACAGTTTTACTAAGGCATGACATGGGAAAGGATAACATGATGGTGCAGGAGCATGTGTGAAAATAGCCCTTACAAGAGAAGAATTGAAGTTCAAAGATGGTGTAAAATTTACAGGTACAGAAAGCATTGTTTATTAGTGTAACAAGAACATGGACCATGAATCTCAAGAGAGCTCAATAGTTTGTTTATATTTTTGGTTGATAGAGGAACAACATTTGTCAAGCTATGAAGATTGTATGACAGTTAAAAAATCAAGTGATATGCACTCATTCCATAGTTCAAATGTGAGTTATTTCACTATTCATACTAGGTGCATGGCATGTTTTTGTATATCATGCATTGATTTTGTGTGGAATTAATGTGCTTCATAGGAGTGGATGGACGAATGGACTTGTAAACCTCTAATTCCAATCGACACATATCAAGTTCCACGAGCATTACAACTTACAGTGTCTTCAGATCATATGACAACATCACCTGACTTTGATCAAGTATCTGATAAAGTGCAACAAGGTACATACATGTATCATGTTATAAATTTATAAATTATTAAATGATAATCTCTTAATTTATTATAAATTTGAGTTTAGTTTTATATTGTGATGTGTAGATGCCTATAATTTGGTCTACATGATCTTATTACTGATATCATACTAATTATCCTAGTCTCGTGTCAATTTACTACACTACGTCGGTAAATCACCCTTTATAGCCTCTTCTAAACCCCCTAAATCTATTAATCCCTCTCTAACCAGCTTCTATAAGCTTTTTTCCCTTTAATTAACCTTGTTTAGGTTAATTAAACCTCCTGTTGACCTCCTAAGGAGAATTTTACTTTCTAAACAAATATCTCACCTTTTCAAAATAGCCACTTGGCCTTCCAAACCCAGTTCACACCTCAAAATGTGCTTTTTCTGAAAAACACCTTTTTGGCTCCTTTTTAATCCCGCATGCATCCAAAAGACCTTTTTCTCCAAACCAAAAACTATAAATAGAAGGGTACCCCTCCCACCTTTTCATAAGAACTCTCTCTCTCTCTCATCTCATTTCTCATTCAAATTATTCTTCAGTCATTTCATTTCATATTTGAGCTATTTCAAATCTTTAGGTAAATGGGAGAAGCCATTAATGGTGAGCTTCCATTATTAAGCTTTTGAGACATCCATAAACACATAACTGATTGCTAGAGCTTTAATAGGTTCATTTATAGATAGCTTTCATGGAGTATGGAACTAATACAGTCATGTTTAGAGGTTGATTGTTTATTTAAAGCTTTATATATGCATCCAAATAGGTAGCTCTTGTTTATCTCTAATATGATGGTGATTTGATTTGTTTGTTCCAAAGATTTTGGGGTTTCTTTAGAGATTCTTACCCCATGTTCATAGCTTTAACAAACTTTTCACTACACGCATTTGGCATGCCCAGTGGGAGTGATTGTTTTGATTTAACATTCATATGAGTGATCTTTGAATGATAAAACGACTGCATAGCATTACATCTAGAACACACTGGGATATTTTGACATTTCATAAAATGACTTACACAACATATGCCTAGATTTCATAAAACTTTGAAGGCATTCAGACAAAACCTAGTATCACTTTGACTAGTAATGCCTAAAATCATGAAAATGGCATCTAAACCAAACGAGTGCGACTTAGGAGAAAATCCTTTTGAATCCTTCCCATTTAGTGGAAATAAATTAGCACCTCTCTTTTCGCAGGTTAAAGACACAGAGCCATTGATTGATCATAGTGGAGAATAATATGATTCTTCTGAAGAACAACACCAATTAGACCTAGGTTAATTTGACGAGCTCCTTTATTATAACAGAGATCAAGAACTTGCAAGAGTCTTAGAATTAGGGGCTAAGCTTCCACAAGAACGCGAAGTGGAGATTAAGGTCATTAATCATAAAAAAAGAATGAAAAATCCCTCTTAGACATGGATAACCCCTTTGACATAGGGTACGATTCTAATTCTGGGAAACATCACAACATCGTTGAAGGAGACCTATCCAATCCAATTGGCGATCCACGACAACCTTATTACAAGGCTTCATGTAAAGTGAAGATTGAGCATAATTGCAAAGCTCCGCTGCCTCCTAATTTTGATGAAGAAGATTATCCTTTATTTGAAAAATAGATCCTTGAAAAGAAAATATTGAAACTAAGTCAAAAATTAGCAAACTTAGGCTCTTCAAATAGGAACATACATAAAGAAAAACTTAAGACCAAATCTAGTGAGTTCCACTTTGATCCATACGATGACACAAATTTTAAAGTTGCTAAGGTAAATAGACCAGTGTCACCTACCAAAGAAAAACTCATTCAACGGGAGTTACAATCAATGAAAGATACGCTTACTACACTACAGGAAGAAAACGTAGGACACAGTAGGAAGTACCTCTATGAAGAACTATGTCATTATCCCTTTGATAAAGACATGTTGCGGAAACCCTTCCCAAAGCATTTTTCCATTCCCAAGTTTGATAAATATAAAAGAAAAGGTGATCCTTGTGATCACATCAAGGACTTTTATATGGTTTTTCAAGAGGTTACATATAGTGATAATTTCTTAATATGGATCTTCCCTCACATCCTTGGAGCACTGGAATTAGAATGGTTCTTTAGTATACCCAAGGGATCCATCACAACATGGCCCGCCCTAATAGAAAGATTTGTGTGGCATTATTCCTTCAATGTGGAGAATTATATCACAATGAATGACCTTTACAACACAAGGAAGAAGCCCAACAAGACCTTTGGGAGCTTTTTACAATGATGGCGTGGGTTGGCTAGCTGTTTCCCATGTGCCTTGCTAGAAAAATAGCTAGTAAGCATATTCATTCCTAAACTAAACCTGGAGATAGCCTTCCATTTACAAATGCATTGTGGCTCTAACTTCGAAGAAGTTATAGAGAAGGATAGTCAAATTGAAAAGGCTCTCATCGCAAAAGGTACACTTAAACCAATCGTTAAAGAAAAAACATGAAACCAAACCCTCGGATAAACCAAAATTATTCAACAAGAACAAACATGTCATTGGTGAAGGCATTACGGACTCTAAGAGAGTCCAAGATGTATAGACTGGTCCGCTTTTAAAGATCTCACAAAAACCTCACCCAAAGGCACCCACCAAATTTATTTTCACGCCGATAACCGAATCATTATCATCTATACTTAAATAGTTAGACGTCATGAACATGGTGCAGTACCCAACCGTGACAATACCATATCTAGAGGATGTTCCAAAACCTGGTTGGTTTAAAGAGCATGAGTACTACTATTTCCATTGTGTTAAAGGACACATAATAGATAGGTGCTTATGACTACAACATTACATACAAGACCTCATCGAAGAAGGAAAAATCATTATAGACTCTCCCCCGGACTCGGGATAAGTTCCAAATGAGAAAATGGGTATCTTCAAAGAGCATTTCCTAACCATGTAGATAAGAAGAAGAGGAAACTAGATCAGAGAAAAACTTCCAATGACTATAGGATGACTACTTATGTTTATCCAATTGATGATAACCCCTTTGACTCCCTCAAAGGATGTATCCATTCATCTAATAAACCGGTCAATACTATTAGGATCTTAGAAAATAGTTGTGTAGTAGGGATGCAATGTGCTCATTTGATCATACCAGATCCCCTACCTGTCCCTCAGGAAGGTCAGTATAATTTAATAGAATAATTGGAGAAGACACCCACTAGGAAATTGATCTTAGATCTCCTCAAAATCTCTACTACCCATAAAAGCATATTGTATAAAATTCTACAAAGTTCGAGAGTCTCAATAGATGTAGATCCCACGCACCTTCAAGCCATGGTTACACACCTTGATTTCAATGATCATATCACTTTTGATCACGTTGTAATCCCATGTAATGACCCAGAGCACAACTTACCCCTATACTTAGAAGTGGTTGTTACCCGGAGTAAGATCAAGAGAATACTTGTGGATGGTGGATCGGGTCTAAATATTTGTACTTTGAAGCTAGTTAAGTAGCTAGGCCATTTAGAAACGGATCTAGGGGGCAAAACTATTACCATCACAGCTTATGATAATGAGGAGCGTGAGTTAGCAGGTACTATAGTAGTTTTGATGGAAGTAGGGCCGACTTGTCATGATACAAAGTTGCATGTCCTTGACTTGGATCTTCCATACAACATGCTCTTAGGACGCTCATGGATCCATACCATACAGGACATTCCTTCAACCTTCCATCAGTGTATCAAGATGTGCCATGAAGGATAGATAGTCACCATGCAGGGTGATCCAAAACCATTCAAGCATTGTAGGGCATTGCATAGTTTTTCTCGTGTAGCTTATGAATGCCCTTATGTGGATATTGTTATTCCTTTACAAACATAAGATGTCAAGGAATAGGTGGATCCAGATTCACTCACTCCTTGTAATCAAAACTTTCCTTCGTTGGTCAACCCTTTTACATCATGGGAGGAAATGTCTGCAAATTATGGTCCATGTGAACAATTCACTCTTCAACATGCCTTATTAATATCAGATCTATCATTATCACCCAGGACATATGGTAAACCCTACTTTCAGTTCAATAGCACTCGAGATAAATGCCCCAAACCACTGGAGAATTTCATTCCTAACAGTCTCATATATAAGGAAAAGATGTTAAAAGATCCCACTAGCTGAGTACCTGAGGGTACCATGGCTGCATGCCATCATGCCCTGCAGTATATCAAGGGCCATTGCATGATGTACGTCATGGGTTATAATGGGTTTGGATGTGGTATCAATGTGCAAGGAAGATTAGAACCCATTCTTATCCTTCATTTCAAATCTAACAGAAATGATATTGGAATAAGACCTCATTATGATCCACCCTTTGAGATCGATGCCACCTCTTTTGAACGTGAGGACGAATCATATCATTCGGATAGCGACACAGATTCCCAATGTATCCTCTACAAGGATCTTGCCTCCACTAACATATTTCCTTATTTAGTTGTCCTTACCTTATCTGAATCTAATCCTCAAACCAATTACCAAGTAACCCTTTTATATCCTGAACTTGTAGATTGGGATCAATAGTTTCACGTGCCAATCACTTTCTTTGAGAACAACAAAGCATTTGTAGACATTATGGGACTCAAGGATTCTATTCCGATCGGGGATCACAAGAAAGGATTTTCAATTCAACTATATGCCTACACATACTTTGTAGAAGAGGCAGAGATGCATTGATGCTTGAAGAAGAAAGTTGTAAGAAAGAGTAAGAATTCTTCAGAAAATCCTTGCAGAAAGATTAAATGCAAGTCTCATAGCGAAATTTTTTTTGAAGCGCTAGTAGATAAAAAACGAAGAAACTGTAGACGAAATGGTATATCCATTCAAAGATGATGATGAGCCACCTAAAGAGGTTGATCTTACTCTTCCCACTGATTCTACGCAGATGGAGGATGCTTCTAAAATGTTGGTTGAAGAAACAATCAGTGTCAACATTGGCTCGGAAGAGGAACCTAGAATGATAAAGTTGGGACCTGTTGGTATAATTTCTGGGTTTGCACCCTCTGCTCTAATTTCCATGTTCCATTTTGCTCCAAAACATTTCATTTGCTCGAATGGGTGATCTGCAAAAAAAAATTTCAGTTGAATTCCTTCAGAGTACCCTCATGTTGTTATTCTGCCCCATTTTGAAACAAAATCCAAGTTTCCCCCTTGTTGTGCCCCAATTTTTTCCATTTATACGGGCTGTGTCATTTTTTCCATTGTCGAATCATGAAAAACCCGTGTTTGATCGAATCTGAGTTTCTAGAAGTTGAAATCCTAATCCCCATGCCGAAATTCATGATAAAACGTGATTCAATCGATTCAAAACCGAGAATCCTGTCCTTTTGTGAAAAAATTTGATTTTAGGGGCACCCCATGTGTTTTCATGTTTTTGACGGGTATACGGGTGTCACCCGGCCATCAAAATTATCATTGTAACCTTTATGCTAACGTGGCACACTCTCGTTGGTCGGGGGAGGTCGAAAAATGTTATAACTTGTCATTTTTGAAATTTTGGCAAAGGGAAAAATTTTGTCTGCAGCCTCGCAGTGCTACAGTGATGTGCTTACGTGGCACGATTTGATTGGTTGATGGATAGGTGGGTGGCAGGCCACACTTAGGAAATTTTCTTCCATTTTGGAAAATTTCTCAAAATCAATTTTTTTCCCGAAGGCCCGCAAAAAATTGTATGATGACACGTGGCACAAGGAGGTCAATCGGAGAAGCGGGGACTTATGAGAATTTGAAAATTTTGGCTTCAAAATGCTAGAGGAAAAATTCGGCCCGAAAGCTCGCTCCCAATAAGAAATGGACATGTGTCCTAGAGGGTCAGCATGGAGAAGGATATAGTTGGAAAAATTTTGAAGTTTTTTTGGCTTCACAATGTCAAACAAAAAATGTTCGACCTGGAGGCTCGCATCGAATAAGAGAGTGACACGTATGCAGGATGAAATGGAGGGGCAGAGGTTTGGAGGATTTTGAAGTTTTTTAACTTTAAAAGGTAAAAAGAAATTTTTGAGGCTGAAGTCCCACCACTAATGAAAGGGGGACACGTGTCCCGGATTCGGCGGAGATGTGGAGTGCGCCGAGAAAATGAAAAAATTTACAAAGTTTGGCGAAAAATCTCAAAACCAAAAATTTGTCCCTAGCCCCGAACGAGAAAGGTTGAAGGTGTCCCCCCACATCCAATCAAGGGGCGACACATGGCACATTTCAAAGGGGAAAAAGGAGAGCATGGGCTTGCAAAGTTCTTGGTGACTTGCGGAGTTTTAAAGGCAAATTTGGAGGGTCGGCTCCGCACCCAATGGGAAACTGCCACGTGGCCAAGGGAGCAGCGGGTGTTTGGACCCGTGGAGGTTTTTGAGAAAATTTTCCTTTTCTCAAAAAAGGAGAAAAAGTCATCATTTTGGTCTGCGATCTTCAGTAGGGCCCACAAGAGGACACGTGGCGTGTCTAGGGGGCTCACGGGGAAAATTTTCAAATTTTTCCCAAAGTTCAAAAAAGGTTTCAAATGCAATTTTAGAGGCATAACCCTGAGCCAATCATCTTGCGACACGTGTCCAGCCCTATCAGAGTTCAAAAGGGTAATTTTGGCCTATGCATGTGGAATCCCATCGGACACGTGGAGGGTAGAGATTTAAAATTGATTTAATCGACGACAATTGTGCGTTTTGGTCTTTGGCCGCCATTGGAGCTCCAAAGAACTTGGAATTGTCATTTTTGCACCAAATCACATGAAATTTTATACGATTCTGCATCCCTTCGGCCTTTTGAATGCAATGGAATCATCCATTTGAGCTAATTTGGTGCCCTATGATGTTTTTCGTGAAATATTTTTCTCAACCCGTGTAAAAAACGTGAAAGGTAAAAAATTAAAAGTTGCATAGTTAAAATGAAGAGGGAAAAAGGTGGGAAATGATTGCAAATGCAAGCTAGCATGGTGGAATGACAAAAATGTGACCCCGAGTGGATAAGGATCCAAGCTCATGAAATATTTTAAAATATTTGTGCATCTCTGGCATTTTGCGAGCCGTCTTACAATTGTATTTCATTTTTCATCAAATGGATAGGGTTTTGTAACAAATTTGATCCCTTTGGCATATTCTTTGCTTGGGATGTAAGGATCCAAGCTAGCAAAGGGTATATGATGTAATTTGAAGATATTTTTAAAGGTTGTTGAGAATTTTGGGAGAAGGAGAGAATAATTTTCACGTGGAAAACTGGAAGAAGTCCATTTCCTTTTGGAGAAACTGCCTGAGAGCCATTTTTTATTCCTGTTTGCATCAAATGTTCATCATGTTGAGTTGGTTTCAGCTGTTAAGCCATCAAAAAGCTTTGAGATTGTCTAAATAACATTCCCTTGCTGATACATTTCATCAAATTTTTGGATTAACTGGTTTTATCTCTTGGCAAAGCTTTCATACACTTGTATTTCAGTATGTTTTCAATTTGTGTTTCATGCTTATGTTGCAATCTTGTGTTTGGGATATTTATTGGTCATACATGGTCTTATTTCTTGTAGAGGGTTTGAAGGCATTTGCAATCTTCCATTCAAAAGAGCATTCATTTGAGTGAGGATAAACAGATTTAAATTCATCTTACCTACTTGTATAAGCTACTTCACAATCTAGGGAGTGTTCCCTACACTTTGAGTAGTGTGCCTCCTAATCAAGCTCCACACAATTCTCCACCATCAATGCCCAAACATTGGCATACTCGATCCTATAACCACTTATCCACTCTCCCTCGTCACTAAAGGCATTGGAGCTTGTCGTCATATGGTAAATCTTCAGTTGGTTCGTCTTGGTGGACCTTATAGGTGTAGGGCAATGTTCAAATGGATTTGCCTCAATCGCTTGGGTTGGAGTTATTTTTTCCTTAACTTTTGTTAGTAACAATCTTGACAGAAGCGAGTGAGTGTTATCTGATCTATCTTTGGATGAACCTCTTTCGTGGGTTTTTTCCCTAAAGATAATCTATCCCCAGTTTCCATAAATATATGTGTGATATATCCCACTTACTATTTTAATTAATAATACTCATATTTATCCGTACATTTACTAACTATTTTATATTGTTGTTTTTGGATTTATATATACTAATTAGTCAACTTCTTCGCAAAAATAATATAATATATCAACCAGTTCCAATAAAATACCTTATTGGGTGTGTACATTGAACCACGCCTACCATAAGTAATACCAAGTCACACGTTGAGAGGAATGAAAAAAAAGCGGTTCTCATCCTCGATGTCCCATCCTATCCACCTTTACTATTTTTGGCTCCAGTTACTTTGGATCCCCTTTAAGTTGTTGGTGGAATTTGTTGATTTTAATCACATTTCTTGTCAAGCAAGACTCGAGAAAAAGACCAGTGCACCCCCGTGGGCCCCACCCCTTTTCATATTTAATCTTATCCCTACGTTTTCTCCCAACGGCTATATTTTATAGCGAACAAAAAGCGTGAATAACGGAATACGTAACGAGGGTGGAAGTTTCCCGGCGAGTCGCGACGGAGCGGGAGAACGACTTGACCCAACGGGGTTTCGTAAGTGGTGACATTGTCAAGGGACGGAGGAGGAGAAGAGGAGTTTTTTCAAGCACGTGCTCGGATACATTGACCCTGTACTCCCCTGCTCGCGTCATCCATCACGTGATGGCCCCATTTCTTCATGGCACTCGGATTCTTCTTGTCTCCTTCTCTGCTCCTTCTCATCTCTCCCCTCTTACCAGAGAAATTTGGGGGTTGGTGCAGTCTCTTCTCATAAATAGATTCATTCTCTGTGGGAGGGTTAATTAGGTATTCTTCCTCATCAGAAAGAAATTTTGTGTCTGCGATTATGTCCGGGAGAAGAAATCCGCGGCTGAACATACCAATTCCGACTCGGGCGGAGTCGTTCCCGCAGGGTCTTCACAGGCTTCCCCTGCCACCGGCGGCTCTCATGGCCGGCACGGCGGCCAGTAAGGACGTGGAAGAGCTTTCGGATCTGGAGCGGCTGGAGATCCTGGGGCACGGAAGCGGCGGAAATGTTTACAAAGTCCGTCACAGGAAGACGGCGGCGATGTACGCACTGAAGGTCATCCATGGCAACCACGATCAGAACATCAGGGGTCACATAATCCGCGAGATGGAGATCCTGAAGAAGACGGATTCCCCTTTCGTCGTCAAATGCCACGGAATTTTCGACAAGGGAGAAGAGATCCACTTCGTGCTGGAATACATGGACGGCGGATCGCTCCTGAATGTGGTGCAGGAGAGGCGCATGTCGGAGCGGTTTCTGTCCTCGGTGGCACGCCAGGTGTTGGAAGGGCTCAAGTATCTCCACCGCCAGAAGATCGTGCACAGAGACATTAAACCCTCGAATCTGCTGGTTAACCGGAAGCAGGAGGTGAAGATTGCGGATTTCGGCGTGAGCAGAATCCTGTCGCAGACGCTGGATCCCTGTAATACATACGTGGGAACCTGCGCGTACATGAGCCCGGAGAGATTCGACCCGGACAGCTATGGCGGGCGCTACGACGGTTACGCGGGGGACATATGGAGCTTGGGGCTGAGCCTGCTGGAGTGCTTCACGGGTCATTTCCCCTTCCTGGCTCCGGGGCAGAAGGCGGACTGGCCCACGCTCATGTGCGCCATCTGCTACGGGGACCCGCCATCGCCGCCCGCCACCGCCTCTGCGGATTTCCAGAACTTTATCCGCTGCTGCCTTCACAAAGACGCCAGGAAGAGATGGACCGCCGCTCGGCTTCTGGAACATCCTTTTATTTGCACCAGCGCGCTCGCCCTCTCCTCGTCCATGCGGACGCTCACCATCTGAATCAACAACCCATTTATTTTTCCTTTGACCAAATCTTATTCGATTTGCCCTGCTATGCGCAGTGGATCTCATTGTCCTGCCGCCACAGGCTGATACAAAGACACGAACGAATTTTGCATGCGTACCAGGACGAACACTACCTATCCTTTGATAGGTTTTGTGTGTAAAAAAATAATTTCATTATAAATTTCCGTAAACCATTTTGTGTTTAACTTTTTCTCACCAAATTCCTCTCCCATTACTTCACTCCAGGTTTCCCTTGTTAGCAATTTAGGTTTTTTTCAATAAGGGAGTTGGCAACGTCACCAATATGTGAGCTATATGTATGAATTGCTCTAAAACACACAAAATTGCACTTAATTAGTTGATAGCATATTTTAATGCGAGAAACTTTGTGGTATAAGTCTAATACGATAGACCCGAAATTGTGCGGAATAGAACTCTACTAGAGCTACAGACTACACCTTCTGTGTTTACTTGCATTTAAGAACACACACAACACAATGGCATTCTTGCAAATCGATGGGTTAAATTAACGGAATCACGACGACTCTTGCACCAAAAGGAAATTTACTATAACACGAGAGCAAACAAACAATGCAAGAAACAACTACAAAGAATGTATGTCTTGTTAACTCATGCATGACAAAACAACCCAAAGTGCAACAATGCAGGCCCAAAGCCAAGTACTCTTATTTGTCCCTAGCCCAAAGTACAAGGAGGCAACAATAGGCCACAGACAACCACTGAGTCGAGCTCAGCCGATAATGCTCGACAACCATTCGGACGATTACAATGAACAATCCCCTCTCATGGTCTTGACCACTCTCTGTCTACAAGAACCCAGCTTCACAAGATCTAAAGACCAACAAAAATTGTACACCTAGAAATTTTACGTGATTCAGCCCACTTGGTAGTTTCCATAGGATTCCACCCAAATAATAGTTTTCACAGCATTCTGCCCACTTGGTAGTTTTAAGGGATTTCGCCCATAATAATTTGATGAGGTTTCGCCCACCTTTCGGGCAACTCACTAACCAACTTTCCTATCAGTGCTCTTGTCAGCTCGCTTACCCGACTTGCCTACCTAGCTTGACAACCAACTTGTCATCCAACTTGCCATCTAGCTCGCTAGTCAACTTGCCAACTTGGTTCATCGAATGCACACCATAAATTCCCCCACTTGAAATCGGTGACGCCCGTGACGCTGTGAAGACCCAACCCCAAGTAGTCTGGAAGAAGTCCCCTATTCAACCCCATAATAGAGCCAAGGGACGAAGGCCCACATTCCTTGCAAGAAACCTTCTGACCTCGCCTATGTAGTTCCCAAGGGATTTCCTGCCCCCAGGGGTTAAAGTAAGACCAACCCAACACATTAGGAACTCCCTTAACTTCCCATTACCCTAGCCTTCAATCTTCACCTCAAGTGTCAACTCTAACTCCTGATCTGACTTCTCGATCATGTTTGGAGGTGGATGATTTTGCTCGACACCATCTCGGCTCAACTTCATTAACACCACAAATAGGTTTCAACTGGTTCACATGAAATGCATCCATGTATCTAGGCAATACAGACAACACAGGCCACAAACACATGTGGCCCAACAAACTGGAAAAGCAAGGACTTAACTATTTCAGGAGGAACCATGACAACTCATGGCTCCAACCACAACACTTCCCTACTTTTAACTTCCAATTTCATGGATTGTCTAGACTGTTTTGCACCCTTCTTCATGTAACCACCTGTTTCTCACAAGTACAATCTCACAAGATCAACTCGCTCTTGCCAATCCACAAGGGTGTGGAAAAGGATACTTGTTTTTGATGGTTAACTTCTTCAAGACTCTGTAATCCACGCAAAGCCTAAGTGCCCCATCAAAGTTCCATTGAAATAGTATTGGTGCTCCATACATGGAACACAAATGATGATGATTCTTCATAGTCAACAACATTTCCAACTACCTCTTCAATTCAATCACCATAGGTCCATACAGTAGGTCTAGAACCCTCATAGAGGGATTTCCATTAGAACCAACACAATGGGATGATATATTGTTCTTCCTCGGTGATAAATACGGTGACAACTCCTTGGGCATGCAGTTATGGTAAATGTGAAGAACCCTCTCCACACTAACTGAAATAGGAACCTACCGTCCCTTCCACATCCCAACCACCAAATCAAGCATTGCTTTGATATGTTAGGTTGTGGAGCGAAATAGGTTCATTGGAGCATGCATTACAAAGTGACTGGGTTACACGGTGACCGACATCGGTCAGACAGTGATCGACATCGGTTAGGCAGTGACCGGCATCGGTCAGGCAGTAACCGACATCGGTTACATGTGCGGGAGTGTTTTATTTATAAGTCACGGGATTTAATATAGCTTTTGTTTTAAAGCAAATATATTGGATGTATTTGTATGGCTATTGTGCCCTAAGTTTGTCTAGGCTTATATAAGTTAGAAAACTAGGGTTAGATGTGTTAGAAGTGAAGAAGAACATAATCCTTGGTTAAAAGGATGAAGAAAAAGAAGAAAAAGAAAAAAGCAGATTGCATGAAGACAAGAGCTTTCATATAGAGAAGCTGAACAGAAGGAAAGTGCAGGTACACTGTTGGTGAGAAGATAGTATTATCTTCTACTGTATTTCTTTTGTATTATTTAGTCTATGTAATGGATTGCATAGTATGCAAAGCACTTAATGTTTCTTCTTGATAGATCCACAGGTTGTTGTGAGATCATGTTATTGCTCATTCTTGTAGATCCACATGTTGTGAGATCTTGTATTACAGATCCATGAGATCATGATGTATTGTTGATCCATATGAATCTAGTATTGTAGAGGAAGTTGTATTCATGTTTCCACAAGTTGATGCAATGATGGTGGAGAGACTTATTTCTTGGCGCACGGTTACATTTGCACAGTGGTAGACCTTTCTAGAGGTCTTATTTGCAAATTCACAGTACAGTGAGAGCTTGGTTGCATAATGGCAGATGCAAGGTAGCTTCAGGTATGTGAGATTTGGTGGTGTTTCAGAGGCATGGTTGTAGTGCATTCACGTAGATCTGATTAGAGATTTGGAGGAGACACAAGTGGTCGTATGGAAGAACGGTTTAGTGTACTCAGGAAGATCTAGTTGGAGATCTGGGAGGAAGAGATGCTCTTGTAGAGATAGTCTGGAGGAAGTCCCCTATTCAGCCCCGTAACAGAGCCAAGGGACCAAACCCCACATTCCTTGCAAGAAACCTTCTGACCTCGCCTATGTAGTTCCCAAGGGATTTCTTGCCCCCAGGTGTTAAAGTAAGACCAACCCAACACATTAAGAACTCCCTTAACTGCCCACTAGCACAACCCTCAATCTTCACCTCAAGTGTCAACTCCAACTCTTGATCTGAGTTTTCGATCACGTTTAGAGGTGGATGATTTGGCGGACACCATCTTGGCTTAACTTCATTAACAACACAAATAGGTTCCAGCCGATTCACCTGAAATGTCTCCATGTATTTAAGCAAGTACAGGCAACACAAGCCACAAACACATATGACCCAATGAACTGGAAAAACAAGGACTTAACTGTTTCAGGAGGAACCATGCCAACTCATGGCTCCAACCACAACACTTCCCTACTTCTAACTTCCAATTTCATGGATTGTCTAGACTGTTCTGCACCCTTCTGCATGTAATCACATGCTTCTCACAAGTACAATCGCACAAGATCAGCTCACTCTTTCCAATCCACAAGGGTGTGGAAAAGGATACTTGTTCTTGATGGTTAACTTCTTCAAGACTCTACAATCCACGCAAAGCCTAAGTGCCCCATCAAAGTTCCACTGAAATAGTACTGGTGCTCCATACATGGAGTGCAAAGGATGAGGATTCTTGATAGTCAACAACACTTCCAACTGCCTCTTCAATTCAATCACCACAAGTTCAAAACCCTCATAGAGGGCTTGGTATTAGAACCAACACAATGCGATGATATATTGTTATTCCTTGGTGACAAATACGGTGAAAACTTCTTGGGCATGTGGTTATGGTAAATGTGAAGAACCCTCTTCACACTAATTGAAATAGGAATCTACCGTCCCTTCAACATCCCAACCACCAAATCAAGCACTGGTTTAATACCTGGACTAGTTTCCCCAATTCTATGCAAACCTCTCACATACTCACAACTAAACACCCCTGCACTTCCCTTGTTGTCTTCTCTACATTGTCCTTCACCATGCACACTTGCTTTGGATCCAACATAACCACTACTTGGATGAGGAAAGAATGTCACTTTACCCTTTCAAATAAACTTTTATCCAACACTAGCCCAAAAACATCCACTTAAATCATGGACAAGTCCATCTTTCCTTTCCACTTGTCGACTTGCATCATGTAGAGATGACTAAAACCATGGTTGATACGGTAATTATTTCAAGCCACTCGGTATCTCCAGACGACTGGAGTCCCAGCTCTTGAACTCATGAATTGTAACACCATTGCAGGTCACACTCGTTTCCACAAGGCATCACAATTCTCTTTCTCTTGATAACCACCTCCACAACATTCAACCCACACAAGTCACTACCACCATCATCTAACCAAGACTCAAGCTTCTTCATTGCTTTGAGCCCAAACCGAGCATGCAAACTTGCTTCTCACAACGTTCATCTGGATCCTCCATTTGAACTACCAACACCCCTTGCCACTTTAGAAAATCTTAGTTGTAATGTACTCCACTACATGTCTACCATTTCGGATGGAAAACCTTTCCCACCCACTGCTCAATCTTATGATTTCTCGTTGTAACTCCTAGAGTTGTTGATAGACATATGAGATCCCTTTGATGACTACTAAATAGTCTTTCCTCACTAGTTACCACTATGTAGCTTCACTGAAGAAATACTCCACCCCTTAACAATGCTACAGTTTTAAGCACAAGGTCTCTGGGTCTACATGGATGAAATCACATCTCTCAAACTGAAAAGATTATTAGCTAAAATAACGGCTTCACTGACTTCCAACGCTACATGGAAACAAATCTCTACATGCCCATGAAAAAAGACCATTTTTGAATTGAAACAATTTACTACCTCTGACATGTTGATCACCAACATAAGGTTCTGAAAAGACTTGATAAACTCTCTCATCTTCTCCATCTACTTCATCCTAATCAACTTGATCCTCCCAAGAGTACAGCTTCCCCGTTGTCCTCTCCAATGCAATATCATTCGTCAAGGTTCTACACCAAACCTATGCCATACATATGAGGTATTTTTTGCAATGTGCACCATTTGTGCACTTGACAGTCCTCCACACCTTGCTAGATACTCCCCTAGATTCCAAAAGAAAATATCCAATAGATAAACATCTCATGCTCCATCATAGCACAATGGGTTCTTCAACTTGAGGAGCTTCCAAAGTGAAGAAGATCTGAACATTAGTTCCTTCGCCAAACTCAGTGTCACTGCTTGCCACAAAGTCACTTCATCCTATATCCTATAGTTTGGAACACCAAAATCTCCCCCAACTTGCCACTAAGTTCAACAATTGTCCCTTCCACGACCACTACCTTCTCCGTGAGCTTGTTGAATCTACACCAACGTGCTGCTCCAAACCTTGGAACATGGCACCAACTTGCTCATAAAGGCCATCTGCAACTTCGAATCTTGACTTACTACAGTGACGAATGCCACCAACTCCACCACAATCATTGCCCTTTGCTGGTAACATTTTAGGACATTGTAGATAGTGATCCTGTTAGACTGACTCACAAAACCAGTGAGACATAAACAAGGTCAAAGGTGAACAAAACACATTAGACGAGGTAAACACGACCTAACCTAGACACAAACTTGTTCTTTGATACCAATTATCATGGGGCCAACTCAACAGAGCCGAAACCGTGTGGCACCATTTGCTCAATTCACGTCCCTATGTGGGAATAGAACTCTACTAGAGCTACGGACTACGCCTTCAATGTTTACCTGCACAAGAACACAAACAATCCAATGACATTTTTGCAAATTGATGGGTTAAATTGGTGGAAGCACAACAACACTTACATCGAAAGGAAATTTACTCTAACATGAGAGCAAACAAACTATGCAAGAAACAAATGGGAGAATGTATGTCTTATTAACTCATGCATGACAAAACAACCCAAAGTACAACAAGGGAGACCCCTGGCCAAGTACTCTTACAGGACAAACCATTTGATAGACTAGCCATCAATGTGATGCAATGAGGGAGAGAAAAAGGCATATTAAACCCATCTTTGCAACTGAAGCAAAAGTCTCAGAGTAATCCACCCCTTCGACTTGTGATAACCCCTTTCCTATAAAATGGACCCTATGCTTATCTACATAACCATTTGCTGCATATTTGGTCTTATAGACCCATTTACAATGGAGAGTGTTTTCTTCCCTTAGGAAGAGCAACTAATTCCCATGTGTTATTGTTCGCGAGTTAAGAATACTTATCCTTCATAGTAGCTTCCCACCTAGGTTTACTTGTTACCTTAGAAAATAATATTGGATAAGTAGATATTTCTTAGCTCATAAGAGCAATACCAGAAGTCTCAAACTGAGTGCGACGAGGATAAGAGGGATTACCAACCAAAGAACCAATTGCTTGCAAGGTAGATTATGCCCACTTGGGCAAGTTATGTGTAGGAGGATGAAGCAGAACAATATAATCATGTGTGTCTTCATCAAAATTAGGAAGTATACCTTCCCTATCAAGAGAAGGAGGCGAAGACAATGATGGAGAAGGCTCAAAAATTGGATGCGAAGGAATGAGATTCACACCAACTCTAACATCTCATCTAAATAAGACATCATGTGTGATGTGATCAAATAGGCAGTATGCTTTTACATTCTCACAATGACCAACAACATGAACTCTTAGCTCTTCTTCTTCATATATTTACACTTATCATCAGGAACAAATGCAAACACCTCACTTCCAAAATACACAAAATCTAGAAACATCAGGTTTCTCACTTGACTAAGATTCTTAAGGAGTCTTGTTTTGCACTACCTTGTGGGGAATGCAGTTCTAGATGTAATTTACACAATTTACTTCTAAAGCCTAGAACTCATATGGTAAGTCCTTAGATTGTATCATGCAATTTTCCATCTCCTTGAGTGTTCTCTTTTCCATTCCTCCATTCTGTTGAGGGGTGTACAATATTGTGTATGGATGTTGAATACTGCGATCAGTACAAAAATAATGAAAAACATTACTTATATATTCCCCCCATTGTTAGTGGGGAGCTTTTTCAATGGAAGTCTTGATTGCTTCTCGACAAAAACCTTGAAGACTTTGAAGTTCTCCAACACTTCTTTTTTACAAAAAAAATGACTTAGTGAGAGTCAAATCACTATGTACTAACTCAAGTGGAGATGTGGCTCTTGAAGCTTGTTCCTTTGGAAAGGAATTATGGTGTTGTTTTCCAAGCATGCATCTTGGGCAAACACCATCACTACTAAAGACCTTTGGAATTCTTTTCACCATTCTTTGTGAGCTTAGTTGCTTGCAAATACTTGTAATTCAAGTGACCAAAGCGTTCGTGCCATAGTTTGCTCATTGTGTCAGCATGAACAACAAGTGATAACCATGTAGATGTATCAAACTTATCAAATACATCGAGGTGTGAATGATGGTCCACCACCCTTGTAGCTACAACATCCTGTGAATTAGATAATTCTTTAATTACAACATGTTGTGAAGTGAACTCCATGGTTTTCCCAGAACCAAAATTACAAATATGATAAATTGACAACAAATTAGATGGAATTTAAGGTACCAAGAGTACATCATTGATGTAGTAATCCTACATTTGCACTGAATTGCAACCCTAATCTTGCACGTTGCCATGTGAAAGCTCAAAAGTCCCCAACACTGTCAAATTAACTTGGGAAGGAGATATGTTGAATTTTGTGCATGTATATAATTAAAACAATGGGCCACACTTTCAGCTAATCCAAGCTTGGATAGGTCGTAGGACGTTGAGGATGTGGGTTCGAGTCATAGAGGTCCATTTTACCTTTTAGTTATAAAATATAAATACATATTGCCGTACACATGATTGGAGTACTTGTAGCACAAGTGGAAGCAATGTTTCCACTTACAAGAATGAATGACCTAATGTACTCTCCCTACAAAAATAAAAATTTCGGCTAGATAGACTGACACTTAGGTAGGGGTCCCATGGAGGGGGCTGCTCCTCCTAATTTTGTTGAGCGAGTGGTCCCATGACAAAATAAATTTAGGGAAACAAGAAATTTTAGAATATTTTCCTAAAAACAAGGAGCACTATGTTTTTAAGAGGAGAGTTTAAGGGGATGGTAAAAAGGGGAGGCTAGAAGTTTCTCCCACCCACTTCTATTTTGTATGAACATATTATGCCAAATGTCAATTTATAAATGAGCAAATTTGTTTCAATTTTTTTTCGTAAATTAAAATATAACATTGTAAAACTTCTCCCCTAAAAAATTGCAGCATACTCTCAAAAGAAACTTTTACTTTTACTATAAATACTCCTAAAATTACTCTTCAGGCCAGCTAAGAAATTTTAGGAGCCCCACTCCCATGGGACCAGACGCAGAAACTGGCCATCCTTATCCAGCACGCACAAAGCTGGTAGGGCCACGCTTTGGACCAATGGCCTAATTAATAAAAAAAACATTAATTTATTTCTAATTTGCCATTGGCCCAGAGGGTGGGCCCTACCAGCTTTGTGCGGGTTGGTTACGGCCAGTTGCAGAAACTATCAAGTGTGGAGTGAGAATAAAATAAGAATACAGTGAAACTACATTACTTGTAAGAAGCTCTGTTTGAGAATTATAATTACAAAAGAAAGCTTTGATTTGAGCTCATAGTTTGTGCAGAGTCTGCACATGTTGTATTGCGCACCTGTAGATTCTGTTTGCTGAGTAACATACACTGTAATGCCATTCTAGGCTAGAAATCAATGAAAGAGTGCTGTATTGTGATAAATCCCCTGTTTTATTCACATAGCTGCAAGGTAGGACTCTAGTTATTTGCCTAATACTATCCCAGGTTAACACCACTTCGCGTATTGGCTTGCAGTTGATCCGCAGTCAGCAGGTATTGTAACTTCTAGATTTGTTGATCAGACTGCTGCTTGGGAGCTTTAACTCTGGTTTTTTTATACATGACTACCAAATGTTGATAAATTTTTGTGACAGATGGACTGGGATATGATTCTGATGGCATTTCAAGACTCTTGTTGAATCCTTATGCAGCTTCGGAACAGAGACAAGAGGGCATACTCTTAATCCTAGCGATCAGAAACAAATAGGGAAACCAAATGATCTTAGAAGAATACAAATCAATAGTTTATAAGTGAGATGGATTAACTGAATCGTAGCACTCTAATGTAAATGTAAAATTGTAAACACACGATACATATAACATTACTGCTCCAATCATACAAGACTGTGTGATGATGAAGCACCCCTTTGCAGAAGTTAAGTTGATTTACAAGTTTTTAGCACGAGTAGTAGCTTTCAGACCTTGGGGAGCAATCCCAGTGGTCCATGAAGAAGGAAACCAATTCAAATAGATCTTCCTCAGGACTCTGATGCTCTGTTCTTGGATACAACCTCCACCGCCATCTTAGCTAAATTTCTAATTCTACCCAACACAAGATTTGGAAAATGGCACTTAAGATTCTGTATTTTGTTGGCTAGTAATTGTGTATGCCAAAGTGAGTCTGAAGGACTAGTTGCTTGTATAAAAGGAGAAGAGGAACATCAGAATTTCCCTTTACAATTATAGAGTGAATAGCAACTTTTGCTCCTGAAATGGTTGTTTCCGTTTCAGCAATATTGTTCATCACAACACCATAATTAGTTGCATAAACCAAAATAATCTTCCCATAAGCATTTCAAAAATAGCTTCCTCCACTGTTTATTCCTGAATTTTCAATTTTAGCACCGTCAAAATTGAGCTTAAGAAAAAATAGAGGTCAAAGCTAACAAAAAAGTTCTGCAGATTGTTCTTTGAAAATTGATGCAAGGGCACCCGGTTCTGCAAGGAATCTTGCGTCAACCAAAAACATGTACGGTGTGTTTGTGTACACTGGCCAACATGTTTGCTGTTTTGGCATGGTGCAAGTTGGTCCAAGTGTAGCATCAGCACTCCAGCACTTTAAGGGATCAGTTTCAGTCAACAACATGGTTTCAACATGGTTTTGTTATTCGTTTGTTGGTAGTTAGTCTTCATGAAGTGCTTGTGCTTGTTGAAGGCCTAAAACTGATGGGCTTTGGAATAGAGACAAAAACATCATTTTAGATACATAAAAACCAGAATGTGATTGTATATTTAGATTCTTTTAAATAAGTTACAAGTTCAACAAAAAAGGCAGTGAATTTCGAGTTCGTATGCAAAAGTTATGGCCCTAGAAGGTTTTAGGGTTAAAAAAGTTACGAGTTCAAAAAGGCAGTGGATTTCAAGCTCGTATGCAAAAGTTTAGGCCCTAGAAAATTTTAGGATTTGACGGTCTACACAAAAGGGTAGTTATGCAACTGCTGGTCTACATAAATAAGCAGTTTTACCCCTCAAGAATACAAAAAGAAAGTATCCACACAGAAAGCAAGATTGTCAATTGTTGACCATTTTCAAGTTGCTTGGGAGTGTGAAGAGACACTGAAGATGTCAAGGAATGTCAAAAATTTCCGAAATGATCAGTAAGAGAGTTTCAGTCGGGGAAAGCCTCAAGAAAACAAGGGAGAGATTTGGAAGAGTTAACTCTCCAAGAAAAGTGAGAGGTGAGAGAGTCCAGCTAAGGGGAAGAACAGAGTGACTGTTCTCATGAATTGAGACTAGAAAGAGTTGTGTGAAGTCCATTGAGGGAATATGTGTTGTAATGTTCATCTTCATTTTTTCATAACTCTCTAAAGCAATGGTTTCTTGCTGTAATGGAGTCATTTCATACAAAAGAGAATGAATTTTGTGTTCAAGTCCGAGTGGGAGTGTCTGAGAGTGTGTCGCTATCAAGAGCCTGCATGGATAGTATACTATATAAAATTAAACCAACATGGTAGATTTTGTTAACATACTCTTTTCACTTTGACAGAGAGATTTGGTTAAAATATGAGATTTAATTTGTGGTTTAGTGCAATGTCTAATTATAGGACAACAGTTTCTTACCTTATTTCAGCTTTAGGTCTCATAGACTGTTGAGTGTCATGGACATTATTAAAATCTTTCATTCATACATTCATACCCAATGAGTCAACGAGTCAACAGTAAATAGCCGACCACCCCCTTTTTAACACTCATAAGCATACAGAAATGCCAAACACTCTCCTCCTTTAAACACTGCCAATGGAAAAGCGTGGAAAAAAGTAGCACCATGCTGGCTGGATAGGGGCTTAATGGGTCCCTTGGGGACAGATGCTGAACTTTAAAAGCATTTTGTGGATAAATTCCCAAGAACATTAGTGTAACCGACACAATTGGACAATGAGAGGAGTCAATTAAATTCACACCTTCCTGTAAAATATTTCTTATGCCATTAAAACTTCACTTCTTGTCCATTAAACCAGGCTGTCATAGAGAAATTATCTGAGATAGGACAGACTTTAGCCAGCTAAGCATAACCTTCGTGATGTACTTATAGGCCACAATGCATAAAGATAGTATTCGAAAATCTTCCATCCTTTCTGTTTCACACTTCTCAGGAATCGAAAGAAAATGTGTAATGGAGAAGCTGCTACTATTGCAGCCAAAAGGTGTAATGGTAAGCACCCCAAGGATAGTGACTTTTCCACTAATGCAGCCAAAAGGTCGGCTTAAAGAACATCACAACTACTTTACAAAGGTATAGTAGGCAACCTTTATGGACCAAGAGCTTTCCTAGTACTAGAGAGATGCCTATGAGACTAGTACTCCTTTTGGAGATTGGAAGTATTTGTCTGACTTGCATTTCAGAAAAAAAATGTTAAATATATTTTATACTTCTCACCTTAAGGACCTCGAGATATCAAAAATAAGTATCAATATAATTCGTTAATGTTTTTATTTTAAAAGGTTAATTTGTTAAGAGTTTTCCATCCAACCTTTATGGACCAAGAGTTTTCCATCCAACCCTTATTGACCAAGAGTTTTTCTAGTACTAGAAACATGTCTACAAGACTCGTACTAGAGACATGTCTATGAGACTAGTACTCCTTTTGAAGATTGGTATTTGTTGGTATTTGTCTAACTTGCATTTCAATTTTTTTTTAGTTAAATATATTTTGCACTTCTCACCTTAAATATGATGAGATCTCAATATAATTTGTTAATGCTTTTATTTTAAACAGTTAATATGTACACAAACGCCAATATATGCCCTCATAAATATATATATCGTCGTCGTCTCTAGATACCCATCTCTTATGTTTTTGCACTCTTTATCTTAAATATAACGACATATCAAAAATAAATATCAATATATTTGATTGATAAATAAATATCAATATATTTAATTAATGTTTAAATTTTAAAAAGTTATCTTAAGTTGTATGATTCTGTACAAAAATGCTAACACGCGCGCACACACACCTACTTTCCTACCCGTCTGTCTCCTCTGCTATTAGTGGTACTCATCTCCTCGTCGCTATGAAAAACAACTACATAAATCTTAATTTCTGAAATAGGAGCAAAAAGTATTCATTCTGAGAGCAAAAAACCGTTTAAAGATTTCTTTGAACACTTGACGAACAACCCATATAAAACAATAGCTGAAGAAAAAACTCAATGATAAGAAATTGTTTGAAAGGAGAATGGTGGTACTAAAATGCATGTAAATGCCAAATCATCCTTAAAAAATATTATCAGTCAGAAGAAAATGGATAAGTGTTGAGCAAGAAAGGCAGAGCCAACTGTCAACAATCTATCCAAGTGTATTTTTCCTTGCGGGAGAAAACCATCTAAACAATCATCAAATATAAAATCGGCAATGGAAGCTCTGGATAATTCTTTGCGTCGGCCTTCCTTTCTTTTCATTTAAATAATGAACAATGATAGAACTGTCAGGTAATTTCCAACAAATTAGTTTTGCCTTCTTCAGTTTATATTTATTATGACCCACTGTTAATGCTCTTAGGGATATTATCTAGTTTTTGCTCGAAGCTAGTTTATCAATGACATATATACTTAATGCTGAATTCTCAAGTAACTAATGGATTGTTATCACTTTTACATGGTACTTTTTCATTTGTTGGTTGACCATACAATCTTAAAATATTTATGAGTTTTAGGCGAGCGGTTTTTGTTCATAATAGACACTTTTCCTTCCTAAACATAGATGCTTCGTGGTGTTTTCACAATCACAAGTGTAGCTAAAGGGTATTTTGAAACATAAATGCTTGCATAGGAACACTTATGGCTAGTTTTGTAGGGAATACTTTATGTTATTATGTGGATTGAAATAATTTATTTGCATGGCCTCTTTTGCAAGTGTTGCCTTTCTTATTAAAGTTTTTGAATTTTTTCCAAAACTTAGATCTATCACGAGTTCCACCCTCGCCTCTTCCTTTTGCTAGCGAACTTATGCAATTGTTAGATGCCCAGAAGGACTCTTCTCTAGAACCTCTCACGAGTTCCACCCTCGTCTCTTCCTTTTGCTAGCGAACTTATGCAATTGTTAGATGCCCATAAGGACTCTTCCCTAGAACCTCTTGGTAAATCATTGTTGTCAATGTTGCGATTAAAGAGTTCCTCGAGTCCATTTTCCTAGGATTTCGAGTTGTTTTCAGCTTGTGCCAAAGCCACAATTATATGGCCTAGCATATGTAGTTCATTCACCTATTGCCAAATCTTCAAATTTTTAAAACCCAAATACTCCATTTATCTCTATTCCTCCTACACCCTTCAGAGTATCTTCAACACCTTTGCATCCAAACCCAAATACTCCCTTCATCTCTAATTCTACAATCTTTAGACTATCTTCAACACCTTTGCATCTCACATAACTCCTTTGTGTTAGAGTTTGTCTCCATGACTAGTTTAGCCAACCTTTACACTCACTTTCTTATGGCTATTACCATTGACACCTTAGACCATTACATTTCACAATCTCTCTCTTGTTTTTCTTTTCTTGCTTTCTGACCTAAAATGTCACTTCCAAGATGTTTCTTAACCATGTCATAGAATATTCAAAATAAGTTTTTATCATCTCCCTTATAGCACAAATTTTAAATTATATCTTCCTTTTTGCTTCATCCCAATCTTAGCATTTGTTTAGATCATGGTGACCTGTTACCCTTGATGTGTGGGTCTCAATTACACCACAAATTTCTATAAGCCAAGAGTAGTCCATACAAGACCTTTTACACAAACCGCTATGAAGTTCTCATGTTTGTTAGCCATATTTAAAGTTCACACTAATTATTTATTGGAACTGTCAAGTTTTGAAGGCCCAAGAATGAAGATCCAATCTCATATGTCAATACTTTTATTATGGTCTTTATAATCAATTATAGAAAGAATATTTATTCTTAATAGTGGTTTTATGAAGGACTATATAATCAATATGCACATCCTATATTTTGAAAACAAACGTACAAAAACTGAGTGAGCACTTGAAAGAGAAATACAACTAGGTTATATTAAATTGACACTTTTATAGGGATTATAAACATATCAAGTTGATCCTGAAATATAGAGAAATTATGCTACGAAAATGAAATATAAGATAACTATATTACATTAAATACATCATAATTGCATTACAATATCACTAGCCTCTTCAAGCGGGCAACCTACTTTGAGGAAACTCTTTATATAATATAATTTTTAGATGTTTATACACTAGCATGTGCAACCCATTTATACTAATTTTGAACTATATCCAACTACTGCTTCCCATGGATGTGGGATTATTCCAACCGATTCAAGGAATCACTTACAAAGCATATGCATTCACAAATTTTCTTAATAAAAAAGATTATGAAGAAAGGATTTCAAATAAAGGGGTCCAAACATGCCCTCCCCCTTAAAATTTTCTTCCCTCAAAGATAAAGATTAAAAATTTGATGTTGAACTTGGATAAAGGGCTCCCAAATTGCATCTTTTGTATGCATTCCTTGCCACTAACCAAAATCATTGTGATGAGTTGGTTGCGAAGCTAGTGTGAGTGTTTATCCAAGAAAACTTCAAGATCAACAATGAGGGATCCCTCAAAATTATGTTTGAGAAGAAATATCTAAGTTGTGACATGTTGTCAAAGGAATTTCTTCAAACAAAAGACATGAAAAATAATATGAACTTGGAAATAAGGTGGGAGTTCTAGCTTATAGGCGAAAAGAAGAATTTTTCAAGAACCTTGTAAGGGCCATAGAACTTAGGGGAAGTTATTAGTGACCTTTCATCTTTAAATAAGACTACTTATAAGGTTGTAATTGCAGGAAAACCATATCCCCTAGTTGGAGGGAATGTTCAGAGCTATAGTCACTTATTTATACCTAATTGCCTAGGCACGCAGACACTTCATCCAGTCAGAATTGAACACTCACCCAAAGCGTGCAAATCTACTAGATCCCTCCTTTGCTTTGGCTTGACAAGATGTTAGTATGCATGTTCATGACTACCATTACCAAATCGTACATTCAGATGTAGATCATTACAAACATCATAAGGAAAGACATGTAATAAAACAAATCAAACCATTACTAAGATCAATTACACCATGTGATCACCATACTTAGATACATCAATTACCAAAATCCATCCACAATTATCCATTCATAACCAAAAGACTACATAGTAGAAGCTGAATATAACACAATAATAATATCAGTCTCCACAAAGTTATGCGCACTAGAACAATAGGGAAACATAACTCTATTATAATACGGGTATCCAAAAAAATGAAGTACAAAGTAAGTGCACAAAGTTGGGGGGGCCAAAAAGTGGACAAAAACCCGAAAACAGATGAAATGTGTACGTGTTTTGCTAAAATGCGCTCGTGTTTTAATGTTTTTTGGTTTGGTAATTACTGAACCTATTACATGTATGCATTTTAAAGAAGCCAAAATGTGTACGTGTTTTAGAGAAGTCAAAACGCGTACACGTTTTGTATAGTCTGGACTATGTATGTGTTATTTGGGGTGTCTTATACTTACAAAAAATAAATGTTTAAGTATAAGAAATAATAAAAGAAAATCTTATACTTTAAATTTATTTTAGTAAATATAAGAAATTAGAGTCACTCTACACCTGATGGAAGTGGTTCCGTAGCTCTAATAGTTATAATCCAGAAGATAGTTTTTTCAAAATCTAATATGGTCAGTACTTACTCATTTTCAGGATTTTAGCAAAGGACCTAAAACTTTCTTAGGGGCATATATATTGTAGTCGATATTTGTTTTGGGAAAGCATATAGTCATTTTTTAGGTTTTTTGACCTTCTAAATTGGATTTTGGCCCCTACCAACTACTTGAATTGCTACCAATTTTTAAATTTGGTCCATAATTCACTTTAATGACCATGAATCAACTCTATGATGCTTGTCTACTTCTTACTAAAAAAGAGATCCTCACTTTGTAGATAAAGGATTGTTCCCTAAATGGTTCATGTCCCTATGGCCAAAATGAGGGTGATTGTAATGTGCCTCCTCCTTAAGGTGTGATAATGTACTACTAGGTGTTGAATGAGTTTTTAAAAATATTACCAAATGAATTAAATCAAGTGAACTCAGATGAAACATGGTGCTCCATATAAGGTTTAGGGTTTAGGGTTTTAGGAATTAGGGATTAAGGTTTAAAGGTCAGGGTTTAGGGCAAAGGGTTCATGGTTTAGGGTTTAAGGATCAGGGTTTAGGGGTTAGGGGTTAGGGTTTAGGGCTTAGTGTTTAAGGCTCATGGTTATTAGGCTAACCCATTCACTCACTGTAATGTTCTATGTCTTACCCATTCTTATAAGTATTAAAAAAGAGTATTCAACTAAAAAGGGTTCATCTACTTCATAGGCAGAACATTCAAGGGAGTCATCACAATTTGATTCCTTTCATCTACTAATATTTTAAAGGAGGGAAATTACAAATATCCAAGAACAATTTCGTATAAATAAATGTTACCCAATACAACTATCTTCTTTTTCCCATTGCATGCAAACTATTTCACTCACTGTAATGTTTTGTGTCTTACCCATTCTTATCAGTATTAAAAGAGAGTATTCAACTGAAAAGGGTTCATCGACTTCATAGGAACAAAATTCAAAGAGATTCATCAAAATTTGATGTCTTTCATCTGTTGATAGTTTGAAGGAGGGAAATACCCACCTCTCATAAACAAGGTAGTTGTAAAAGAAAAATTAATGATGGTTCTAGGTATAAGACTAGGAAATATGGTCCTAAGATATTAAAAAAGAGTGAACTCACTCATGAGACCTACGGGAAATATATGAGGTTTAGGGGTTAGAGCTTAGAGTAATGGATTTAATGTTTAGGGTTTACGACTCAGGGATGAGGGCTTAGGGTTCAAGGTTTAAGGTTAAGGGTTTAGGGTTTAGGATTTAGTGTTCAAGGTTTAAGGTTTATTATTTTTGTTTTAGGGTTTAGGGTTTAGGTCTCAGGGTTAAGGTTTAGGTCACAGAGTTTAGGGTTTAGGGTTTAGGGTTTTAACATTTAGGGCTCATGGTTCATGGTTTAGGGTTTAGGGTTTGGGACCTTTAGGATTTAAAATTTAGGGATTAAGGTTTAGGGTTTATGGTTTAGGGCTCAAGGCTCAGGGTTTAGGGTTTAGGGGTTAGGGTGCATGGTTTAGGGTTTACGACTCATGGTTTAGGGTTCGAAGTTATAGGTTTAAGGTTTAGGGGTTAGAGCTTAGGGCTCTGGATTTAGGGTTTACAACTCAGGGCTCAGAGTTTAAGGTTTAAGGTTTATGGCTCAAGGATTAGGGTGTAAGGTTCAAGGCTTAAGGTTTAGGGTTTATGGTTTATGGATTAGGGTTCAGGGTTTAGGGTTCATGGTTCATGGTTTATGGCTTAAGGTTCGGGGTTTGGAGTTACTAGTTTAAGGTTTAGGGGTTAGAGCTTAGAGATTTGGATTTAGTGTTTAGGGTTTAGGATTTATTATTATGGTTTTAGGGTTTAGGTCTCATGATTGAGGGTTAAGGGTTTAGATCACAGAGTTCAGGGTTTAGGGTTTAGGATTTAGGCCTTATGGTTTAGGGTTTAGGGCTCATGATTTAGGGTTTAGGATTTAGTGTTTAGGGTTTAGGGTTTAAGTGTTAGGGTTTAGGGTTTAACATTTAAGGCTCATGGTTCATGGTTTAGGGTTTTGGGCTTAAGGCTTAAGGTTTATGGTTTAGGGCTCATGTGTAAGGGATGAATATTTAAGGATTAGGGTTTATGGCTTAGGATTTAGGGTTTAATGTTTACGGTTTAGGTTTTAGGGTTTACGGACCATAATTTAGGGTTTAGGGTTTACATTTTAATGTTTATGGTTTAGGGTTTCGATCATAGAATTTAAATGTTAAAAGATGTAGGCTGAATGCTGAAATCCTGAAACATTACCTGTGTACTGACCATATTATACTATAAAAAACTATCTCCTAAACCATGAATAATGGAGCTATGAGACTCGTTCCATAAGGTGCCGAGTGACCCTAATTTCTTATATTTACTAAAATAAATTTAAATTATAAGAAATAATAATAAATGGAAAGCTTGAACATTTATTTTTGTGAATAGAAGCATGCCAAAAGCATAAACAATGTTTAAACTATAAAGAACGCGTACGCGTTTTATGTTTTTAACTTTTTCCAAGCCATGCCTCAAGGCTTGGGACTTGGTTTGGATCCCCAAACCTAAGGCATGGACTTGCTCAAACACAACAAATAACGTGTTTTTACAGGAAAATGTAAAAAATGCCACTTCCTCCATGATAAATCAACATAAAACAATCGATTTGTTAAAAAAATTATACCACGATGTAGAGCAGAGTTTCTTCTTTCTAAAAATATAATTTTTCAAATTTTCTGACTAATATAAGCTTTCCATATTATTTATTTTCTAACTATGTCTTTTTATAGCTATTTTTTGAAGTTTAAACATGTATATCTTTCATCGTGTATCTTTTTTTGGTTCATACTATAAGGCTCAAGGTTTAGCGGTTAGGACTCATGGCTAAGGGATGCATATTTAAGGATTAGGGTTTAGGGCTTAGGATTTAGAGTTTAATGTTTATGGTTTAGATTTAGGGTTTAAGGATCATAGTTTAGGGTTTAGGGTTTAGGTTTAGGGACCTGGGTTTATATTTTAAGGTTTAGGGTTTAGGGTTTTGATTGTAGAATTTAAATGCTAAAAGATGTAGGCTAAATGCTGAAATCCTAAAAATTGCCTATGTACTGACCAAATTATACTATAAAAACTATCTCCTAAACCATGACTAATGGAGTTGTGAGACTCGTTCCATAAGGTGCAGAGTGACCCTAATTTATTATACTTACTAAAATAAATTTAAAGTATAAGAAATAATAAAATATAAATAATATAAATGAAAAGCTTAAACGTTTATTTTTTTTGAATAGAAGCATGCCAAAAGCATATACAATGTTTAAACTATAAAGAATGTGTATGTGTTTTACCTTTTCACTTTTTCTAAGCCATGCCTCAAGGCTTGGGATCCAGTTTGGATCCCCAAGCCTGAGGCATAGGCCTGCTCAAACATAGTAAATCAACACAAAACAATCGATTCATTTAAAAAAAATTATACCATGACGTAGAGTAGAGTTTCTTCTTTCTAAAAATATAAATTTTTCAATTTTTTTGACTAATATAAGGTTTCCATATTATTTATTTTCTAACTATGCCTTTTTATAGATATTTTTTGAAGTTTAAATATGTCTATATTTCATCATGTATCTTTTTTTGGTTCATCGAAATTGAAAAACAATTAAACTAACACAAACTAGGCCTAATTCTATATATATTAAAAAAAAATAAATCTAATTTTTGATATTTTTTGAGGTAGTTAGGGGGGGCACAGTTGGAAACTCCGTTATTTTTCAAAACATAAAATTTATGTACTAGAAAAAATCATAAAAAAAAAGTATTTGCTAAAAAAATCTAAAACAAATTCTAGCACAAACTAGATGCTCTTAGCTATCTTTCTACCAAAGGGTTTTCAAAACTACTAAATGGTGATCAAAAAATGGTGGGGGGGCATGAAAGTCACTATGTTATGTTTTTTAAACAAAGTTATGAGAAATTATTGGTATTTTAGTTATTTGACCCACTTAAACTTATCCAATTTCAATAAAATTTAGTAGCTTAGAAACTAGACTCAAAATTCTATGATTCATGTTTGTACAACATCTTCCAATTTTGAGTGTAACTATTTCAAAAAACTTGTACAAGTTGACTTTTTTATTTTTCAAAAAAATGCGTCCACTTAAGACCCCCTTTTGGCCCCCCAACTTGGTGCACTTACTCGTACAATACATACATACATACATACATATATACATATACATACATACATACATACATACATACATACATACATACATACATACATACATACATATATGTATATATTATGTATACATATATGTGTGTGCTGTGTGTGTGTGTGTACATATATACATATACACACACACACACACATGTATGTATGTATGTACACATACACACACACATATTCACTGCCCACAAGCATTCCCAGAATAGGCTGCATACTCAAAATAGACAACATACATGCCTTTCTAACAAGCTTAATAATAGACTATCCTAAAGATAAACTTTGACTTAATCCTATTATTAGCTTCCATGCATGTGTTTTGAATTTCAAGTTCCTTCTCCTAAAATAGACCTTACGTGGCCACTAAGTCTTCATGTCCTTATCTTCTATTTGAGTGACACTTCCTTTGCTTTTTCTATTTTTAGAATGATTTTGGAAAATGGCTAAATATTTGGTCAAAATACACAGTCTCATGTGAAATATATGATTACCCTTCCTACACATTCCTTCTTCCCTCATGCACACGTGATTTAGTCTTCTTTGGTACTTATTCATTTCCCCCCGTCTAACATTACCCCACACTAGGTATTGATTAACTAAACCATGGATTTTAGAAGTTAATATAAGAAGTACAACAATGCAGTAACTGAAATAAATTGGAATGTAAATACTAACTAATTTATTTTATATTTTAAATGAAATGAAATAATTGAAATAGGAGGGAAAAGGTACTGACCTGAAAATGACTTACCTCGATGTAATCTGGGACTGAGCGGGATGATGTATGGACGAAGTAGAGTGACAAAGCGCACCTTAGAAAGTTGTAGTAGGGACACATTTGGCTAGATTGGGGTGCCTGAGGAAGGATTAGGGCACTTGTGGGTGACCTAGTCCACAGAAAATCTCAAAACCTGAGTTTGAGTTGGTTGCTAGGTCTTCGCAATAACTCTCCTCTTGTCACGTAGATGTCACACTATCTTAGCTGATGATGCCATAAAGCTACAATGAAGAATCACTTATAAAACCCCATACAAAGCATAAAAATCCTAAAAAATAAAGATGCATATTGTGAACTCAATAAAATTTCAAGAAAAAGCAATTCAAAACCTAAACTAACACTAAGTAATTTAGAGCTAAGATAATAAATTCATCAATGAACTGTCAAGATCAAATCTTAATGGAATGTAAAAGGAAATCTAAATGAATTTAACTATTTAAACTACAAGCATTCCTACTATGTTTAAATGATTTCTCAAAGAATTGAACCTACGAAGATTTAAAAGCAATCAAAATGTGTGTTGTTGCTACTTCATTGAAGGTGAACTGACCTCTCTAACAATGGCTACAAGGCCATATTAAATATTCCTTTACTAACCAGCTTGAAGAAATGGATGCAAATGGGGATGCAAGCTATTCCAACATGCCCCAACATAGCGAAAATGAGTGAAAATAATTATTTATTTAAAAATAATCATCATGGCGAGTGATAGAAGAAATTGGAAGAACCACAACGGTCCTAAAGCACTTTGGGGGGCGAGAGACACGACGTGGGGGGTCACAACATGTATATAAACCAAGCCATGGGGGGTAAAAACTATTGCAATGAGTTATTTGATATTTACCCTTACCCTTTTTAATGGTGCTTTTACTATAACTTTTGAGAGAAATAACGAGGGTGCAAAACCATAGATGTGAAGATCGAGTCTGAGACTACATGAAGCTTCTAGGGGATGACCTACAGGTACGCAAAGTAAATTTTTTTGAATTTAAGTGAATTTATTATTGGTTGAAAACATGTGAACATGCCAACGTGGACCTTGGGATGCATAGGCATTTGCGGGGGTGCATTGGTGTGAAAGTACACATACACATTCACGTATGCATGCTAAGAAGCACGCGAGTATGAGATGACAAATGGATGGTCGCGCCTGTGTCAAAAAACACCAGTGTGACCATGTAGGCATTGGTTGGGGGTGCTCTAGCATCATAATAGACATGCTGGCATCTAACTAGGGTTGGGGGGAAAGGTGGCACACCTACATGAAAATTCAGGCATCAATGCACAAAGGGGGGGCACTAGTGCTAGGGGTGTGCCAACATCAAAATGGGGCGCATTGGTGTTGTAAGGGGTGTGCTGGTGCAAAAAGGGAATTTTTGAATAACCTTAGAAGAAGTTAGGAAGTTTTTAGAAAAACTTAGATGATCAATAGAAGAAATTAAATGATGATTTGTAGAAAGAAAATGATCTTAATGAGTGTTTTGCCCCATTTTGCTGATTGATCTACCCCTTTTGGAGACACAAGAGTGACATGGGTGGTTGAGGGCCTATGAGATCACATTTTCACAACAGAATATCATCTATTTGAAGATTACACTGGATGTGATAGGTTTTCACATGTGGCTCGCATGCCACATATAACTTTAGACCACAACTTGCTCATAACCTTAGCTGAGAGATGACACAGTGAGAGTCAGACGTTTCACCTTCCAAAAAGCGAGATGAGTGTTATATTGGAGGATGTCTGGCAACATTTTGAAAGTTCTTATTCAGGGTCATTTGGTGACTTATGACGGCCACTGCAATCGTAATCTTCAGAGTATTTTCTGAGATGTTCAGAGTAGCAGACATACCTTGCCAGGGGTATATCAGTTGACATTTACTAGATGTTTCACAGATCAACAACTTACATGGATAATGATATATCTCATGGCTTTTATAAGTGACATATTGTTGCCTGACAAGAGTGGTGCTTGTTTTTCATTGGGCCTAATTGGAGTGATACATAGAACTATCTATGGGGAGGTCTATTGCTGGGGGGCAGTGCCTACTAGCCCATTTGGACACAAATTTGTACCTAGTAGCTTACCACAGTCAGAAGACCATGGCTTTGGTGAGTTTACTTCAGATATGGGCATGTGATCATATCGCCATAGGGAACCTAGGAGGAGCATTGCGAGCCTGGGATATTTGAGCGAGCCATTCATTATAGGATGGGTTTCAGACCGGTTGATGACATTCGGTGAGCACATGAGAGATATAGGATATTATAGGTGAGCTTTAGACGAGACACAACCTCATATGATTACATGGTGGCCCATATAGGTTGTATCAGTGCCCTGAGGATGCTATTGATCTCAACACAACTAAAAATAGAACACTTCATTATTTGGGAGCATGAACTACATCCACGAGTGATACAAAGGTGGATAGGGTCTAGCGGCAATATGGTCAAATCCAAGGGATTCCTGGCAATGAGATGTGGTACAGGCCTAGGTCTAGAGATACCTTTCATATTAGGCCATGGATTAGATTACGATGTTCTCACGCCAGTTTTTCACAGGTGGGTCCTCCAGCCTTAGGTGTAAAAACCACACATTAGTAGATCTAGGGATGACCCCTAATTATCTAGGATGGTATGCTATAGTGTTGCCACGATAATTAGCAATACCACAGGTAGCGATATATGTAGGGATAACCATGACGACATAGGGGTTACAAGGCTTGGATCCTAGGGAACATACACAAGAAGGTCCATAGGTAGGGCCATAAGGAGAGCCACAGGCAGGGAGCCATGATAGATTGGGTGGGTGTTGATATACTAGTCTAGGGGCAGATGCTTGTACAACCACGGGGATAGGCCCCATAAGTGTAGGCCCCCACAGGTACAACATGTAGCACCATAATAGGTATTGGTTCAACAAGTGGTTGTGTAACATCAGGTAGTGGTACAACCACATGCACAAGATCCACATATGTCATTTCAAATTCCACTACAGATTTCTCTACAGGTGCTATTATCACCACCACAGAAGAGCCCGCCACATAGTCCACTAGGAGATGGAGGGGATGGGGGAGATGGAGAGGATATACAATGTTTCGAGGAGCTATATTCCTTGTGGTAGTAGTTATAGTAGGTGATATCCCTACAATTTTAGGCCAGCTAAGAGAGACCAGATCACTTTAGAGAGAGATAGGGTAGTCGCAGAGAGGGCATAACTGCAGTTGGTATGCAGGACATACTATTAGACTTGATGAAAAATAGTGGTGAGGTGTCATACTACAAAGCTTTATACCATGAGGCTATCTCAGAGGGACAGAGGGCCACTCCCTTCAGTGAGCTAGACATTAGTAGATCTAGATCTAGATCACAAAGAACATCATGATTAACGAGGTCAATACAACAACCTACAATATAGTAGGCCTCAATACAACAAAGTGGAGCATATTAGAGTGCAGCGTCTCCCACGGGTCCATCATAACAGATGCTCCCACCTAGTGGTAGACACGACATTCTAGGAATGAGAGAGAGTCATGGATGATTCATTTTATTGATGTATATTTTTGATATAGGCCTTGATATGAAGGTACACTTTTGTACAAATTTACTATATATATTTGTTTTTTATTATGCTTCGTGATGAAGGCACATTTTTGACCCATGCCTATGATGGAATTTTGTATCTGATATGTATCGAGACACATGAATTTGTACATGGACACTTGTTATTACGATGATATATGATGATGGAATTTTATTACGATGTATGTTTGTATCACATATTTGTTTTTATTATGAGATAACCTTTTGATGATATCACATTGCATGTTGATGAGATACTTTGATTAGTCCATGTTTTTATTTTTCGATAGTGGTGTGGGGGGGATAGAATGTGATTAGCTCAACCCCTCTTACCCCATTGATGACACTGTATGATGATTATCTTAGCATACATGTTTGATGTAGACTTAGCATTTTTTGATATATGATGTATAAATGTGATGATAGATAATATTGATGATGACAAAATGTACAAGAAAAAAACAAGCACAAGTTAATCAAATTTAATCTAATCACAAAAATTATATACAAGTATGCAAGATAAAATGAACTCAATGCAATTCACAACAGATTAAAGTAACACTCAATCTAATGAAGAAAAATGAATTTAATTTTATAACAGAAAACATGAAGAAGCAATGCAATCAAA
The DNA here is from genome assembly GCA_019776745.2 of Taxus chinensis. Taxonomy (NCBI): domain Eukaryota; kingdom Viridiplantae; phylum Streptophyta; class Pinopsida; order Cupressales; family Taxaceae; genus Taxus; species Taxus chinensis. The sequence continues at coordinate 762,820,774 of CM034154.1, read as the reverse complement.
ACTATGCACAAACCAACAACTAAAGTAAGTAAACTACTACTTTGTTTTTGTGGGAAAAATTCGAGACGTTTTACACTGTTTTTGGTAGTATCTTAAGACAATGTTCAATTGTTTTGGAGTTTTCTACGAAACATATTTAAATGTTTTGATTTTTATAACCAACATATTTGAATTTTTAGAGATTTTCAAAAAGTTATACGCATGTTTTTGTGTTATCTAAAAGTTTTCCTACTCTAAGTGCAAGGAAACCAATAAGTGTGGGTGCCCCCCAGTGTAAGATGGGGTATATAAGGGAAGAATGCCACACGTATGTTCAAGAATTGAAGTTGCAAAGTTGCCCCCAATGTGATATGGGAACATACAAAGGCAAACCCTTTGCACAAAATTTGGATCAGCTGGATTAAGGCCAAAAGGGATAGGCTCAAAATTATCTCAAAGACAGGAATGTACTAGCCTAGGATAAATCCATCATAATCCTATATTTAGAGACAATTGTGAACAACCAACCCTATCGTGACATCGGAAATTGGTTTTCACAAAAGGAATTATCTTAAGTGCCATGATTGCGTGGTTTCCCCACTTAGACGTATTAATTTCTCTGTCCTCTTTCTATTTTTATACTTTTCTATTTGTTTTTTCTGGATTTTGAGGAATCCCGTACTTAAGCAAAAAACTTCTTGAGATGTATAGAATTCATGGGCTCCTTTAGTTCATCAACATTTCAATAGGAAATCTTTTATGCACCCAAACCAAATTGTGTGACCACCACATATGGTTCTAACTAGTTTGGCTCAAACTTTCCTTTCTTCTCACGTTCCTTTATGGTGTTGAACTAATTTTACTTCATTACAAGGTATCCTACCTCAAATTGGTGAGGCAACATTCTTTTGTTAATAATTTCTATGCACTTGATTCTGATACACTTTTAAGTGATCAATGACATGAAGTATCCTCTTATCCAACAACTCCAACTCTACTAGCTAAGCCACTCTGTAATCCTCCTCTTTATCCAGGTACTCTCTCAATTCTATACGTAGAGATGGGAGCTCGATATCAAGAGGTAAAAAAATTTTAGTGCCAAATACTAAGGAATATGGAGTTACACTAGTAGGGGTGCAGATGGATGTTCTATATGCCTAGAGGGTTGGGTAAATCTGTAGATGTCAGTTGCAGCCAGTTTTGTTCACCATCTTCTCCATAATATGGGTAAGGGTTTTATTTGTGGCCACATCCTATCCATTACCTTGAGGGTAATAGGGGGTTGAGTACTTGAGACTAATTTGAAAGCATTTGTATAACACCTTCACGGTTTTATTCTTGAAATATTTTTTGTTGTTCTATGACAAGGGCAGAAGGGATGCCATAATGGAAAATGATATGGTTCATTATAAACTTAGATATCTGCGCACCTGTGATATAGGTAAGAGGTAAAGTTTCTACCCACTTTGTAAAGTACTTAGTGGCAATGATAATGAAAATGCGGTCATCAAATGATGTTGGGGCAAGCTTTCTTATGAGATCGATCCCCCAGTTTGAGAAAGGCCATGATATCATAATATGCTGCAAGGATTGTGCCGACACATGAATCAAATTATCATAATTTTGACACAACAAATAGTTCTTTACATATTTACAACAATCATTTTCCATGGTAGGCCAATAGTAGCATAATATTAGTATCTTCTTGGCTAGGACTATCCCATTTGTATGAGCCCCACAAATACCCTCATGTATCTCCTTAATTTCTAAGATAGATTCGTCAGAACTAAGACAGAGCAATAGATCCTGTCACACCCTCTATGATAGAGAGTGCTCCCAAGTAAGGAGTATCGGGATATGCACTGGATGAAGTTTCATTTATCATAGTGGGATATGTCAGGTGGGAAGGTTTCATCATTGAGGTAGTTAAAAATATAAAGGTACGATGGTGAATAAGGACCAATAACTTCACATACCAGACATGACTCGGGCATGTCGTATGCTGGTGTTAGTAAGTGATCAATGAAGAAAGGTATATCATTATGTCAGGGTGGTATGGTTAGTAAATAACCCATTGTTTCCATGACGTCTGATGCCCGATTCCGTGCTCTAGGAATCTGTTCAAAGTTGATATGCACAAAGTACTCTTTTAATGTATTAACCATTTTTTATAAGGGATGAGTTTTTCATCCTTAACTTTGTACTCATCTGTAACTTGTTTGATAATAAACATAGAGTCTCCAATCACATTGAGTTGTCTGATGTTCTAGTGTATAGCTATCTTCATCCCTGGAATGAGAGCTTCGTATAATGCTATGTTGTTTTTGCATGGGAATCCTATTTTGAAAGCTTGTGGGATCAAGTCCCCTAAAGGAGTTATAAGCACAACCCCCACTCCTGAATCATGAAATGTGAAGAATCCATCAAAACACATGTGCCATAATATGGAATTCTCGATATACATGAGTTAAGTGTTTGGAAGTTCAAGACTCAAAGGTTCTATTCTTGTTAGAGGGGCTTCAACTAATTGATATGTCAGTACATACCCCTTGATTGATTTATGATGGACAAATTCTATGTCAAATTCACTTAGTAGAATAATCCAATTTTCCATCTGTTGAGCTGTGGAGATCAATTACTTTATTTTAGCATGATATATTGAACTTGTAGGAAAACACAGTAACCAACATTGGTTATGGAAGGAACAACATCGGTCACCTATGACCGGCATCAATCAGTAAAGGTGGAATCGACATCGGTTTAGGCTAACTGGCATCGGTTACCTGTGCATGAGTGATTTATTTAAATCACAGAAATTATATCTAATTTTAGCATTAAAGTAGATATATTGATTGTAATTACATGACTAAGTTCTCTAAGTTTGTATATGCCTATATAAGCATAAAATCTAGGGTTTAGAAGTTAAGGATTGTAAGAATTGATGATTATTGTGAGAATAATTATGAGAGAGAAAATTCTTGGAGAAGGAGAAGCTTGAGATAAAGAAATTATTGTACATTTGAGAGGTGTGGAATATTGTAAATCTTCATTGTATATCTTTTGAAAGCTTTGGATAATAGATTGGCTTGTTTCTTGGTAGATGTAGCCCACACTAGGTGAACCAAGTTAAATCTAGTGCTTATTTATATATCTTGTTTTGTATATTTCTTTTTGTAGAATATCCAATTTTATTACATGCATGCTTAGATATGATATTTTATGCATACAACCTTGTGCTAACCCCAACAACTGGTATCAGAGATTTGTTTGAAGGCTTTGTGTGTTGACATATTTACTCACAAAGGGTTTTTTGATTGAGTGGGAGCTTTAACAATGGTAGAATAAAATAAATACAAGGTAGAGAATTTTGACGACCAAAATGATCAATTATGGAAGATGCAGATTGAGGATCATCTGTATCAGCTATATTTGTACTTACCGTTAGATGAAAAGTCTAGACCTATGAACATGACTGATGAAGAATGGAATATTATTGACAAAAAGGCTTTGGGATCTATAAGATTGATCCTAGAAACATCAGTGGCTTCCAATATTACATAAGCAACTTATACAATAGAGTTAATGAAATATCTTGCTAATTAATATGAAAAATCTAGTGCTTCAAATAAAGTTTATTTGATGAAGAAACTATTTAGTTCTAAGATGCATGAAGGTGGATCTACATATATTCATTTGAGTGATTTCTGATCTATTATAAATCAGTTAAAATCAGTTGATATTCTATTTGATGATTAAGTGAAAGCACTCTTAATCTTATGTTATTTTCCTTATAGTTGGGATAACTTGGTAATGGCTATTAGTAATACAAAATATAATAATAATATTTTGAAGTTTGATGATGTGGTTAGTATAATCTTGAATGAAGAAATTCACAAGAAAAGTAAAGAGGAATCATCATCTGGGAATGCTTTGAATGTAGAAAGTAGAGGCAGGCAGAAGGAGAGATCCAAGAGTAAGAATACTAGGAAATCAAAGTCAAGGGATAGAAAATCTGAATCCAGAGGTAAGGGAATTACTTGTTGGAAATGTGGAAAGAAAGAACATACAAAGAAAGATTGTTGGTCAAAGGATAAAGAGAACCACCACCTAGACAAAGGTAAAGAATCAAATAAGGAGGCAAATATTGCAACAGAGGTGATGCAAGATGCTCTTATTCTTTATTTGGATAATAGAATAGAATCATGGATTTTAGATTCAAGAGCTTCTTTCCATGTAACCCCTAATAAGGGATATTTTAGAAATTATGTCTAGAGAAATTTTGGCCATGTTTATTTGGGTGATGATGAACCTTGCAGTATTACTGGTAAAGGGGAAGTTCATCTAAAATTGAAAAATGGAAATACATGGGTATTGAAAGATGTGAGGCATGTGCCAAGCCTCAAGAGAAATCATATTTTTGCAGGGCAACTAGGTGAAGATGGTTGCTTGGTTACATTCACAACATAATCTTGAAAAGTCACCAAGGGTGCTTTTGTTGTGGCAAGAGGTAAGAAGGTAGGAACATTATATTTATCTACCTGTGTTATTGATTCATTTTCTGTGTTATCTACTTCAGATTTAGATGCATGCATGTGGCATAATCAGTTGGGCCATATGAGTAAAAAATGAATGCAGACTCTTAAAGGTTAAGGGTAAGTTATCAGATTTGAAAAGATTTAGATCTTGTTTTATGTGAGCATTGTGTCTTTGGAAAGAAAAAGAGAGTGATATTTCTCAAAGTTGGAGCAACTAAGAAGGAACAAAAATTGGAGCTTTTGCACTCAAATGTGTGTGGACCAACGAAGGTAACTTCTCATGGAGGATCTCAATATTATGTTACTTTCATTGATGATGCTACAAGAAAGATGATTTTATTGTATTAAACATAAATTTGATGTTTTTGAGACTTTTAAAAGATGGAAATCCCTTGTTGAGAATGAATCAAATTCAAAGATAAAGTGTCTTAGATCAGACAATGGTGGTGAATACTATAGCAAGTATTTAAATGATTATTGTTTAGTGAATGGAATACGTAGAGAAAGAGTGGTTCTAAGAACACCACAAGAGAATCTTGTTACAGAAAGAATGAATAGGACAATCATGGAACGTGCTAGAAGTAGGAAGATACATTCTAGATTGCCTTTACAGTTCTAGGAAGAAGCAGTTGATACAATAATTTATTTGACTAACCATGGGCCTTCAAGTTCACTAGATGGAGGAATACTAGAGGAAGCTTAGATAGGAAAAGAGGTAGATCTTTCTTTTCTTAAAGTTTTTGGTTCAGAAGCTTTTGTGCATATTGATAAGAAAAATAAGAAAATGTTAGATGCAAAATCTAAGAGATGCACTTTCATTGGTTATGGATATGGTGATTTCGGATTCTGTTTTTGGGATTTAGAGAATTCTAAAATTATTAGGAGTTATGACATTGAATGGAATGAAAAGAGAATGTACAGGAACTAAATTTTGGTACCCAAAGATGAACTGGTTAAGAAGTTTGTGAATGAAAATGAAATCTTAGATTTAAAAATAATACCGAAAGGGTTACACAGTAATCGATGTCGGTTGACCCCTGACTGACATCAGTCAGCTAAACCGGTATCAGTTACGAAACAACCAAATTGACATCGGTTATAGGTGACCAGTGTTGGTCATTATCAGAATTGGAAACAAATGTCCAGGAGGTCCATAATGAGCCTCTAGTACCACAAAATCCTATGAGAGGGCCATAAAGGGTAAGTAAACCTTAAAAATATTTACACCTTCTCTATCTTATTTATTATTGACTGATAATGGTGAACCATAAATTTTTGAAGAAGCAATGTATGATAAGACCCACGTGTAGTGGAAACATGGTATGGATGAGGAGATGGACTACTTGGAACAAAACTAGACTTAGAATTTGGTTAAGTTTCCAGTAGGTAAAAGGACATTATAAAACAAGTGGTTTTACAGGATCAAGGAAGAAAAGGGTGGACAGAAAAGGTATAAGGCAAGACTTGTAGTAAAGGGATTTACACAGAAGAAGCTATTGATTTTGGTGAAATATTTTATCCTGTTGTTAAAAATGACTTCCATACGTACTATATTGAGTTTAGTTCCAGTAGAGGATTTGCATTTAGAGAAACTATATGCGAAGATGGCTTTCCTTCATGGTGATTTGGATGAAGAGATTTATGTGCAAAAACCGCTTGGGTATGAATTCAAGGGGTAAGGAGAAATTAGTGTGCAGGTTGAAAAAGAGTCTATATGGGCTCAAATAAGCTCCAAGGAAATGGTACATTGGGTTTGATAGTTTCATGCATGAGCATGGTTGTTTGAGATGTGAATCTGACCATTGTGTTTATTTCAAAAGGCTTGAAAATGGGAATTATATTATTTTATTACTGTATGTGGATGATATGCTTATTGTAGGATCTAATATGTAGGACATTGGTAAGTTTAAGGGAAAACAAACTCACACATTTAATATGAAGGATTTATGAGTTGAAAAAAGAATCCTTGGCATGCAAATACACAGAGACAGGAAGAACAAGAAATTGTATTTGTCTTAGGAGGCTTATATCAATAAGGTTTTGGAAAGGTTTAACTTGTAAGATTAAAAACTGGTGAGTACACCTATTGCTGGAAACTTCAAACTGAGCAAAGAACATTTTCCTTCATCACATAATGAGGTCAAATCCATGACACAAGTACCATATGATTTAGCAGTTGGGAGTCTCATGTATGCTATGGTTTGAACCAAACTAAACAATTCATAGGTAGTGGGAGTTGTGAGTTGATTTATGGCCAATATAGGTAAAGAGCATTGGAAAGTAGTCCAATGGATACTTAGGTATTTGGGAGGGACATCCAACATGCAGTTATGCTATGGAGGTTTGAATATTTATTTATGTGTCTATGTTGATTCGGATATGGCTGGAGATCTGGATGGTAGAAAGAGCACTACTGGATACATTTTCACAGTAGGTGGGATGATAGTTAGCTGGATTTTGAGATTATAGAAGGTGGTGGATTTGTCTACTATAGAGGTAGAGTATGTTGCAGCTACAGAGGCTAGAAAAGAGATGATATGGATGATCAGGTTCATGGAAGGGTTGGAAAATGAACAAGATGATTGTAAATTGTTTAGTGACAGTCAGAGTGTAATTCATTTGGAAAAGAACTCAACATTTCATTCTAGAATGAAACACATTTAGTTGAGGTATCGATTCATATGGAAGGTATTGGAGGATGGGTAGATGAAACTAGAGAAGATTCATACGAGTGAAAACCTTGCAGATATGCTAACAAATCCATTAGTAAAAGAGAATATGGAGCTACACTCCAATTTTGTTGGTATTCAAGTTTGAGACTCGAAGAGGAAGAAACAAAGCTAAGGAGAGGATCCAAGAATGACATTGTACCAGTATAGTTCAGTAATTTATCTTCTAAGTGGGAGATTGTTGAGTTGTGTAGCTCAATTAATTCAATTTAGCATGCTATATTGAACTTGTAGGAAAATACAGTAACCAAAATCAGTTATGGAGGGACCGACATTGGTTAGGCAAGGCAGAATTCAACATCAGTTAGGGATAATTGGCATCGGTTACCTGTGCAATGGGTGTTTTATTTAACTCATGTGAATTATATCTAATTTCAGCATTAAAGAAGATCTATTGATTGTAATTGCATGGCTAAGTGCCCTAAGTTTATATATTCCTATATAAGCATAAAAGCTAGGGTTTAGAAGTTAAGGATTGTAAGAATTGATGATTATTGTGAGAATAATTGTGTGAGAGAGAATTCTTTGAGAAGAAGGAGAAGCTTGAGAGAAAGAAAGTATTATACATCTGAGAGGTGTGGAAGATTTTAAATCTTCATTGTATATCTTCTGAAAGCTTTGGATAATAGATTGGCTTGTTTCTTGGTGGATATAGCCCACATTGGGTGAACCAAGTTAAATATGGTGTTGATTTATATCTCTTGTTTTATATATTTCTTCTAGTAGAATATACGATTTTATTGAATATATGCTTAGATATGATATATTATCTGTACAACCTTGTGCTAACCCCAACAAATGGTATTAGTAGGATAATCCAATTGGCCATTTGTACTGTGAGTGCTGGTTTTGACAATAGATATTTCAATGGGTTCACCTTAGAGATAAACTTGAATTTGTTGTTTAACAAATAATGACACAATTTTTGAAAGGTAAAAACTATAGCCAAGCATGATTTCTCGATTTGTGGATAATTAAGCTCATAAGTAATCAATGTATGGCTTAGATATTGCACATATTTTTCCCTCTACTCCCTGTCATATTGGGATAAGAGTGCTCCAATTGTAAATTGTGTAGCAGAGATACACATCAGTAGCGGTTTTCCTATAGTATATGGTATCATCACAAGGGGTATTGAAGGATATTATTTTAGAAAAGTAGATGATTTCTTTTGTTCTCGACCCAACAAAAAGTTGACATCTTTTTTGAGAAGATGTGTAAATGCATGACACTTATCTACGAGTTGGGAAATAAATCTCCTGATTACTTGTATTTTCCCCTACAAGCTACATAATTATTTGATTTTTTTAGGAGGCATCTTTGTGATAGCCAATACCTTAGCGGGGTCAAATTTTATTCCTCTCTATGATACTATAAATCCTAGAAGGTTCCTTGATAGTATATCCGAAGACACATTTCTTTGGGTTTAAACGGAACTTGTAGTCCCTTAGACACTGAAAGATGTGCTCTAGAATCTTTGGATGATCCTATCTTGTTTTGGACTTTCTCAGTATGTCATCTACATAATATTCCATTATGTCACTGATCATATCATGAAAGGTGACTACCATTTCCTGTTGATAAGTTACACCTACATTCTTGAGGCAAAAGGGTATGACATGGTAACAAACAGTTCCCCAAGGGTTCGTGAAAGCTGTCTTATGTTGGTCCTCCTCCACAATATTGATTTGATTATAACCAAAAAAGCCATCCATGAGTGATAGAATTTCCTAACCAGCTATGGAATCGATAATCATGTCGATATTAGGGAGAGGGAATTCATCATTCAGACAAGCTTTGTTGATGTCTCTAAAATCCATGTAAATTCTGACACCTACAGGATTTGATGTACAGGGACAAGATTTGATATCCACTCTAAGTAGTTGATTGGTCGAATGAATCCTACTGTTAATAGTTTTTCTAGCTCCTCTTTCACCAAAAAAGAAACAAAAGGATGCATTTTCCTGAGATGTTGGTTAATGGTCTTGGCATCTAGGTGCACAACAAGATTATACACAAGTAATGTTGGATCTAGCCCTGACATGTGGGCATAGGAATAAGAAAAGATGTCGGTAAATTCACTCAAAAGAAAGACAAATGTCTTCTATTCCTAATCTGAGAGGGGATGCTCCCAACTTAACCATCTGATGCACTTCTTCCGTGCCGATGTTGACTTCAATAGTATCCTCCATAAGAAGCTTAGATTCTTCTTCCATATATGTAGGATCAAGGGGAGATTGATATTTACTTCCAAGGGCATCTTAATGAGATTTTCACCCTTAGATAATTCAATTTCTTTGTCCATTTATTTTTCCTTTTGTTTGTTTGCCAGTGCCTCAAAAAGGTTTTCAATGTAAGACTTGGACTTGTTATTTTTGCAAGGATTCTCTATGGAACTTTTTCCCTTGCTTTTTATTTTATTTTGATGACAAAGAACTCAACCTTCTCTCTGCAATATGTGCATGAATCTAAGTTAGTGGAGGAATAATTTTTTATGATCACCTGTAGGTATGTCGTCTTGTATACCCATATACTAACCAATAGCTTCATCATTGACAAAGTAGTTTATCGGTTGTTGTCCTCTCAAAATTTCCCCTCTTTTGAAAGTCAAAAAGTTAAATTTTTTGAGTTAAACACCTTTTTATGATGTTCTAATGAAGAGAAAGGTTGAGGTGTTAGGGAAAATTCATGTTTTTTGAGTCAGTTTAGTGATTTGCGGGTCTATCACAAATTTTTTTGTCCCATGTGTCCCAAGTTCCGATGGACCCTCTATTCCTTGATCGACCGCTTTCCCCAAAAAAATTTTTAACTTTCGGTTATGTAGGAACTTTTTGTCCCATATGTTCTGAAGTTCTGCCAGACCCCTCTATTCCCCGATCGGCTGCATCGGCCGCATTGGGCCCTTCACGTAATTTTGTCTTATTTGTCCTAAAAGCGTCTGTGCATTCCGTCCTCACTTTGCCCGCATCGCGCGCATCGGCCGAATCCCATCTTCACATCCCTCGTATTCCTTGTGTTTTTAAGTTCTTAGATTGCTTGTGCTCTTTTGGCCCGCATTACTAGCATCGCTTGCATTGACTAGATCGTGTCTTCGCGTCCCTCATGTCCCAAATGTACCAAAGACCATACGGGCTAGTTTTTTCCCGCTCTTCCCGATGTTTTCCTTTTTGATTCGGTGCATATGAATTTAATGTGCATTTATAAACTTCTCTCTCTTAAAATGGCTATTTAATGGGACTACCCTCTACGCATTTTACACACTGCTTATTTGCTACCATTCACTCAAATCCTTGCAACTAAGACCGTCTGCTCGTGCTCCCATTCCCTTTGCATTTTTCATTGCGAATTCAAGTTGTGAAGGTTGTTTCATGGAGTTGAACATGAAGATAAAATTTCAAGGTCAGGAACATGTTTTGCTACTCGAATCTTTTGTTCCTGATATCAGGGATAGTGAGGTTCATCACCTGGATTTTGGTGATTTATGGAGCTGGTTGACTAACCGTAATCCTTCTCCCATGGCGCAAATGATTAACGATAGTGGCCTTGAATTTGTTGTGGGATTCCTAATCTCAGTACAATGTTTTGATACCATGCTCCCTGTGGGGATCACTTCAACCATGACACGAATGAATTATCTAATGTGCACGGGGAACTGATCACCAAACTAGATGTTGTTGCCATTGTTGCTGCTCTACGGATCCTAGAAATTGAAAACTCCGTTGTTATCTCTCAAGCTCAAGCACAAACTCTTTTCGAGCAAGACAATGATAAATACAAAGTGAGGATAGTAAAGTCATGGTTGAAGAACCCTAAAAAGGGAGCATCTTGACTTTCCAAGGCACTATTTAGGGCTGATTTTAATGAAGAACTCTCTGATTTCATCATCTTGTTAGCTCGTGTCATGGTATTACCCTCCACCAATGAATTTCACTTTTGGATGTGTCCACTCATCAATATCATCTACGAAGGTAGCCAAAGCATAAATTGGGTAGAAGTCATTTGCATGAATTTGACAGAACAATTGTCCAGTTTGCAACAGACCAAGAAGTTCTATATGACTTCTTATCTTATGTATACCCTAGCAGCATCTTGGCAATGGTTTGGTTTCACATACATTGAGGATCGGAAGGATGAACCCATTTATGAATACTACCCTCAGTTCACCCTTGAAACCAACAACCATAACTTTAGGAGGGTGAATGATGCCTTTACCATGTATATTGTGAGGCTTCTAGAAAGTGATACTACCAGAAGATTTTCTGACGAGGCTATGAACCTGATAGCAAAATATAGAGCTTTCTTCATTCAGTTAAGAAGGTTCTCATATATTAGGTTAGCCGGTTATGAGAGCACACCTCTTAAACTCCCTATGTTTTGTAATGATAAGATGGCTTTGATTGAAGTATGCAGGAAATTTGATAAGTTACATAGAACCTGTAGAGACAAGAAAATCTCTGGGCTGCATTTCCCCATATCCTTGGGCCATTATACATGTAAAACAACTTTGGATGCTTAAAACATATAAAGGGCCCTTGCTCCCATCACTGTTCACTTCTTCAAGCCCAAGACCTATTTTGATTTGAAGAAGTTCATTGAGCTAAATCTCAGAATTAATTATCATCACAAACCAGATACTGAGGACTACTGGGGCCGATTGTGCAGATGAATTTGAAGCAAGGTGGAGGCATTATGGTAGATTCTCTATCCAGATGATAAAGGAGCTCAATCTATATCAAATTCTTGAAGGGCTTCAAGATGATTATACAGACCTGTTGTCTTATGAATATGATACAGTGATCAAGCATACTCCCTTGGAGGATCTGGACTGGTACAAGAGGGAGAAGGATGACTTGGCTAAGATTTTGGCCCCTATCCTTGTAAGAACCAAGGTCTAGTTTGATAGAAAGGTCTGAGAGCTTAAGAAGAATCCATGAGAATCTTCCTCCAAAGATACTTTAACCCCTAGGAAGGAGTCACATACACCTAGCTCGGAGGTACCTATAAAAATTCATCCTCCTTCCTCAAATAAAGAACATGAATCATCCACCCCTTCTTCATCTACTCAAGTATACCAAAAGAAGGTAAAAGAGGTTAAACGGGAGCCGATTGAGGAAGATCCCCTATTAAAGCATTCAGAACCACCTTCGGGGCCAGAGAACATCATTGTTCTTAGTGAAAGTGATGATAGTGAAGTGTCAGTCCCTACAGGAACTTTAGAAGCTGCAATGGATAAAGAGAAGGAAGTGCATAGCCCTAAACCTCCAAGTACCACTGTTTCCTTTGCCCAAGAAGTTCCAGATAGTCCACTCACATCTCTACTAGAAGCAACAATAGCAAATACTTTAAGTGCCATGAGTTCTCTTGCTCTTGGATCTATTGCTCCTCCTTCTTCCTCCACTTTTGCATGGGTACAACCCTTGGTTGACAACAGGAAGAGGAAACCTTCCTTCTCGATTGGTAGGGCCAAATTTTGATGCTGTGGTAGCCTTGTTGGGCACTACTCCTTCTGCTCTAGCAAAGAGAGCTAAAACAACTTTAAGGATAGTGATAGATGTCTAAGGCCAAAAATTTCTTGAGGTAGCAAAACCTAAGGTTGATAAGGAAGAAACAAGATCTACTAACCTCTGATTTGGAGCTTTTTAGGATTCCAATGGGGGAATCTACCCCTGAGAGTGAGGTGCATAACCTCTAGGAAATAGTAACCAAAGTTACTGAGAGAGTAGAAAAAGGTAAACAAACTATAGAATAGCTGGAGGAACAAGCTCAAATTCTTTCTAGCTTCATCAAGTCATTATTATCTAAGGAAAAGGTTTTGGATCCTACCCCACTATCTGCCCTTCCACCACCTATGATTCTTGGTCAAGATGAAGTTCAAATCATTAAAGACATACACATGTATTCCATCTACGGGAGAGCTATGGAAGCCATGGTGGATGACATGATCATTACAGGTTTGAATCTCATTGTAAAAGCCTTCAAACTCAATGAGAAGGTGACTAATCTGCAATAAAATCTCTCCTCCACAATTGGGACCATGGATAAAGAACTTAAAATTTGGAGTAGTTGCATAGTGGATCTTCGCCTGATGGGAAAGGCTGATGAAAATATATTGATGGACAACAAGGTTTTTGATGATGCCAAAGAAAATTTATCAAGGTCATGGGTTTTTAGCGTGGAATGGAAAATAAAATTTCTGGAGGAAGCTTTAGGAGAGTTGAGGAACAGTTGGCAGAAAGGAGAAGCCTTCAAAACCTGTGTTGTATCTGCTTTCAAAGATATTCACTGTCACCTTCACGATGAAACTTCAGGTGTTCCTTTCTCCCTCCGAGAAATTAAAACTCAATTTAGGGCATTTGTTAAAGAAAACTTGTTTAAGGAAGAATCAATTACCAAAGAGAAGATAAAGGAGATTTTCTCTCTTCAATCTACTATTGAAGAGGCTAATAAAGCATACCATGCACACACTGAGTTTGATAAGGAGATGGAGAAATGCCTAGGTACTTGGACTAGAAGCTACTGCCAACACATCAGTCCCATGAGGCAGAGACATGGCAGAAGCATTAAAAAAGTTCAGTGTAACGAATCCTCAAGTCAGTGGGCCCTCCTCAGTAATAGGCAGTTGTTTTCCCTTCCATCTTCTCCCTTCTTTTTCTCAAATCAGGCTTATTGTAATTAGTTAAGGGTTTTTCCATGAAGCATTCCCTTAACTAACATTTTAGTTAAAAGAAGCAGTTACTGGGTGTAACTAATTTGTAAGTTATATAATGGGCTCTCTACGCCATTCCTAAGGTGCTAGAACTAGGTTTATTATTAAAAGTGTTAAGAAGTAAAAAACAATCAATACAAAAGGATATTTCTTTCTATGTTTATCTGGTCATGTTATTTCTATTAATTATTATTGAATCATTTATCTATGTTACTTCAAGAAGCTTTGTATTCCTATAGATGTGATTTCTAGAACTTTGTGTCTTTGAAAGAACATCTTATTGTCTCAAATGCAAATGGTTTTGTTACAAATAAATTCATTCTGGCACGCGTAAGGAATTATTTTGTTATCTATATTTCTTGAGAGTGCCTTTCTACCCCTTTTCACTACTTGATTCTTCTATCCTATTGTATTGATGATCTGTTCTATTTTAACACTTTCATGATATCCGTGTTCCACATTAAAAACTATACCTTTTACATGTGTAAATAAGTTTTTGACTTTAAATAAGGGAACCTCTCCCATTAAAGAGGAGGGACTTTCTATCCCCCAACTATTTTTCTTCTTAAGTCCTTTTTGGTGACCAACATCGGTACATGTTGTTGTTGGTCCCAATTCACCAAGGAAGGATATAAGAGTTTTAATTTGGGAATGGGGATATGTAAGGAAAGGGATATGGTCATTATAGCCATATCAAAAAAGAGATTAGTAGAGGAAAGGTATTCATAAAGACTACACTAGAAATCTATTTTGATTTCATAACTCAACTCACTATCTTTGCGTTCAGAAGAAGTAACATAACAATCCGGTTGAATAGACCCATATGTTTGAAGACCAATACCAGAATTGCACAATTTTCTATGGGGTTTTGGAAGAGGTTCCTGCACTCCTTTCTCATGTGTGAGACAACCATACCCATGGTAGCCCATGGTGTACATCATTTTTTTTGGAATTACACACTTAGGATCCTAGTAGCATGATTTCATTTCATCTTCGGGAGGTGGTATCATAGAGTTACATAGTAGATTTTATTTTTCTAGAAATCCACTAGGAGTGAAGGGATCAAAGGGGTAATTTTCCCTAGGATGTTTATACTTGTGACACACCCTTCCCCTTGATTTGGGTGATAGAGGAAGGTTTGAAATCAATAGGGTCTGTTAAAGATCATACTCCCCACAACCGGTTGAAAGAGTCTTCATCTTCCATGTAGAAAATGGACAAAATGACACTGAAACATGATTGCTATTAGGGGTCAAGGAGGTTGGATCAACCCACGAGGTGAGAGATTCATATTAATCCAGAAAAACCATCTTTGTGGAAGGGAAATCAACAGAATTAGGGAAATAACCTGATAGTGCTCTATAATGAGAAAAAGGTTGAGTATCCCCAGAATAGTTATAATTTCCCCTTCATGGTACAAATTTAATACTGGTGACACATTGAAGGAACAACATGCATGACATGAATCCATAGGTGATTGAGAAGAATGTTGTAAGAAAAATCCAAGTTGAGAACATGAACCTTTGTATCATGAGTAGTAGGCCCTACTCCCGGTGAGAATGTAATCATACAAGTATATTTCCACTCTTCATTGTCATATGCCTTAATAGTGATGACATTTGTTTCTAAATCTATCTCGTACAAGACAATTTCCAAACTAGCTTCAAGGGACATATGTTAAGGCATGATTCACATCCACAAGCACTCATTTAAATTTCTTATGATTGACAATAACCTCTATGTATAACGGTAAATTGTGTGAAGGATCTTCTACAGGAATTTACTCTTGGATTAAGGTTATATGCTCCATTAGAGTAATTTGTGCTACCATTTCTTGTAAGTGAGTGGGATCAATATCAACTAACACTCCTGAACCTTGTAAATTCTTACAGAGGATGTCCTTATGTACATTAGAGATCATAAGAAGATCTAAGATTGAGATCTTAGTAGTGGTCTTCTCAAGTTTCTCCAAGACATCATAGTGACTATCCTGAGGAGTGGAAGTAGGAAGGGATTAAGACTTAGAGATAACAAGGTGAGCATGTGTCATGCTGCCCTAGTACACTCAATTTTTTTGAACTTGATCGTGCTGACATGTTCAGTAAATGGAGTGACACAACTGATTACAAGATCATAAGAATAATCGATTTTAGCACTACGGTTTGTATTTTTGTAGACATAACCAATAGATTTATTATTGAACCTTTGACCTTGATCTGAATTTTCTTTTCCTCTATTATGCTTAGGGAAAGGCTCTTTAAAAATCCCCATGTCAGCATTAACATATTTGTTTTGGCCCATGAAATCCATTTCCACGTCACCACTTTCAATGAGGTCCTGGATGTAGTGCTTCAGCTTGAGGCACTTATCAGTTTTGTGCCCCTTGACACGATGGAAGTTGAAATAATCATTTTCTATAAACCAAGATGGTTTAGGTGCATCTTCGGGATAAGGGTTTATTTCTGGGTATTTTACCATGTTAATTACCTCTAAATATTTAAGTATTGATGAAATGGAGTCAGATAATGGATTAAACATGTGACATTTGTAATCAGTGGTTGGAGGTCCTGTAGGAATGAAAATTGACATGCAACCTTCAACTACACTCGAACCCCTGAGGTCAATGCTAGAGAATTCGATGTTTGAATGTGTGCAACTAACTATAGGAGGATCATTGACTAAGATCTGGTAGTGTGATCTCCTAGTAGTTGAGTTGGCAAAGAGGAGATTTAGAGGCTATAAAAGGGTATCGTTAACTCCCTATGGTTTGTTTTCCCAACTCGGATCTAAGTGTTGATCTATTTTGAAGTATCCAAATGTAAACTAAGATGAAATGGAAAAATATAAGCTAATACTTGAAAGGAAAACTAATCTAAAAAAATCACAAAACTAAAATATTACAATCACAAACAATAATTTTCTTCTATTCTAAATGATCAAATCTACTTTTACACTAAAACTGAACAAGAGAGATAACCTGGTGTGGTTACTCACCTATGTTGAGTGTATTGAAACTAAAATAAATTAAAAACAAGAAATTTTCCAAATGATATATGATATGTAGAAAACCTCCTATAGATATTCTCTCCTTCATATTCACAGGGATGGGAAGAAGAGGATCAGTCACCAGGGGTTTCTATGAAATGATTAAAAACCTCTTAAAAATTAACTAATTACTTGCAAATGATTTGAAATTTAATTTTTAATCTATTTGATATGATGTAACAATGATAAATTGTAGGGATGAAGGGAATCAAACAACAAATCCAACCAATGGAATTCATAAGAATGGAGGTAAATCCAGATGTGTAGTAATTTGTCCTCTCAGTTTGTGTCCTTTCTTTCTATGTGTGTCCATGTGAGTCCAAGGAATTGGGAATGCAAGAGGCAATAGTAGCAAGAGAAGGCACCTAAGAAATGGCATATTGATGGTAATCTAGTTGCAATACAGGTGGAAGAGAGATATCACAAGATGAACAGAACTTGGCAATGTAATTTCCTAGTAAGATTGTGGCAGCAATACTATGCAAGATACACAAAAATCCTCAGGTCCCTTTTCTTGAATACAAGCATGGAATATATAATAATGGAGGTTGGAATGTTCCATCAAGCTCAAGGCAAGAAGGAGTAATTACAAACTACTTAAATCCATTTAAAAATAGAAGGAGAGAAGAAAAACTAAGAAATCAAGACTATTTTTAGGTAATTTGGTTCACAAACACATCCAAAAAGTCAAGTTAAGAGAAGTGTTACATTTTAAAACACACATGACAGAATTCTAGAAAAAGTGGGCAGGACCGCTGCCCCACACAGGGCAGCGTTTCATGGGACCACCGTCCTGCTTTGAGCAGAAATGGCTTTAGAACCATCGCACCTAAGCAAGGAAGTGGTCCTAGAAGTGAAGGCCAAAATATGCACAGAAATGACACAGGAAGGCTAGAAGAAAGTTTGGAAAAGATAAGTACAGGATTTCTAAGATAAAAATATACACTGCGAATAGGAATTTGGAGCTCAAACAACTTCTTAAAAGGACTTAAATCATCATTGTGGACTTTTGTAACTGTTTTTTCGAAAATTTAGCACATTTAATTTTGGGTGCGTACATATTACTCCTTCGGAAAAGCGTATTTTAGCCATGAAAAGGACATAAAAATGTAGAGTTCTAAGTATGGAGTTCCTGAAATGGGGAGTTAGAAGCTATACCTAACAGGCACCCGTGTGTCAAAATTTCACTCGTCCAAAATCTTGATACCTACAAGATGAAGAGAAGACTCAAATGCATATATACATAAATTATCGAAAAGTAAATACTAAATTAAAATGATAAGAGGACTTACCATTTACGCGGGGATGTAGAAATATACCTATGCACCAACAACTCGATCCCTATGAAAACATATACTCAAAATGAGGTCAAAACAACATACATATATATATTTATATATATCAAAATAAACTCTTTTTTCAATTCATTTCTGCATATGTTGACTTTGCAAATTTTTTTTAAAGCTCTAGGCCCACGGTGACCATGTTTAGTTTTGTGAATATGTTTGAATTAGAATGGATTTAGGATTGGTATTTTAAGCATTAGGCTTGGCCCTTTGCTATTTGAATGACTTTTGAGAATGAAATCCTAAGAAAATCGCAACTAGAGCGGTCATAAGGGGACTCAAAAAGGTGGACAAGGCAAAGTGCCTTTATTGCTTGGTCTCCATTTTGTCAGGCATTATATGATGCTTTTTTATATCATGATCATTGCGAGCATTTTGACTGCACGTAATGTGCAATGGCATTGTACAAAATTATGACACACTATGAGATGTACAAATATCTCTTTTTGGCTATCAGTTATTCCTTCCATAGAGTTAACCTCCATTTATGATTTGATTCACATGTGCACTCTTCGCTATTTAGAAATTCCAATTTTTTATATGCTTTTCAAAATCCATGTAATGGCCATGAATGCTAATAGAGTGATCTATTTTTTTATTTTTTTTTGTAATGATGATATATGATAATGAAATCACATTGTAATGTTAAACTTTAGTTTCTCTAAGAAACTTTTTGTACTTTATATTGGCTTTGGCAAAATGTGGTGATACAAATGACATGATAAGAAAATGTACTTGCCCCACTCATAACTCCATGCAACCAGTAGGATGGGAGCGGCTCAACACCAAGAGCCATAAAGGGTGCAAGCTATGGAAAAATTGTTGAATGGTAATGATGAGGGAAAGAGAAGGATGGTTAGACAGAAACTACATTGAGACACTATAACCTCACCCTTCTCAAGTTTGCTTCACAGTTTAAAATGTGATTTTCTTCCCATTTTATCTAAACCTTAGATCTAGAGATGGCCACTTGGTTGACAAAATCTTGTTTTGATGTTTTAATCTCTTTTTGGAATTTTTTACATCTAACTCACTTTGTTTTGATTGATGATTTCACAACATTTTAATGAACTAATTCTAACTTTTGAGTTTGTCAAAAATATCCCCTACACCTTGCCCCATGACTACCAGTAGGAAGTATGGGCTCATCACCATGGGAAATGCATAGGTGAGTAAGGGCATTTACTCTCCTTTCCCAACCCTACATCACTAGTAAGAGACGTAGGCTCAACACCAAAGGTTGGTAGGGAAAAGAAATGTGTAAAATAAAATTTTTCTGTGGATTTGCATTTGACTTATTTATCTAGGAAAAATTATCTAGAATGTTCTTATTTCCAAAGAGATGTTTATGGGATAGATGTGACACCATGAAGCTTCTAGAACAGACTATAGGAAAAGACACCTAATCTAGAAAAAGACTATAAGTAGAACCAAGTATGTAGGCCTTGGTATGGTTACGGTCAAAGCTTTGTCTTATCTTGTTTGATTGATGAAATGATTCGAAAACAATTGATGATACCATGGAAATTTGAAGAGATATGATTTGAATGTTTTACCAACATTTTTAAGAAGTTTTTAGGAGTTTCTATAAGAATAAGTCCCTTGATCACAAATTTTACAAAATGAACCAGAAAATGAAAGTGCAATGTAGATGTAGTAATGTACATATGGAAATGCAAGTGAAACTACATGTCATGATAGCTAAGGTGAAGAAATTTGATGAATATCAAATTCTTCACCCCTAAGAGTACACAGTGGAGAACCATGATCCTCAAAATTTCCATTCTCTTGACAAGGGCCTAACATTCTGAGGTTTAAACTTACAACCCTTTCCCAGAAGTGTATATGTCCAATCATTAAAATCATTTGTCTAAAAGAGGCATTTCATGCACCTCTTTGTCATGTTCTTGAGACATGGTGTGTGGGTGAGCATGACTATGTTGCTCAGCCTTGTTTCCTATGTAGAGTGTTGTGTTTACTTGTGACACTTGCTGAATGATGAGGCCTTGCCCCATGGATATGGAAAATCTTAGTTTCAGATGCACATGGGTTGAAACTAGGGTTTAGAATAGAAAAACCCCCAGAGATGGTTTTTATGGGCATTGTTTCAATCTCAAATTTCCATTCTTCATTTGTTAATTCTATCATGTTCACACCTAGACCTAGGTCATTGGAGGGAAGAGATGCTAAACCAAGAAGACTACCCATTCCCTGTGGTTCAAACGGGAGGAAGATCAGATCATCACTTATCTAAGAGTTTCATAATTCCCATTGTGGTTTTAGTGGACATTATTTCCATAGATATTGATTTACCCTTATCTGTTTTTTCCACCTCAAATGTTTGTGGGTCAATGACTTCAACCTTCAGCATACCCAGGGTGATTGGGGCTAACTCTTTTGATGGAGGTGGTTTGTTCAATTGATTCGTGGAAGTTCATACTACTGTATGGACTCCTTTCTTCTTCTTGAGGTTTTCTAAAGTGTATATCAAAGGGCTTAGGATCCCCTTGAGTGATGAATACCTTCCCCAAATGGAGGAATCTAATCTCTTAGAACAGGGTAGAAGGGATAGCCTTCATTCGATGAATCCAAGGTCTCCCAAGGATCATGTTATAAATTGTTTCCCTATCGATAATGTAAAACTCCATCAAGATGGTTTTTGGACCAAGCACGTGACTGGAAGAACTATGGTTCCAATCAAGGTCACTTTAAGACTGTTGTACCCCCGTAATGTGTTTCTTGTAGAGGAACAATTTGTCTCTCCATATCCCAACTTCTACAAGAAAGAGAAAGGAACCACATTTACAACAGCCCTGTCATCAATCATGGCTCTCTTAATGTAATTTTTATAAACCCAAACTTGTAAAAATAAGGCAGGATCACCTCTTTGGGAAATTTCAGCGTCAGATGGCATCTTGTCTATATCGAAAACAAACCTAGTATCCCTATCATTCTATCCTGGAGGATGTATGTCAAAGTCAATATGATTTATTTGAGCACTAGGAGGTGGCATAACATGGATTAGATGACCAAGACCTAGTGCATTGAGAAATGCACAGAATGATGTGCAGGTGAATTCTTCAGCAAATCTAAAAATGAAATGTGAGAAAAGGTCTTGTTCAAATCTGATATTAAATCATAGGCTCCTACTGGTTTAGTGAAATTATAGGAACGTCATCCTATGGGAAGGAAAGAGTTGGGTAAGGGTTGTGAAATGTACTCCTTCATCCGAGTTGTTGCATTAATTTCATGGCTCGAACTCTATCTCAACTAACCCCAAGATTTTTGTATTATCGTTTAAACCAAGGTTAGGAGAAACCCAAGATTTGTCAGAGGTTGAGGCTTCATGGTCATTGTTTCCTATAGGAATGCCCTTTTTTATATTTTAGGATTCACTTGGGAATCCCCAGGATGTTTAGGGTTCATATTTTGAGGTATGACAGGTCTGGTATGACTAGGTCAATTGCGAGTTTGTTTCAGGATTTTCTAGGAACATGTCTACAAAGAGTTACCTTTGGTTTTCAGGAAGTCTTTGTAGAAACTTGTTGCAATCATGGAAATTCCTATCATCATGACCTCGAACCTTATGGAAACCACAATATAGGTTAGGGTCATAATCTCTTGGCCTTTGATAAGCATATTGTTGTTGTTGATTATAACCTTAGTTGTAGTTTTGAAATTGATTGTTATAACCATGATTCATTACCCCTTGGCTAGAGTTTTGATACTGGTTTGGGCCTTGGGTTTGATTTTTATTTTGTGGTGGATGATTTACATAAAATGTGTTGACATATGGCATAGTGTTAGGGCCTCTTTGATTTACTCGAGTTGTTGTTATTGTTATTTTTGCTGTTGTTTGGAAAACCAACATTCTTGGCTTGATTAGTAGCACTATTCATGGTAGCACCATGATTACGATTCACACCCTTAGGTCCTTGGTTGTTGGCACCATTGTTTTGATAATTTACATTATTTTGATTTGGGGATACAATTTTCCATTGGGACCATAGATCTTATGCCCACTATCTATAGTGGCTTGGTCAATCGAAAGTGCACCTTCCAAAACTTCCTCATACTATAGAAAGGAAAATTTTGGACCTCTTCCTTAGTCTCTCGATTTGAGCGAGTGAAGGAAAAGATCACAAAGTTACATCTGGTCCATGTTGGGTGCACTTGATAGAGGAATAGAGAACTTGGCACCATCTCTGGATGAAATGGGCAACAAGATTCATTTTTCTCCTGTCTAATATGACAGGAACTCCCTAATCCTTGTATCGCAACAACTTGTTCATGTAAAATGCTTTGATGAACTTCAGAAACAAGTTATTTGAAGAAATTTATAGAAGCTTATGGAGTACGGTAAGTACCAATCCAGTGTGATTCCTTCGATAGTTCTT
This sequence comes from Taxus chinensis, assembly GCA_019776745.2. Classification (NCBI taxonomy): domain Eukaryota; kingdom Viridiplantae; phylum Streptophyta; class Pinopsida; order Cupressales; family Taxaceae; genus Taxus; species Taxus chinensis. The sequence continues at coordinate 762,798,037 of CM034154.1, read as the reverse complement.
TGGAAAGATCTTAACCACTACAACATCCCAAGGAAGCAATTCCCTGATAGCAGTAGCGTAGATCCTTGATATGAGCATTTGGGTCTCATTCTCCCTTAATTTTTGGAAGATTTGGACAATGGGCATGCAGAAGCATGAGGACCATGCGTATGGTGAAGTCATTGATTCTCCTTTGTTCAGTACACAACAGAATATAGAAAAATACTTAGTTCTATTCAGCTTCTCGAAAGACAATAATAATCCTCTATTATATCATATGAACAATACAATTATATAGGATAACTTCTCCTATAATCAAGGAGGTGGCTACAACCACTCCTCCATAAATATATATAAACTCACGTACACAACAAAATCCTAATATACATTATTGTTACATAACAATAATGTCACCAAATTACATTATAATATTATTGTTATATTATCAACCGTGGAGCACTAAATAATTAATTTTCTAACATTCCCCCCTTAGTGCAAACATGGGAGAAAACAATTGCACTTCCTTCTGCAGCGTGTTGCCCGTGTGTGCTCATGATCTAGATGGTTTTACAGGACAACCAACAACCTCAATATGGATGGTTATTATATGACAACCAATAACCTCAACATGGATGGTTTTATAGGATAGCCAACAACCTCAATAGGGATGGTTTTACAGGACAACCAACAACCTCAATATCACGATGCTGCTATTCTTTTGTGCTTTCATGTCCACTATGCTCTTCCGGTCAGGATGGAATTATGCGTAGGATGCAAACGAACTAGCTAGGCACTGATAATAAATTTGAAAAGGGACTAATGGAAAATTGAGAATCTATGTTCAAAGAAGGCCCTCAATCTGAACATTGGACTTGGTGTCATAGCCATAACAGAACAGCTAAAAAAGAATGCATCGTTGGCACACAACTGAATATCAAGTTCTGGCGTAATTCGATCTAAAAAGAAATCAAACTCACGTGGACACACTATGACCTGGGATAGCTTCGTGTGGCCTCCATCGTTAAGGTCACTGACAAGAGGTCGTAATGAATGACAATCCAGCTCTACGGACGATTCTCTGGCCTAGTCCAGAATTCTGCTAGCTCAGCAAAATGCTGAACATGAAGCTAATTTTAGCTATTCGATGATGATCGCGTTCGAACGATGGAGTGCATCCGTAAGAAATAATTATTTTGCGTAGGCCAGTGTCTATATCTGATTTTCTTACAATTCATTATAGTTGACCCTTTTTTGAATCATTAACAACCTATATTCACTCTAAACACATTGTTGACAACATCCTGACAATGAGTGACATGTATGATGGATCAAGATGACACAAAATATATGGTGAACCTAAAACAACATGCACTATTCTGACAGCACTTCTATGTTTATGAACATTTGAAAAATTGTGTGATTTTAACTTGGACACTCCTAATAATCACAGGGCATTCGTGCAATCTGGATTACTTAAAATAGTAACCTATGTCAATGAGAATAATAAACAACAATATGGCTGTAGGACCTAAGGATCACAACCAAAGATTTTTTCTCTTTCAAACCCTTGTACACTTGTGAATGCTTGCCTAATGTTTTTGTAGAATAAACTTAATTTATACCATAATACGATGTATAATTGGTCGTCTACTACATTTAACCCTCTCAACATAAAAGCTGATCAGTTGTAAATCTGCTGTTGTTTGCAAGACTTGTATTCTAATGGAACAAATGGAATATGTAAACCAATACGAATGGGACGAGGTTGGGTTGAGGCTAACGATGGCTAAAATATGAAATTCCTTGGGATAAACCCTACTTGTTTTTAAGAATCTGTCCTATCACTAACAAAATGTAAATCAAATACTGTAGCAAACCGAATTCTGACACTATGACATTAATCTAAAGTTGATTGGGAACTTCAAATTCGAATAGAGAAGCTTTCTAAGCAAGTTAAACTAAATCAGGTGAATGCTACGCATTAAATCATAGCTACAGTTTGATAGCTACAGATAAAATGGTGGACTACACACACGGATGGAGTGTAGTATGTGACTATGCAACTTATAGATGGCATTCTAAAGTAATGAAATCAACTTGCTTAATGCTATTTGGAACAGAGTCTTCCAATGATACCTCAGGAACGAATTGAGGAGTGAAGCATCAAACACTCACAAGATCGAATCAATCTTCATAGATGGGAATACGCCTTGTCATTTACAATGGCATCTATGAATTTTCTGAAATGTATCCAGATCTTTAATCAACACCAATTGATCCTGATTGTATGTAGATATTTCTAGAAAACTAGAACCTGCGATTACAAAGAAGACACGGGTCTGCAGGTATCCGACAGGATGTTTGGATCTAAGACAGAATCTTAAAGCACCTCCTTCTATCTGATTGGATCTATCTCGTTCCCACCTTCAATCTATATTAGTGATCTTTCAATTCAGCATCACACACAAGTATATTGGGATACAAGATAGAACTAACAGAATTACAAATCTGAATCCACAATACTAGTCTCTCATGAAACGAGGATAGCCAAAAGTACAGAGCTAATGGCTTATGCCCCTCGTTATATCCTAGGAGGATTCATGACTGCAAGTCTGGAACCAGATCTTGAATTTGCGTTTAGAACCTACACAACTAGAATATTTGAGGAGAAAATACTTGTAACTATTCATGGCTTCTCAAAGCAATATAATCTACTCTATTATATCATATGGGTGACAATACAATTATATAGGATAACTTCTCCTATAATCAAGATGGGTATGTGGCTACCAACAGCTGAACAATGTTAATTAAGCCTTCATAAACTATGGCTTCTAAACTCACGTACACCAAAAGACTGAACTATGATATAGCATTGAATGAGTTACATAACATTTGTTTGTGCACCAAATTACATTATAATATTACTAGTTATATTCACTCAATCGTGGAGCATCTAAACCAATTGAACTCCTAAACTAGAATTCAAGAGGCTCCTTTACAGTACTCTAGGGTATGTACCCATTGCGTAAGATGCAAGCCATAAGATCCTTGATGAGGAAAGCTGGTGAAGGAACGTTGATTTGGATAAGTCTACATTAAAACGCTGTCTGGAGGGGACATGTATGGACCGTCCGCTCTGATATGACATGTATGCGAGTACAGGACCACCGTATATGGGTTCATTTGGGGGGCAGTTTTGAATCACCTGATGCATGTAAGGTGGCCATAGTACCAAGATATGGACTAGTGGGCATAAAACTAAGGAACATCGCATTGCTAAGTGGTGGCATGCGAGATGTTTTCCAGACAGCACACTTGCATAGGATAATCTTGGGATGAGGACCCAAACACCTATTGTGTCTAGACCCTGTGATAAGATCATCTGGGGCATTTGAATGACACTGGATAACCTTGGCAGTATAGGATATTGCATTACATTTCTCATTGGAGGGGATGTATCCTTTAGTTGTCAACTAGGATACCCCATGTTCTTTCCTACTGCATGTGTTGGTTGTGAAGTCTGGGCAATTTCTAGCTCTCTAATCCTCTCTTACTAAAGTAGAAATGATATCAGTGGGAGAGGATTGAGTCCCTTTTTGGGGTGTCTGTGGCGTAGGGTTTGATTAAGTAGGCTCATGATACCCTGTCATGAATTGTTCAGTGCTATAATTCTTGTCTTCCTTAGAAGTAAGAATCTTAGGATAGGTATTTGAAATATCAGAGGTTGAACCCTTCATTTTATCTAAAGAATCATCTATCTGACAAAGAGGATTAGTTATTCAGGAAAATAGATCATCCTTTATTGATTGCATGGAAATGTGAGGTCTTGACAAGACCCTATGGTAAGAAACTGTTCCATTTATGATAACAACATGGTTTGCATTGGGTTGACCGTATTGCATGTCTAACGGTTGGTCAACCTCCTCCATCCTTACATAGCTAATGGAGTTTGAAGTGTAACTAGGGGAGGTTTGGATGTTGCTTGTGTAATTGTCACCCACCTTGAAAGAGAAGGGGATTGATGTGGTTGCACATTGGTGCAATATATATCAGAGCCAAATGGCCCACCAAACTCTCTTCTAGACATATTTTAAAAGGTATAAAATACCTACCAAAATATGGGAAGAAATGGAAAGATGAGGTAATAGAAATGAAAGAAAGGAAACAAGAAGGATTTAATCCTTCACATTAGGTTCACCAATTTATATGGATGAAAATTTACATGAAACCTTCAACTACACTCGACCCCCCAAGGTCATGCTAGAGCAACCAATGTTTGAATGTGTGTAGCTAACTATAGGAGAATCCGTGACTAAGATCTGATAGTGTGATCTCCTGGTAGCTGAGTTGGCAAAGAGGAGATTTAGAGGCTATGAATGGGTAGTGTAAATTCTCTATGGTTTGTTCACCTAACTTGTATCTAAGTGTTGATCTAGTTCGGCGTGTCCAAATTAAATAAGCTGAAAATAATAATCTATGTTACTGATGAAAGGGAAACTAATATAAACAAATCACCAAACTGAAACATTCCAATCAAAAACAACAATTTGCTTCTATTCTAAATAATTAAAATATTTCTACACTAAAACTAAACAAGCGAGATAACCCAGTGTGGTTATTCACCTATGCTGAGTGTATTGAAACTAAATTAACTTAAAAAAAGAACTTTTCCAAATGATCTATGATGTGTAGACAACCTCCTACAGATATTCTCTCCTTCAGATCCATAGGGATGGGAAGAAGAGGATCCTTCACCAGGACCTGCGATTAATGATTTAAACCCTCTTGGAAATTAACTAATTGCTTGAAAATGAAAGGAAATTGATTTCTACTCTATTTGATATGATGTAACAATGATGAATTGTAAGAATGAAGGAAATAAAACAACAAATCCAACTTGAAATTCACAGAACAGAGGTAAATCCAGCCTTGTAGTAATTTTTCCCCTCAGTTTGTCCTTTCTTTCTCCGAGTGTTCATATGAGTCCAAGGGATTGGGAATGCAAAAACAAAGAATAGGAGGATGGCACTTGAACAATGGCATCTTGAAGGAAGTCTGGATGCAATGCAAGTAGAAGAAATATAACAAAAGAGATATGAGCTTGGCTATGTAATTCCTAGTAGGATTGTGGCAACAATACAATGTAAGATACACAAAAATTCTCAGGCCCTTTTTCTTGAATACAAGCATGGAATATATACGAATGGAGGATGGGAGGTGTCTTCATGCATAAGGTAAGAAGAAGCAATTCCAACTGATTAAATCTATTTAAAAATAGGAGGAAGGAGAACCAAGCAATCAAAGCTAATTTTAGACAATTTGGCTCACAGATGCATGCTAAAAGTGAAATTAAGTGAACCGTCACATGTTAAAACACGCATGACAGAATCTGAAAAAAATGGGCAAGACCATTGCCCAGGCAGGGTGATGATCTTGGCACTAAAGGCCAAAACATGTGTAGAAAAAGGCAGAAAGCTGGAAAAAGCATGGGAAGGCTAATTAAACATGTCTAGGCTACAAATATACATTGCGAATGGTCTTTGGAGATCAAACACCTTCTTGAAAGGCCCTGAATCATCATTGGAGAGTTTTGTAACTATTTTTTGACAATGTAGCTCATGTAATTTTGGGTGCATACAGGTCCCTTAATTAATTTCAAGGGAGCATAGTTTTGAACCACTTGTACTCATTTAGAATCAGTAATTCGGTCACCTATGACATTTTTTTTCTTGTTGGGAACAATTTTTTTTTTTTCGCTAGGTTTTTGGTCATGGTTATCATATAAGAAGGGTTTCAATGTTCCTTTAGTTAACAACGCTTTCTCAATTTTGGCACCTTACTCGATGACCTCTTTAAAGGTATTACAACAATACATTTGCAAGTGGAAAGTGATTTCAGGGTGTAAGTTTTGCATGAAAATTCTGACTAACTATTTCTCTGGTATGTAGCAAGGGAAGCGACTAGCTACCCCTCTCCATCATCGTAAGAAACCAATGAAGTTCTCATTGTTGTGTTGTTTTAACATTACATAGATCGATCATAGTAACGTCATTCTTGATGTTGAAAGAGAAGTGAAGTACGAAGTTTTTCACCAATTTTGGTCACGTAGATATAGATCCGTTTGGAATATGTAAGAACCACTCAAGAGATTTTCCTACTAAACTTCACTGGAATAGGTGTATAAGATATTTATCAGTAAATGTAACCTCTTGGAAAGCCATGAATAATTATTTTACATGATCCCTTAGATCACCCTTAACCTTGTACTTGTCAAATTTTGGATAATGAAAATACCTAGGGAAAGGAACTTGTAGCTTGAACCTATCGAAAGGATACATACATAACTCCTGAAATTGATACTTCTTATTTGACCCTAACTTTCCTTCTTGTAAGGTAGTGAGGGTGTTCTTCATAGACAAGAACTCTTTATCAATGAGTGGGGTTTTTTAAAGTGCTAGGCCTATATCTAGCCATTTCATCATCTTGTTATCTATGTATAAGATTTCATAACCCTCTTTAAGTTTTTCCTGTTTGAGGTTTTTGGGAGTTTTGGTGTAAGAATCGTAGTATGAAGCTTTAGGTTTTTCTTGTCTAGATGTCTTCTTAGATTCCTTACTAATGTGTGAATCCAAACTTGCTAATTGGCGAGCGAGTGCTTGTATATGTTATTCTAAGGACACCTCCTTAGATGGTATCTCTTTACGAGATTCACATGAGGTAGGTTGAGTATGAGGGTCCTCATGATTATCATTGTCTCCCTGATCTTCAAGATGAATTCTAACTATGAGGATGTGATATTAACCAATATGTTGGCCAGAAGTAGAGGCACGATTTGGATTTAAAATTTTATCAGTGTTGTGAAGTGGGCATTCTACTTCTTCTTCTTCTGCTCAAACCATGACGGTGAGGAGAGTGGGATCAACCATGAAAGGAAATTGGGCCCGCAATTCTACAAAACACATAAGAACTTCATGTTTATTATGAAACAATAAGTCATCTCTTAGGGAGGGGTTGTTGAGATTAGCACAGTGGTTATATAGATAATATATTAGATCTAAGCATACATGCAAATAAAAGTGGATATTCTACCAGAATAAATATACAAAACAAGAGACATAAATCAACAACAGATTTAAAGTGGTTCACCTAGCGTGGGCTATGTCAACCAAGAAAAAATCCAATCTATTATCCAAAGATTTGAAAAGATATATAATGAAGATTTACAATCTTCCACACCTCTCAAATGTATAGTAATTTCTTTATTTCAAGCTTTTTGCCTTCTCTGTTCATTTCTCTAGAAGCAATGTGCCCACCACCATCAAGGAATACCAATGGTAAGAAGCTTGCCTCTTTCCACATCCAAGCCTGTGAGAGAGCCTAAAGGGAAGGCATGAAAGATTTGCCACCATCCCTCTAGGTGCACAATTTGTATTATATAATATAGGGTTTTGCGCGTGCATGGTACATATATTTTGAGACACACCACCAGACAGGGAATTGACAAGAGATAATAGCTGACCTCATTCAAAAATTTTGAGTATCGAAGTACCAAGCCATCAGTTGATAAGGCATTACAGGTTCTCAAGCACCTTACCATGGGGGATAGTGCCATGGCAGAAGATAGGTTGCTAGACTTTCTTGGTGAACCAAGTTTGGAGGTGCACTTTGAAGAAGAGGAAACAGAGGAGGTTCAACTTGAGCGCGCATGTGTGAAAAAAGATAAAGGAAAGCTTGTATATGTAATTGATGGGGAGGAAGCATAAAGCTTGTATGTTAACCATTATGTAAGGATGCGTGAGGTAGTGGACAGTGCTGATACTCGCATGCTTGACCATGAACCTTTAAAAACTAAAAAGGTTAACATCAGCTCAGGAGAAGAACCTAAGGAAGCTATCATTAGAGTTAACTAGTTGGGAAGGAAGTCTCTAAGATCATTGATCTTTTGTGTGAATTTGAGGATTTATTCCCGCATGGGTACCATGAGCTCAAAGAAATCCACCATTCCTTTTGGGAGATGAGGATAAAGCTGAAGGACGGTGCATGCCTGGTTAAGAAGAGACCCTTCTGGATGAATCCCAATTTATGCATGAAGGTAAAGGAAGAGTTAGACAAAATGATAGCATCTGGGAACATTTAAGCTGTTGAATAATTAGAATGGATAAGTCCAATAGTAATCAACATCAAGAAGGATGGGTGGATTAGGATCTGCGTGGATTATAGGGAGCTGAACGTAGTTTGTGTCATCGATCCTTGTCCCAACCCCCTTCATTGAAGAAATTTTGGAGGGAGTCACTTGACACGAAATCTATTCCTTTACGGATGGATTTTTAGGGTACCACTAAGTCCTGATTGCAAAGGAAGATAAGGAGAAGATAACTTTCACCATTGAATGGGGAAGTTTTGCATACACGGTCATGCCATTTGGGTTAAAGAATGCACCTACTATTTTCTCGTGCAAAGCGGTATAGGCATTCTAGGACTTCATCTATAAATTTTTTTAGGTCTATTTGGATGATTGGACGATGTATGGGCTAGTAAAAGACCATTGTGATAATTTGAGGTTGATGTTTGAGAGGTGTTGGCAGTTGAGGATATCCCTCAACATTAAGAAGTGTGTCTTTCCTACCCCCTTTGAAATGTTATTGGGGCATATCATAAATAAGGAGGGCTTGTTAGTAGATCCTGCCAAGGTTGCAGTTATTGTGGGGTTGGGTGAGCCAACTAGTCAAAGCGTAGTGAGCGGGTTTCTTGGACATGCGGGCTACTATCGGAAGTTCATCAAGGGGTATGCCAAGATCACTACACCTTTAGAAGAATTTCTCAGACATAAAAGTTCCTTCCATTGGGGAAAGGCACAACAGAAGGCATTTGACACATTGAAGAATAGGCTTGTCACCGCGCCTATACTACATTTCCCCTCTTGAGACAAGCCCTTCCATGTTTATGTAGATGCCTCCAAAACGACCATTGGGGAAATGCTTGCACAACCCGGTGAGGGAATTGTTGATCACCCCCTATTCTTTGTAAGCATGAAGTTGACACTAGTAGAGCAGAGTTATATTACGACTGAGCACAAAGCATTGTCAATGATCTACGTGCTTCAGAAGTTTAGGAAGTATCTACTGGTAACTCCCTTTATCTTATACAATGACCACATGGCGTTAAAGTACTTGGTGAACAAGCCCATCCTACAAAGGCGCATATGTCGGTGGGTGCTATTATTTCAAGAGTTTGAGTTCACAGTAGTTGTGAAGCCTAGAAAGAGTAATTGTGGACTTGATCATTTGTCAAGAATTGATTCAGGGGAGGATGTGCAGAGCATTAAAGAGACTATTCCAGACACACAACTATTTAGGTTGTGGCACGTACCCTTAGATTTGGAGGAAATTGTAGTATTTCTAAAGGAAGGTGTGGTGCCGAAAGGGATGAAGACATTAGAGAAAAAGTAACTAGCCATACACGCTGCACCCTACATGTTGATCAGTGGGGACTTATACAAATTAGGGCGTGATGATGTTTTGTGCAGGTGTGTAATAGAGCATGATTTCCTCGCCATCATAGAGGAAGCACACGGAGGAAGTGTAGCTGAACATTATGCAGGAGGTGCCACCACACATAAATATTAATGCAAGGATTATGGTGGGAAACTCTGTATAAGGATTGCAAGGACTATTGTAAAGTGTGTGACCATTGTCAGTGTGTTGGAAAAATAGGAAGGAGAGATGAAATTCCTTTGCACCCTAGACCTAGTGTTGAACCTTTTGAGAAACGGGCAATAGAATTTTTAGGCCCTATTGCACCAGCAACGCATAGGACTGGATCACGATATGTAATCACTTGCATGGACTATTTGACAAGGTGGGTAGAGGCAACCCCAACTAAAGATTTTTTTTGGGAGAACATTATCACAAGGTAGGGATACCCTTTAAGTTTAAACCAGCGATAGGGGTACAAATTTCTTGAATGAGACTGTGAGGATCCTGTTAGCAGATTTCATGTTGGCTCATCACAAGACTACATCTTATCACCCACAAGAAAATGGAACTGTAGAAGCATTTAACAAAATACTAAGTCATACCCTAACAAAAAATTGTGATGTCAGAAGACAAGATTGGGATGACAAGGTATTAGTTGTATTATGGGCTTATAGGACAAATTATAAAAGGCATAACAAAGCCACACCATTTCAATTAGTGTTTGACATGGAAGCTATTCTTTCGGTTGAGTTCATGTTACCTTCTCTGCAAATAATGCACATAGGAGGGATGGCTAATGAGAAAGAGCTAGAAGAGAGAATTGATGAATTGATGAAGATGGATGAAAGATGATCACTCACTAGGTGGAGCCAAACAAAAGAAAAAGCAAAGCAAAAAGCATGACATGATCACCACATTAGGAACAAGAAGTTTGAGTTTGGGTAGATTGTCTTACTGTATGATTCTAAGTTTCTACGCCACCCTGGGAAGTTAAAGGTCCATTAGTTAGGTCCCTATATAATCTCATACATCCTTGATTTAGGCACGTGCCAGTTACAAGCACTGGATGGAATGAAATTTCCTGGACACTTCAATGGGAGTAGGCTGAAGCCCTAATATAAACAAGGCTTATTGGTGTTTGTAAATAAGGAAGTTTTGCCAAATAGTTTAGAATTTCCTTTATGCATTTCCTTTCTTGTGTTTACCTTTCATGTTTTTGTTTTGTTTTACACCTTAGGCATTGGTAACCTTGTTACTTTTTAAGGTTTTGAATGCGAAGAGGACCGTGTATCATTTTAGTGTGGGATGGAGTGATGTGAAGGAAAGCATGGGTAAAGTGCCAATGAGGATTGTGTTGGAAATCCCAGTTGAATGGCATTGTTAAAAGAGGTGCATGAAAGAAAAATTGGAAAAGGATGGTTGATGTCAAGATAAGGCTACCTTCAGATCCCATGTACAAAGGAGGAAGAAGCGTATAAACAACACGAGGTAGGTGAGAGCAAAAATCATTATAGAAGAAGTGCCTTCAGCACTAGTTATGCGTGCGCAAGAGTCTCCTATCAAGATCGATTGGTTGCACGCAAGAAGGTTGGAAGATTATCCACACAGGGTTGGGTGCGTGAGTTAGGGCGCAAAATTCAATATTTGTTTAAAAATATGCATTAAACGTTAAAATTATGGTGGTAGGTGAAGTAGCATTTAATGCTTAAAAATGGGAAAAACTATAAATAGAGGTTCAGACATTTCATTATTCACTTTGCGTATACGACGAGAAGATATTTTGTGAACTAGGGTTTCCAAAGTTGATCTGTGTGAAGAAAAATTGCAAGAATTTAAGCATAAGTGACCAGTTTGGATTTACAAACTAGAAAGGAAGTGATTCACGGGTGTGGGAAAAGTTATGGAGAAGCGTCGTCTGGTGAAAAGAGATTCCTGTTAGGGTTTGGTATCTAGGGCATGGGTTGAAAAAAAATTTCTTCACCAGTTTGAGATCTAAACTTGGAAAGGGGTAGTAAAACAAAGCAAGTGAAAGAAGTTGAAGTGTTAACATAAACAATGGCACCCAAGAAACCAGTTGGCACACCTAAGAAGGGAAAGGGAAAAGAAAAGAGCAAGCAACAAGAAACTGTCGTGACTGTTTCGCTCGGAATGTTTCAGCTTTTGGGAATAGAGTTGCTTCTATCCTTTCATTCCTTTTAGAAACAGATGAGGTTAGGGCTAGGAGGAATACCTGTTGAATGTCGAGATGGTGTGCACGTACCGTAGAGAAAGATCAGGTTGACTGCGGAGAACTCCTTTTTGTCTTGGAAGGAATACCTACAAATAAGAACACAAGACCACAAGATTTTGATTAAACAATAAATGAGGAAATTGCCTTGGGCCCAGGAAATATAAAACTTCCTTTCGAAGGTGGTCAGTTTCCCTGCTAATATGAATTAACGCAAAAGACTGTAAAGTATCAATTAAATTGTTTCATTGAATTGGGTAGGGGAAAGGCTGGTAATCTGGTTTTGATCAGAGGAACCAATGGCGGTTACTGATAGCTGATGCCGGTTACTGATAACCGATACCGGTGGGTTCTAGGATCTTCTTAGTAGCTATGGTGTTTTGTAAGGCTGGTTTATGGATGATATTAGGAAATGGGATGATTAGAAGAAAAGGAATAACAGTTAGATGCAATGACACGTTGGGTAGTAGATTCAGAGATGGATTTATGAGGACTGAAATTCACAGAGCATAAGAAATGTTATAACAGAGGACATGCAAGATGTGACTTACTGGTTTTGACAAAGATGCAAGTTGAATCTCCTTGGTTGTAAACACTTCTGGTATTTCCACTCATCTCTGCTCTGTCAAGTGAAGATCTGGACTCTGTTGCTCACCTCACAATGCTCTCTGTTGATCCAGAAATCCTTTTACTGATCTTTCAAAATGAAATTCCCATCCGTTGTTTTGGTTTGGGGAGCCCATTTACAGGGAACCAATGGAAGTTACGTAACCGACGGCGGTCGAGTAGGAACCGGCATCGGTAAGGAAAAAGTAGGCTATTTTTAGTAAAATAGCCCACCTTCCCTGCTTTTCTCCCGAGAGATCAGTTGCGGGCTTGGTCAAGTGGCTAGAAGGTCGGTTTTGGGTGCGAGTAAGGAGGCATTAGTTATGGATGTGAGTCTAGACCAAGTCATAGGTCTTAATTAAGTTAGTTTAGGGTTAGGGCTAGGTCATGATGAGGTGGCAAAATGAGGTGGCAGGTAAGGTGATGGTGGATTTAGCAATTACAAGGTAATTAATAAATAATTGTGTAAGGTTTAGGTAATGAGGTTAGGTTGCGAAATGGGATGCGGGTCACAAGGGGTCGTAAGACACGAATTTGGTGTCTACATTAGCCCCTTATTGTCGTGTAGCTTGTTTTGTAAAGCTGCGCGGACAATAATATGAAGTGGTTTCTCCTGTTAAGGATATAGGTAATCCCCCTCAAATCTAGCACAGATTGAGCGAAGGGGAAATTAGGGATAGGGTTGATAAAGGGTACATGTTGTAGAGAGGATGGTAAGGTGGTGGGGTAGGTCCAAGGAAGCAGATGCATGTTGAAATGCAATAGTACGACTAGGGTACGTGAGTTGACGAGCAAACTAGCAGTGCAGAGGCAAAGGTCGATAGTTTATCCAAACAAGGGTGATATAATCCTGGTATCCAAGGCATAGGAAGTAGCCCCAGGGTATATAACAAGTAAGGTACAGGAACGTTTAGGCATGTTCGGCAGTACCAAAAGGTTGGTTTGGTTGAGATAAACGTCACGGTCTAGGTCTAGGCAAAGTTGGTCGACAGATCAAGTCAAGGACCCTAATCATGCTAAAACACGAACAGGTGAGCTCGATGGAACAAAAAGCTACATGATGGGTGGATAAAAGTATATGTTGTTGATGTTGGGCGAGGTCTCGAAGTGGTACGGCCGTGTTGGGTAGGGCATTAACAAAGCCACATCATTTCAATTAGTGGTTGACATGGGAAGACTATTCTTTCGGTTGAGTTCATGTACCTTCTATGCAAATAATGGCACATAGGAAGGCGGCTTAAGGAGAAAGAGCTAGAGAGGAATTGAGAATTTGATGAAGATGGATGAGTGAAATTGAAAGATGATCACGCACTAGGTGCGAGCCAAACAAAAGAAAAAGCAACGCAACGCATGACATGATCACCACATTAGACAGAAGTTTGAGTTTGGTAGATTGTCTTACTGATGATTATAAGATTTCTAAGCCACCCTGGAAGTTAAAGGTCCATTATGTTAGGTCCCTAAGAATTCAACATCCTTGATTTTAGGGCACGTGCAGTTACAAGCACTGGGATGGAATGAAATTCCTGGACACCAAGGAGTAGGCTGAAGCCCTAATAAAACAAGGCTTATGGTGTTGTAAAGAAGGAGTTTGCAAATAGTTTAGAATTTCCGTTCTGCATTTCCTTTCTTGTGTTTACCTTTAATCAGTTTTTGTTGTTTAACTTAGGCATTGGTAAACCGTGGACTTTTGAAGGTTGTTGAATCGCGAAGAGGACCGTTGTATCCATTTTAGTGTGTGGGATGGAGGGATGTGAAGGGAACGGCATGGGTAAAGTGCCCCCAATGAGGATGGTGTTGGAAAATCCCAGTTGAAATGGCATTTGTTAAAAGAGTGTGCCATGAAAGATAAAATTGGAAAAGGATGGTTGATGTCAAGATAAGGCTACCTTCAGATCCCAATGTACAAAAGAGGAAGAAGCGTATAAACAACACGAGGTAGGTGAGAGCAAAAAATTCATTATAGAAGAAGTGCCTCAGCATAGTTATGCGGAGCAGGAGTCTCCTATCAAGATCGAATGGTTGCAGCAAGAAGGTGTGGGAAAGATTATCACACAGGGTTGGGGCGTGAGTTTGGGCGGCAAAATCCAATAGTTGTTTAAAAAATAGGCATTAAACGTTAAAATAGGTGGTAGGTGAAGTGCATTTTAAGCTTAAAAATGGGAAAAAACTATAAATAGAGGTCAGACATTTCTTTGGTATTGCACTTTGCTATCCGACGCGAAGTATTGTGAACTATGGTTTCCAAAGTTGATCTGTGTGAAGAAAAACGTTTGCAGATTTAAGCATTAAGTGACCAGTTTGATGGATTTACAAATAGAAAGGAAGTGATTCGGGTGTGTGGGAAAATTGTAGGAGAAGCGTGTCTGGTGAACAGAGATCATGTTAGGGTTTCGGTATCTGGCATGGGTTTGAAAAAATTTTCAAAGTTGAGATCTAAACTTGGAAAGGGGTGGTAGTAAAACAAAGCAAGTGAAAGAAGTTGAAGTGTAACATAAACAATGGCACCCAAGAAACCATTTGGCACACCTAAGAAGGGAAAGGGAAAGAAAAGAGCAAGCAACAAGAAACTGTCGTGACTTGTCGCTCGGAATGTTTCAGCTTTGGGAATAGAGTTGCCTTCTATCCTTTCATACCTTTTAGAAACAGATGAGGTATGGGCTAGGAGGAATACCTGTTGATGTCGAGATGGTGTGCACGTACGTAGAGAAAGATCAGGTTGCCTGCGGAGAACGTCCTTTTTGTCTTGGAAGGAATACCTACAAATAAGAACACAAGACCACAAGATTTTGATTAAACAATAAATGAGGAATTGCCTTGGGCCCAGGAAATATAAACTTCCTTTCGAAGGTGGTCAGTTTCCCTGCTAATATGAATTAACGCAAAAGACTGTAAGTATCAATTAAATTGTTTCATTGAATTGGGTAGGGGAAAGGCTGGTATCTGGTTTTGATCAGAGGAACCAATGGCGGTTACTGATAGCTGATGCCGGTTACTGATAACCGATACCGGTGGGTTCTAGGATCTTCTTAGTAGCTATGGTGTTTTGTAAGGCTGGGTTTATGGATGATATTAGGAAATGGGATAGATTAGAAGAAAAGGAATAACAGTTAGATGCAATGACACGTTGGGTAGTAGATTCAGAGAGGATTTATGAGGACTGAAATTCACAGAGCATAAGAAATGTTATAACAGAGGACATGCAAGATGTGACTTACTGGTTTTGACAAAGATGCAAGTTGATCTCCTGGTTGTAAACACTTCTGGTATTTCCACTCATCTCTGCTCTGTCAAGTGAAGATCTGGACTCTGTTGCGCACTCAAATGCTCTCTTTGATCCCGAAATCCTTTACTGATCTTTCAAATGAAATTCCATCCGTTGTTTTGGTTTGGGGAGCCCATTTACAGGGAACCAATGGCGGTTACGTAACCGACGGCGGGCGAGTAGGAACCGGCATCGGTAAGGAAAAAGTAGGCTATTTTTAGTAAAATAGCCCACCTTCCCTGCTTTTCTCCCGAGAGATCATTTGCGGGCTTGGTCAAGTGGCTAGAAGGTCGGTTTTGGGTGCGAGTAAGGAGGGCATTAGTTATGGATGTGAGTCTAGACCAGTCATAGGTCTGAATTAAGTTAGTTTTAGGGTTAGGGCTAGGTCATGATGAGGTGGCAAAATGAGGTGGCAGGTAAGGTGATGGTGGATTTAGCAATTACAAGGTAATTAATAAATAATTGTGTAAGGTTTAGGTAATGAGGTTAGGTTTGCGAAATGGGATGCGGGTCACAAGGGGTCGTAAGACACGAATTTGGTGTCTACATTAGCCCCTTATTGTCGTGTAGCTTGTTTTGTAAAGCTGCGCGGACAATAATATGAAGTGGTTTCTCCTGTTAAGGATATAGGTAATCCCCCTCAAATCTAGCACAGATTGAGCGAAGGGGAAATTAGGGATAGGGTTGATAAAGGGTACATGTTGTAGAGAGGATGGTAAGGTGGTGGGGTAGGTCCAAGGAAGCAGATGCATGTTGAAATGCAATAGTACGACTAGGGTACGTGAGTTGACGAGCAAACTAGCAGTGCAGAGGCAAAGGTCGATAGTTTATCCAAACAAGGGTGATATAATCCTGGTATCCAAGGCATAGGAAGTAGCCCCAGGGTATATAACAAGTAAGGTACAGGAACGTTTAGGCATGTTCGGCAGTACCAAAAGGTTGGTTTGGTTGAGATAAACGTCACGGTCTAGGTCTAGGGCAAAGGTGGCGACAGATCAAGTCAAGGACCCTATCATGTAAAACACGACGGTGGAGCTCGATGGAACAAAAAGCTACATGATGGGTGGATAAAAAAGTTATACGTGGTGGAGTGGCGAGGGTATCGAAGTGTACGGCGTGGGGTTCGGCCAAGGTAGGGAGAGGCCTTGGGTCGGGCGAGCCGAAATGGTGTCGAGCATCTTAGGTTGGGCCGAATAGGTAGGTGAGGCCTGTAGTCAGACCAAATTCGGAGGGCGAGGCCATGGGTGGCAAGGGTAGGTCGAGGCACGTTGGTTGGGCCCCGAATGAGGTAGTTGAGTGGCCTTAGGTTGGGCGACCAGAACCGACAGAGGTAGGTTATGGCTTTAGGTCAGGGCCAAAATGTAGGTTGAGGCATTTGTCGGGTAGTCGAATGGTAGTGAGGTCGCTGAGGTAGGGCCGAATAGGAGGTTGAGGCCTTAGTGGGCCGATAGTAGGTTGAGGCCTCCGTAGGTCGGGCCGAAATAGGAGGTTGAGCCTTAGTCATGTCGCGGACAACTTGAACAAATGGTGTGCAGCGAAGGGGAAGAGGCGTAGATATTGGTGAAAAAGAGGGCAATGAGTAAAGAAGGGGCAAAGACGGAATGGGGGGAAAGTGGGGAAAGAGAACAGAGTCGATTCGGCATGACGATGATAGCGGTTCTTTAGGTTCAAAATGACAACCGAGATCGTGAAGGCGAAAACCTATAAAAAGAAAATACGGCTTCGTCATTGCACTTTTGTAGTTGCCAACCAAATCGACTTGTCTGACGTGGAGAGTTGAGATTAAGAGCTGATTGGGGTGCAGGTGAGCTATGTATTGGCGGAAGAGGAGTGATAGTGGCACCGAATTGAGGAGGAGGGGGCAGCAGGTGTATTGGCCGGGTGAACCCCAGCAAGATCAGGATTGGAGCCATGGCAACAGGCAGGCGGAGTGGAGGGGCTGGACCAGCGTGGCACCGCCACCACCCCATCCAACCACGACGACGTGTCGTCGTTCGGGTAGATTCGAACTCTTTAATTTTGGTGATTTGGTTGTATTATGCTAAATTGGGGGTTTGGGTAGGAATTAACCTTTTTTTAGGAAATAATGAGAAAATGGAAATGATTTGAAAAAGGGAGAGGGTAGATAGGCTAGATAGGCTAAGGTGCGGTACTGGGGGTAATTTTTTTAGGGTACCCCCGGCTTGGGTGGAGATGTAGATAGAATAGTAAAAAAAGGGTTTTGGGGGCCCGGGGGGGTGCGACTTCGGCGAGAATACAGTGACGATGTCGGTTCACTAAAGCGACCGGCATCGGTCGCAAAAAATTGTAGGAAAGGGAGGTGTGTGGTGACCAGTGGCGGCGGTCAACCTGGATCGGGGGGCGGTGGTGCTTGGTGTGTTTTTGGTTTTGGGTTGTTGGGTGCTGGTGGGTTGGTGTTTGGGCGTTTTTGGGGGGGTTTTGAGGTGGAGGGGAGAAGGGTGGGTGTTAGTGGAGTTGGATGGGGAGCAGGGTGTGGTGTTAGGGTTGGGTTAGGGTGGAGAAGGTGTTTGGTGTAGGGTTGGAGGTGGGAGAGGGGTTGGTTTTAGGGTGGCCTTAGGGTTGCTAGTAGGGCGTTGCTGTTAGAGAGTGGGCGCGATTAAAAAAGGGTGTTAGATATATGCTAAGTAGATGTTTAATAAAGAGTTAGTAAGGATGGTGGGTGGCTTGCAGGCACAGTTCAGCAGTTGACGATGCGGGCTAGGATGCCCACGCTGTTGGTACGGATGAGGCCACACGTGATCTGGGGCTCATTGGGCCATCAGAAGCAAGGGGGACTCGATGGAGTCCAGAGGGTACAAAGCGAAGAGAGAGATCACAGATGATGGTCGCCCTTCATCGAGAGATGGGGATTTCCGGCGACAAAATGTGTTCATCTCCGACTGGGGAGAGGGAGATGACCGTCACATTGGAGGATGTTGTATCGCATCCTTCGGTTACCGATCGAGGAGAGGACGTTCTTCAGTAGATCAGAGACTGCCATGGACGATACGGTACGGGTTTGGGGAGCAGCCAAGCTACGGACCTACCAAGCGCGTAGTATCAGGTCTGTGACAGTACTGCGCATCGACAACGAGACACGACTAGCTGTGTGATGTGGTTGGTACCTGCTTCGCCCTCGGGACTAGAGGGAGAGGCCGCTTTCACGAGCATTGATGGGGGTGTAATTGAGATGGTGGAGGAAAGACCCCGGTTACGCCTGGGCCCAGTATATCCTGGCGATTCTTCCGCACAACGTATACAGGGAGCTATGGGGCTATGCCGGACGGAGGCGAGTCGGATGTGTTATACCATTTTTGTTCCCGCTTGTTGGGAATACGAGCACATGGATGATCAAGCAGTGGGTTACACCACAGCCAGGGCCACAGGGGCAAATTATAACCCGATATGGCTTTCAGAGGTGGTTTGGGGGTCGTGGGCAGCGCGAGCAGGACGAGTCGTTATGCAGGTCGGGATGTGGCAGACTATAGGACACTTGCTAGAGGGCCACCCCTACTTGTCGAAGCCTGACAGCAAGGAGACATCATATGGAGGACTGTTACAGAGGTCCCCACCCTGCAAGGAGGTAGAGTACAGTCTAAGCTGATCCAGACACGTCTGGATAGCAGGACGGATGAGGCCAGGAGAGTACAGAGAGGATACCATTAGAGAGGGTACGCAGGCGATGGGGGGCTGCGACAGGACGAGCCACTCCTTTCACTCAGTAAAGGAGGGGCTGAGTAGAGGCCACCACTGCCTGCCACCACAGCCCTCCTTGGACAAGATTGGGTGCAGAGAAGGGCAGCAGATGATGGCGTAGATGCTGCTGGGTGCAGGGGCCATACAGGGTTGTGGTGGGCGGGCACGAGAAGTAGCCAGGATAGTACGCCTGCCACAGACCAGACTTGGCGCATGATACAAAGGAGGGAGGATTTCATCTCATGGGGGGTCAGGTGCAGCTTTTACGAGGGGCAGCTAGAGCAGCACAGGCCGATAGGGGTCTTACAGGGGCACCTCGAGACCCACAGGTCAAGCACAGGCAAGGCTCTAGCCACACCAGCAACACAGCCACAGGTGCCCGGTACAGCGTACAGGAAGGCAAGCACAAGTTACCAACACCACACCAGAGTGGTACAAGCCACAGCCCCAGGAAAGGTACATGGTACCACAGGACGAGCGCAAACACCAAGCCCTCAGTGCGGCACCAGCACAGCAAAGGAGGCAAATGGTATAGAGGTGTCAGGGTTGACCAGACCAGTACCTACGGGGTCTGAGAGCGGTACTGGAGGCTAGAGCGGAGGCCCGATACTATCAGGGAGTATTCTGATGGTACCGGGGATGTATCAGCCTATGCGGCACATGAGACAGGAGATCTCTGGAGCCAGAGGTCTCAGGGAGGTGCAGCACAGCTGGTGGGTTCCTTCCAGGCAGGAGGAGAGGCACCACAGGGACCAGTGGGGAGAGGGTGCCGAGGGCAGTGCGGGAGAGCTGAGAGATCCAGGAAATGGTGTTTGATAGATGGGCCGGTTTGCGAACGGGGTATGATAGAAGGCCTGCGCCTAGTATTATTCATGGATCATTTATTCATTTTATTGGATACCGGCTGCGAGACGAGTAGGGGTTGTATAGTGGGATACGGCGCAAGCGAAGTCTATATAACGTATTTTGATACGAGGGACTGGCCTGCGAGCGCAGTCGAGATTTGGGACAGTATTTCGGCCTGCGTGCCGATTTGGTGGTTATGAGATCACAGAGGCCCGATGTAGGGCAACATTGTATTTTGAAAAACTTGTATATATATAGAGACGATGTTTTGATCCACATGCAGTGTGTCAATGTGTTAAATATTGGTTGAATGGTTGGTAATTCTAATGTGTGATAAATTTAAGGTGACATGGTTGGTAGATGGATGGTTGATGTTTTTATTTTTTGTAGTATTATGAATGGACCTGGTATGTGATGATATGGTTGGTTTGTACAGGGGGTGGATTAGATGTAATTGATTGAGTTGGATCCAAATGATGAGTTTTGTTTTTGTTGTCGATGGACTTGTTGATGGTTTGTTTGTCTGTGTAAAAAGCATGATGGATGACATTGTAATGATATGGGGGTGGATGAACAACAGTGGTAAATGGTGTGGTGCTGCAGGAAAAGAGGTTGGCGCGCGACCAAAATTAGGTAAAAAAATGAAGAAAGGAAACCCTTGAGGAAAATACCTAGTGTTAATCGATCTCGGTTGGAACCGATATCGTAGCTGATATAGACGATCTCGGTTAAATAAACCGATTACCGGTTGATTTAGGTCTGAGCTTTCTAAAAATAAAAAGCTAGTGGTGCAATAAGTGTTAATTTTAGAGCACATGCAAGAGGTTAAATAACCCGAAGCGACGCTTTACGATGAGACAGGTATTACATGAGAGAATTTGGTGTTTTTAGGGTAACGAGACATGGGACAATGATTGTGATCTGAGATTCAGAGAAGACAGAAAGGCAGGAGGGTTTTGACAAAAGGTCGGTGATATATGGCAGGATGAGGTGAGCAGAAACATCCAGTAGGCGAGGCGAATGAGGGAAGACACGGGCCACCCAAGCTACGCAAACCCAAGAGGTGAAGTTTTGTTTGTGATTGACTACGGCATGTTTGTGATTAAAGATGGGGGAGAGTATGTGGGTAGATATGAGACAGAAAGATGATCACAAGGGTTAAATGGGGTGAGTGGTATGGGGTAGGTATCAAGGGTTTTAGGTATGTCTGTGATACAGAGAGGAATTTAACACGAGCAAGTATTGTCGTAGGTGCTTTTTAGGCAAGGTGTATGAAAGTAACAGGGACGATATCGGTATGGATAACGGTATCGCGTTACTCAAACGGTACCGGGTATCTGTAAACGAATACGTTGCTGAGGAATTGCAGAATTGAGAAGGAAAAAAACCCAGGGGTATTGAGGAAATGAATGGTGTTTGTATGTGGATGTATGCAGGCAGAGGCCAGGTATAAGGATGAATGATAGTGTACCGCGGCTGCTGTAACGAATCGACGGATCGTACACCAGCGAAGGATATGATAAATCGTTTGGGGTTAAGTGGAATCCGCTATTATTCACGAATTGCACGGAACATGCTAAGTTGCAGGCATTGATTTTGAAGATGGAAATCCTTGAGAAATACCTTCTATCTGCCAAAAGTAAATGACAGGGAACAGTGGAAGATGGTTGTCATATTTGAGATCCCCATTTACAGAAAAACAAACTAGCTATCTAGCGGTTATGGGCTGGGGTGGGCGAGCGATAACAGTAAGTATTGGTCAATGTACGAGAACTTAACCACAGCGAGGGTTTGTCATTCACACATATGGGGTAATGGATGCAGCACACTGAGGAGACCAGGTTAGACAGTGATATATGATTAATGATAGCGGTAGGGTATTATGTGTTACCGAGGGCGGAAGGGGGGAAAGATTTCAAAGGCATGATGTGTGTATGTGGGGCGATGATGAAAGGAACGTGACTTTTGAGGGCACAGCATGTTGGGGAGGAAGTATATCAGGGGTGTATGGGCTGAGGAAATCACAGGAACGACACTGAGATGGTTCATACTTAGTACAGTTGGGCTATGAGCACTTGTTGTGTGTGACCAATAGGCTGACCATCAGTCAGGAGAGATCGGAGTGCAGCAGGGATAGGTTGGGATTCAGACGATAGGGTCCAGACAGCAGAACAGAGGGCCCAGATTCCCAGGCGTGACGGGTGATATTGTGTATTACAGGCGGTTATGGGGAAAGGGTGGACAGGTTGCGGAATGCTTTTGGAGGCATTACGGAACTTATATGGTAACAAAAGAGATAGATGAGGAGTTAAGGGGTTGTAGATCGAATGAGGTGGATCGCGGGGATGGGCGGAGGGAACAGGCCAGGGAATATGAGAGGATTCCTATAGATCGCGTGCGTGACAATTTGGATTGGGGCAGGACTAGCACAGGTTATAGACCATCTATGAGGATAGACGCAGAGGCGGTACTCTCACCTCCCAGCAACACCCCAGAAGGTCATGAAGAAGTAGCAAGCCGATCAGCAGGGTAATGGATGCGGGATATGACAGGAGGAATAGGGTTATGGTGGATAGCAGAGTGCCGAGGTTGTACCGTAATCGTCCTGACATAGCGGTGATTACAGCAGAGATGGGATCGGCGCATCGTTTGGTTCAGCAGCTCCAAATGAGGAGGTGAATGAGACAAGAGAGGATGGTAGCGGTTGCGAGCACGAGAGCGAGACTAGAGGCTGGAGTCTCCATGAGAGGAGGGCGTATTCATATGGTACAGAGAGATTGGCGATTCGTGGGGTTGGGTACCCAATAGCCTGGTACCTTGAGGACAGAGAGGCCTGGCGAGAGAGGTCGAAGATCACGATCACTCACCTAGTTCGGATGGAAAAAAAAAAGGCAAGGGTCTAAATAAATGTTAGCTAGTATAAGACATAACTAAGGATGATGACTGCGTGTCGAGATAGAGAAGATGTAGTGTTTAAATCTAAATACATCTAAATATTGTATGGGTGATTTGCGTTATGACTAATAAGAAGGTTTGCGTTGTGAACTTTCGGTGTTTGAACAAAGGATAAAGAGATATGTGATTAATAGAAATAATAGAAATATTTATTATCCCCACAATGATAGATATGGTAGTGGATGGGTCGAGCTAACCTTGGGAGACCCCAGTGTCTCCGAAGGGCTGCATACATAGCCCATTTGCACAAAACAAAAAAAAAAAAAACAAAGCAAAGGAGGGGCCTAGCCCGATTGTAGTGCTCCCTAGTGATCAGGGAGAGGCGAGAATTCAGGCAAATTTGGTCCGGTTTAGGCAATTTGAGTGGTTGGTTAACAATATTATAGATTGGTAAAGGTAAGGTGATGGTTGTTTGGTAATGAATTGGGGGATGTTGTAAAAAGGTATAAAGAAGCGAAAGTTTGCATACCCAAGTAAAAGGGAACCAGATGTCCTGATTAAGGTCAAAACAGAATTACTAGATGCGAGGCAAAAGCAGAAAGAAAGAGTGCTCTGTAGGTGCAAGAGGTTACATACACGAACGCGACGCTTTTGAGACGACTTGAGACCGGTCTTTACATTGCTATATTTGGTGTTTTAAGGGAAGTAAAGAGACCTGAAAATGCTTGTGATCTGAGATCCGAAGACAGAAGGCAGGGTTGAAGGTGGTGATAATGGCAGGATAGGAGAAACATCCAGTTAGGCCGAGCAAAGGAAACCAACGGCCACCTCAAGCTACTGCAAGCCCAAGAGGTACTGTTTTGTTTGTGATTTGAACTACTGGGTCTGCAATGTTTGTGAATAAGATGGGGGAGAGTAGTGGGTTAGATATGAGAAAGAAAAGATGATAACAAGGGTTATAAATGGGGTGAGTGTTATGTGGTAGGTAATCAAGGGTTTCAGGTATGTCTGTGTCTACAGAGAGGAATATAAACGAGCAAGTTATGTCGTAGGTGGCTGTTGTTTTAGGAAGGTTGTATGAAAGTAACAGGACCGATATCGGTTAGGGATAACAGGTCATCGGTTACTCAACCGGTACGGTTATCTCGTAAACGATACCGGTTGCCTGTGTAGGAATTTCCAGAATTTGAGAAAAAACCCAGGGTATTTGAGGAATTGAATGGGTGTTTGTTATGTGGATGTATGCAGGCAGAGGCAGGGATAAGGATGAATGATAGTGTACCGGCGCTGCTGTCACGAATCCGAGCGGATTGTAACACCAGCTGAATGGATATTGATAAATCGTTTGGGGTTAAGTGGAATCCGCTATTATTCACGAATTGCACGGAACCATTGCTATGTTGCAGGCATTTGATTGAAAGATGGAATCCTGAGAAAAATACCTTCTATCTGCCAACAGGTGAAATGACAGTAACATTGGAAGATGTGTTTCATATTTTGAGGACTCCCCATTACAGAAAAACTAGTATATCAGGCGTTACCTGGCGCGGGGTGGGCAGCGATACAGAAGTATTTGGTCCATATGTACGAGACTTAACACAGCGAGGTTTGTCATTCACATATGGGGTCATGTATGCAGCACACCCTGAGGAGACAAGGTTAGCAGTGATATTAATGATAGCGGTAGGGTATTATGTGTTACCGAGGGCGGAAGGGGAAGATTTCCAAAGCATGATGTGTGTTATTTGGGAGATGATAGAAAGGAACGTGACTTTTGCATGGGCCACCTGCATATTTGGCGGAGCTATACAGGGTTTATGGGCTTGCAGGCGAAATCACAGGACGACACTGGATGGTTCATACTTATTACACTGTTGGGCCTATGAGCACATTGTTTGTGTGTGACCAATAGGCTGACCCATCCAGTCAGGAGAGATCGGAGTGCAGAGGTTGGGATTCAGACGATGGGTCCAGACAGAACAAGAGGCCAGATCCCAGGCCGTGACGGGTGATATTGTGTATTACAGGCAGGTATGGGGAAGGGTGACGGTTGCGGACATCTTTTGGAGGCCTTACGGTAACTATATGGTAACAAAGAGCATAGCTGAGGAGTTAAGGGGTGTAGATCGAATGAGGTGGATCGCGGGGAACAGGCCAGGTGAATATGAGAGGATTCCTATAGATCGCGTGCGGTGACAATTTGGATTTGTGCAGGACATAGCACAGGCTTATAGACCATATATGAGGATAGACGCAGAGGCGGTACTCTCACCTCCCCAGCCAACACCTCCAGAAGGTCCTGAAGAAGTAGCAGCCGATCGCAGGGTAATGGATGCCGGAATGACAGAGGCCTATAGGTTATGGTGGATAGCAGAGCTGCGAGGTGTACGTGATCGTCCTGACATAGCGGTGATTACAGCAGAGAGGGATCGGCTGCAGCGTTTGGTTCAGCAGCTCCAAATGCAGGTGAATGAGACAAGAGGATTGGTAGCGGTTGCGGAGTCACGAGCAGCGAGACTAGAGGCTGGAGTCCTCCATGCGAGAGGGCGTATTCATATGTTACAGGAGAGATTGGCAGATTAGTGGGTGGTACCAATAGCCGTGGTACCTTTGAGGACAGAGAGGCCTGGCGAGAGAGGTCGACGATCACGATCATCACCTAGTTCGGGATGAGGCGTAAGGGTCTAAATAAATGTTAGCTAGTTATAAGAATAAATAAGGATGCTGACCTGCGTGTCGATGATAGAGAAGATGTATTTGTTTAACATCTAAATAAATCTAAATATGTATGTTGATTTGAGTTATGATAATAATAAGAATGTTTGCGTTGTGACTTTCGGTGTTTTGAAAAAGGATAAAGAGGAATGTGATTAAATAGAAATACATAGAAATATTTATTATATCACACATGATAGATTATGGTAGGGGATGGTCGAGCTAACCTTGGGAGACCCCATGTCTCCGAAGTGCTGCCTACATAGCCCATTGCACAAAGCAAGGAGGGGCCTCAGACCGATGTAGTTCTCCCTTAGGATCAGGGAGAGGCGAATTCAGGCAATTTGGTACGGTTTAGGCAATTGGTTGGTTGGTAAAAATATTAAGATTGGTAAAGGTAAGGCTGATGGTGTTGGTAATGAATTGGTGATGTTGTAAAAGGTATAAAGGAAGCGAAAGTTAGCCTACCCAAGTAAAAGGGAACCATGTCCTGATTAAGGTCAACACAGAATCCTAGATGCGAGGCAAAGCAGAAAGAGTGCTCTGTAGGTGAAAAGAGCTGAATAAACCACACAACGTAGAACGATCTTGGAGCCCTAGGTACCATGCATAGACGAGAAGTCAATAGGTGAAAAGAGTTGTGTGATCACAATATAGCGAGCGCACATTACGTCCCTTGAGTTGAAACAAATGGTGAGGTGAGGTGGATGGTATAGCTGAGGTGCAGAGAACTTATTACAAAGTGAGTGTTCTGATAAAAGAGAACCTACCCTAAATAGACAAGTCCATGACTCAAAAGTCCTTTTGAATGAGGCTTTTATTTTATTGAATGTAGACTGATCGATGCGGGAAGTCTACAAGGGATATTGATTGTATTATTCTTGAGGTCTTCACGAAGCTGATCGATGCGAGAAGCTTCTGCTAGAGGCTGACTGTGTATAGCTGTCCTTCAAGGGAGTAGTCTATTTATAGTAGCAGATATGATTTTAATGCATAGCTGTCCTTCGGGGGAGCAGTCTTATATAATAAGAGCAATAATTCGGCATATAGCTGTCCTTCGAGGGAGCAGTCTATATATAATGTAGATGGCTAGATGTTCCTTTGGCGTGAAACATCTCGTTTAGTAGGAAGTTTGACTCAAGAAAATCCCATAAGAATACGGCTTATTTTAATACTTTGAAGTCATGGACTAGACTAAAAAAGGGGAAGGCATTGTTAAGGGGAGGTGAGAAGTGAGGTTGATTTTATTTTGAGATGTAGGAAACAAGTGCATGTGGTGGTATGGGAGCTCAAGGGATGAGCAGTAGGCGGATAAGAAGTGATATAACACTAATTTCAACAATAGAATGGTCGAAGATGCAAGGCATTAAGGGGCTCAGGCTCAGGTTTACCATTAAGCGAAGCTAAATGATAAGTACCAGCTCCATAGGTGTGAGTGATTATATAAGGCCCAATCCAATTGGGAGCAAATTTTCCACGTTTACTCTTTTCTAGTTTGGTTACATGTTGATTCTCTTTGAGGACAAGATCACCAACCTTAAAGGTACGCTCATGAAGTCGCTTATCATAATGTGGTGGTTAATGAACTCTACGATTTTTTCTTTTTTGATTGAAATGAGTGGAATAGCCTCCACCCATTTTGTGTAATATTTGGTCGCTGTGATTATCCAACGGTGATGTTGTGAAGAGGTCGGGTGAATCTCACCAATAAGGTCTAAACCCCATTGTGAAAAGGGCCAAAGATCTCGAGTGACCTGGAGCGGGTGGCTAGGAGTATGTTGAAGGTTGGCATGTTACTGACACATAACACAATGCTTGACATATTCGTAGCAGTCGTTATTGAGAGTAGGCCAATAATAACCAAGGCGAAGGATTCGTTTGGCCACGGCAAGGCCGCTAAAATGCCCCACCACAAATTCCGTCATGAACTTGTTGGATGGTATGGGTGGCCTCCGCGCCAGTTAGACAGCGAAGGAGGATGCCATCAAAGCCACGTTTATAGAGGAGTCCCCCCATGACAACATAACGCGAAACACTTTTAAGAAAAGCACGTTTTCCGTTACTAGTAAGGTCAGGTGGGAGGACAGAGATTGTAAGGTAGTCGTGGAATTGGTGATACCAGGTATCGTGTGAGTCAGCAGACACAGTATTTATCGTACAAATAACCGGGGCTGAATAAGATGGGGCAAAGAGTTGTTGGACTAAGACGAAAACTTCAGAGTCAGTTGATGAAGCCGGAATTTGCGAGGCTAAACAAGCCATAGTATCCGCAAATTTGTTAGTAGAGCGGGGGATAGTTTGAATAGAATAGTGAGTAAATAAGGCTAGAAGTGAATCCACGTAGTGTTTGTATTTTTGAAGCTCCTCATTTTTACATTGGTAGATGCCCATAACTTGATTGACTACCAATTGAGAGTCACCGAAAATATTGATAGATTTGATACCTAAGTGCAGCGCAACCTGGAGACCCAGAACAAGGGCCTCGTATTCTGCTGTATTATTAGTGCAAGGGAAATCGAGTTGGAATGAAAAAAGGCATAGGCTCAGCGTCGAGAGGAATAAGAACAACGCCAGATCCTCCGCCACGATGGCATTTGGAGCCATCGAAGAAGAGGGTCATTGGGTACGACTCCTCCGTGAGGGAAAGAGTAGCGATGAGTTCGTCGGGAAATGTGAAATTGGTAAATTGTTCCCCAGGTAAAGGAGCTTCCGCAAGTTGGTCTGCGATGGTTTGTCCTTTGATTGATTTCTGGTGGAAAAACTCAAGGTCGAGGTCGGCGAGAAGCATGAGCCATCTGGCAATGCGTTGGTTCAGATGAGGTTTGGCATACATGTAATGGATGGGGTCTGTATTGGTGATGACGAAAGTCTTGTGATTCAGAAGGTAGTGTCGGATTTTGGTGGCCATGAATGATAGGGCTAGGCATAAATTTTCTATATGTGTGTACCTAGTCTCATAGTCCACCAAAGTATGGCTTATATAATAAACGGCTTGTTCGCGATTCTCAGAGTCATGATGTGCAAGCATGGCTCCTACAGCGTGGTCGGTGGCAGAAAGGTAAAGGTAGAAAGGGCAGTCGTCTTGAGGTGGGATAAGCACAGGTGGCTGTAAGAGATACGTTTTGAGAGCGTCAAAGGCTTGGTGGCATTCTTCTCTCCATTGGAATGCAATATCCTTTTTAAGGAGGTGATGGAAAGGTTGACATCGATCCGAAAGTTGGGAGATGAAACATCGGATAGATTGTAGTTTACCTTGTAAACTACGTAATTGTTTGAGATTGGTAGGTGGGGGCATTTCTAGGATAGCTTTGACTTTAGATGGGTCGACCTCAATGCCACGCAAAGAGACGATAAAGCCAAGAAGTTTTCCCGAAAGGACACCAAAGACACATTTTTTTGGTTGAAGACGGACAGAATATTATAATAGGCGGTCAAAGATAATGGTTAAAACATCGAGATGTTCACTGCGATGTTTAGACTTTCCAAGAAGATCATCGACGTAGTCTTCAAGGATAGTGTGCATGATGTCATGAAAGATGTAGGTCATAGCCTGCTGATAGGTCGCACCAGCATTCTTAAGGCCAAATGGCATGACACGATAACAGAAGGTTCCCTAAGGAGTTATGAAGGCAGTTTTATGTTGATCGGCAGGGGAAACCAAAATTTGGTTGTATCCTGAAAAGCCATCCATGAGAGAGAGCATCTCATGACCTGCAGTTAGATCAACAAGTTGGTCAATGCTAGGTAAGGGGAAGTCATCCTTAGGGCAAGCGAGATTAAGATCTCAGAAATCCGTGCATATCCGAAGTCCCCCTGTCGCTTTAGTGACAGGTATGATGTTAGAAATCCATTGAGGGTAGTCGATAGGCAGGATGAAGGAAACAGAAAGGAGTCGTTGAAGCTCTTCTTTGACTAAGAGGGCAATGCGTGGATGCATTTTTCTCAGCTTCTGTTTAATTGGCTTGGAATCGGGTTTCAGGGTGATGTTATGGACAGTAATGTCAGGATCAATTCCTGGCATGTCAGCGTAGGACCAAGCGAAAGCTTGGTTACGAGCATGGAGAAAGGTAGAAAAGGTGACTTGTTCTGATGCGTTAAGGGATTGTCCGATCTTTACAATGTGAGGATCCTCCTCTGTGTGGATGTTGATTTCTATAGTAGATTCGTTTAGCATGGTTTGGGTTTCAGATGGTAGGGCGCGTTGAATATAAGAGTCATCCGCGCCAAGGTAAGTGAGGATGGAGTCATCATCCTGGCACTCAACAACATTAATTGAAGGCGAGTCCTCTTCGATCATGTCTGGATATAGAAGGGGGATAGAATAGGGGTCCTCATTATCGCGTTGATAAGTGAGAGGACCTAAGAAGATAGCATTTATGAAAAAAAAAAGTGAGGAGGGATAGATTCATGATCTATCGACTCAGTGGGTGACGATGGCGAAATGGGTGATGATGGTTTGGTAGGGATGACGTCGTTCTCTTCCAGAAGGCAACTGACATGAGGTTCCTTTGGGGTAAGCGTTCCTGGAAATCCAAGACCGCTATGGTCATTGTGTTTGCGTGTAGTTACGGGAATGATTGTGTGCCGGCCTTGTTCGTAAAGACCGAAACCGAAGCCCTTCCAAGCGCAGCGTGTCAGGAAGGTAAGGGCAAAACGACGGTTTGTTAGGTATTGGAAGTCGGATTGGAAAGGAACCACCTCAAGAGGGGGTTCAGGAGTTATGGAAGAAGCGTCGACACCCCCATATGTCAAATTGGTGCGGCAATGAGGTGGTCCGTAGGAGATTACTTCCCCCACACGATGATCGTAGGTAGGATGTGCATGTAATTGTCCGTAATCTTGTGGAGTATGGAAAGAACTAACGTTATATAGGCGATACTCCCCCAGGGTGAGGCGTTGAAAAACATCTACCAAGGGGTCTGAGGTTGGGATGTTATCCGCAGGGAGGGAAGTAGTATTTGCAACGGTGGTTCCATTAGTTGAAGGGGTAGGTGCGGCTGATGTGGATGGTTGAGGTGTGGTTGACGTGGATGGTTGGTCTGGGTGAATGGGTGTCTTGATTGGCACAAGCACGTCATTTGGGCGGTATAACATATTGTAGGTTTTGAATGGGGGAGGGTCAACTTTTACGGTGTAGGACTTTCCCTCATACTCAAATTTTATACATCTATGTAAAGTGGAGGGAACGCATCCCATAGCTCGGATCCAGGGGCGGCCTAACAACATGTTGTATTGGAACTCTCCCTCAAGGACATAGAAGAGTTCGGGTAAAGTACGTGGTCCTACCCGAATGTTGAGGATCACGGTGCCTAAGGTAGAAGTAATAGCATCATTAAATGACCGTAACATGATGGGGTTGGCACACATGTAGTTAGAAGGGATATTCATTTGTTGGAAGGCTTTTGAAGAGATGATGTTTAGGCTAGCGCCCCCGTCAATCATAACCCTACGTACTCGAATGTCTCGGACGTAAGCGGAGATGAAAAGGGCAGGGTCAGGGTCTTCTGTACCAAAGTCAACAATTTCATCTTCAGAGAAACTGACTGCAGCAGCTTGTGGTACAGAGACAAAAGTGATTGGAGTAGTGGGCTGTTTAGTGAGAGAGGCAACATGATTGGGTGTTAGAATGGAGGCAATGGGCAGGGTTTCATTAGGTAAGACCTCGATCCCCTGAAGAATTTCAACGAGAGCTTGTCGATGAGATTCGGAAGTCTGAATGAGATCATATAGTGTCATTTTTACGGGTGATTGGTGAAGTTGTTTGATCATGGCTCGATGGGCAACTCCATTAGAGATGGGGTAAGCGGGTCCACGAATAACCACTTTGGGTGGAGGTGCAATCGGGATGCTGGTCGGAGAAAGGGAGGACACAGGTGTACTTTCTTTAGCTTTCTCGTTAGTTTTCTATGCTCGGGTAGCAACACTAATCATGTTAATCTCATAGACTTGAGATGAGCAAGGTGGTTGGGGAAAATCATGGTCCTCCGGAGGTGGGGTTGTAATGATGATAGATCTTGGTGAGGCGGGGACAGATGGTATAGGAGAGGGAATCGGAGCTAATGGTCTCTCCCTTCGTAAGTTTTCTTTCTTAATATTTCTATCCGGGAGAGGTGACTGACGAAGGACGGTTTTTAGAGCTTTGCATCCCTCCACATCATGTCCTGGTGTGCGGTGATAAGCGCAGATTTTAGACTCATCGTAACCCATAGGTCGGGGTTTAGACGGGTCATAAGGTCTAAGTGGAGGTAGGGAAATGGTAGCATTCTCTACTAACATGGCAAGGATTTTGGCGTAAGATCCTTTGAGTGGGTCAAAATCGGAAGAGGATGAGGGTATTGGCTGTGCGGGTTTTGGTAATGTTTGGGTGTGGTTGGTTCACACGGGTGGTGGTTTAGCCGAGGGGTGTTGATATGTGGTTTTCACTAAACGTGATTTCTTTGGCGCAGAAGCTATGTTGGATGATGAGGCCGCAGATGATGTGGTATCAAAAAACAACCATGGGGAAATAGGAGTGACCGAAAACAAATCTTTTGATGATGGAATTGTTTAGGGTTGATAGGTGGACAGGATACGCGGAGTGACGGTGTTGCTATACCATGGAATTTCTGTATGGGTGCGGAAGGCGCAGGAGGTATGATATATTGATGTAAGGTAGAGGGATGGGGTCCCAATATGGAAGGTAGGTATGACGATGATGGTTTTGATTGTGATAGGGGCACGGATTGAGTTTGTCTCCTAGGTGGCAGGACGGATTTATTTTTGGATAGATCGAGTCGCTTAGGTGGGTGCGTTAGACTGGGTATGGGTAAGGTCCCAAGCGTAGGGGAAGATTTGGCTAAGTTAATAGAAGTGGACGAGGCATTTGGTAGAGGTGAGGGGGGTGAAGGTGAGAACAGGGGTATTTTAAGCTTCTGTAAACACTTCGGGTATATGGTGGAGACATCAGGATCAGTCATTTGCATTTGAGTAGAAAAAGGGGTACTCAAACGTTCCCATAGGGCCTGTCTATCTTCTGTGGAATGACAGTCTCCAGGTGTGATTTGTAATTGTTGTACGGAAGAAAGGTGGGTTGTAATTCCAGTCCATTGTGGGTGTGACACAGGAGGTAGATGAGGCACTGTATCAATAGATGTTAAGAGGTCAACCGGTCGTTGAAAAGATTTAGGCGATGAGGGACTAATAGGTAAGAGGGCGTGTTTGAGAGGATCCGTTATGGTTAAAGAAGTTGGTGATGTCGGTGTAATAAGTTTCTTGTCTAAAGGTGACAAAAAGAGTGGCGAGTTCTCCCCTTGTGTAGCAAGAGTTGTAGAAGGGGATGTTTGGGAAATAGATAGGTTAGATAACATGCGTTCGCAGTCTTGCAGGGATGTGGTGTAAGAAGACTCATCGGTGAGAAGAGAATCCTGGGCGGTTGATTCCTGTATGAGTAAAGGAATGATTTCGCCTTGTGTTGATGGTGGTGAAGGAGGTTCGGGCTCCTGTGTCGATGAAGAGGCTTGATTCAAAATTTTTTCGATAGAGGCTTTTGGCTGGGAGTTGAAGACTGCGTGGATCTCATGAACACTCTCCTCGGCTAAGATATCCTGGTTTGTGTTACTGTTGGAAGAGTGATTCAGGAATGGTTTGTTGAAGATTTTCAAATTTCGGTTGGCAGGGGCATTAGGATTATCGAGGGTTATATCCCCTGCGTCAACCATTTCCTGCACTATGTTCTTCAACATCTTGCAGTTTTCATGACTATGTCCTTTTACACGGTGAAAGTTACAAAAGTCATTTTCTTTGTACCAGGAAGGTATGGCGCGAGTGGAATCAAACCCGGAATGAGGTTTAATAGGAGGTAAGGTAATGGCTCCTGCTTTGAGCAATTTCTCCAGGATGACGCCATAAGTTTCTCCCAAGGGAGTGTAATTGATGGGCTCGGATTTGTACTTATAGGTGGTTTTCGGCGGAGTATTGGACGGTGTTTGAGATTTGACCATTACCGCGTGGACAGCTCCTTTTGATATAGAAGAAGTGGATGCGTGAGGAGTGGTTGTGTTTGGCTTGTTGGTAGAATCTGGAGTTCGGAAATTGGGGTTTTTGTTACGCAACCGCAATTTCTCTTCTTCTAAGGCTCAAATTTCTAGTTTCCGAGCCATGGTAAAGGCCTCGTCGAATGTGCAGAAAGTTTGAATTTGAAGAGTAGGAGAAATGTGCTTAGCACATGCCCGCGTGAAAAGTTCGATAAGTTCAGCTTGAGGCAAGGCATATGTAAGTTGGTTGATAAGGCCGCGCCATCGTCCCACGAAATCTGCGATAGATTCATCTTCGAATTGTCGGATGGCATAAAGGTCGGTGATAGATACTTTCTTGGCGATGTTAATGGAGAAATGATCCAAGAAAGATTGGGCTAGTTGGTTAAAAGAGAAGATCGAGTGCTGGGTTAAAGCACTGTACCACTCCAAGGCAGGTCCTGATAAAGACATGGGGAAGGTGCAGAGTAACAAGGCATCATCATGGGCAATCAAATAACAAGCATGTCTAAATGATCGCAAGTGTTGCTGAGGATCCTCCTTACTATTAAAACGAGTAAATTTCGGTAACTCCCATTGTGGAGGATATGAATGAAGGGGAACGAAAGGGTGGATAGGCTCCCGACAAACTTGCTCGTATGTCAAGGCGCTACTTGAGAAGGAAAGCTCGTGTGAATAGGTGGCAGAGAGCAAGTCATGAATGGAGTAGTCTGAAAGAGAGATGAGGTATTGGCAGTCGGTGGTAATGATACGTGAGGTCCAAAATTAGCCAAGGAAAAACCAATCTGGGTCGTATGAACCTCTGAAGCTGTCGGATTGGGAGAAGGGGCTAAAGACGCCGGAAACAAGGTGGTGTTATCAGGTGGAGTGGGAGCTAAATGAGCAGCTATACTAATAGGCATACCCACAAGGAGCTGACCATCAGGCGTACGGTCAGGGGCATGAGACAAATAGTATTATACAGAACTAGGATTAGCATCTAGAAATTTGGCAAAGTCCTTATCTCCCACAGGAATTTGGGGAATCTCACTGGTGTCCGTAGGGTTCCCTATAGAATGTGAAGGGGGTGATTCAGGAAAAGATACAGAGCAGGCATGTGAAACCATGGCGGAAGCTTGCTTCCGAGTGATAACAACCATGGACAAGAGCACACAGTAGAGTTTTGGTCTATCAGGAACAGAAACAACCTCAAAATGATGAATTTGGTAGGTTGCTGGTTTGTCAGGAACTGTAAGAGAACGGAACCGGTATCGGTCTAGTAACCGGTGTCA
Source organism: Taxus chinensis (assembly GCA_019776745.2). Classification (NCBI taxonomy): domain Eukaryota; kingdom Viridiplantae; phylum Streptophyta; class Pinopsida; order Cupressales; family Taxaceae; genus Taxus; species Taxus chinensis. The sequence goes on along the minus strand of CM034154.1, from coordinate 762,763,046 downwards.
GTTAGGCTATAGCCGACTTCGGTCAGTTAATCGATGTCGGTTTAGTAAGATAGGTATAACAAGATATAAAAGGCTGCTGATTTGATTTTTAACAATGTTTAGTACATTTGTCAATTTATTGAACACAGAAGACAAAGTATGACAGAGAAAACAGAACGGAGAACAAGCAAGATGCACACGCAAATCCAGAAACTAACCCTAGGGTTAATTTTAGTTATCGTGGGCTTATGCCTTAGACGTAGAATGATGTCGGAATCCTAAACAACAAGACCTAGGGGAAGTGTCAAGTTTGTTTTGGCTTATAAGGTTACCTCAATCGGGCGGAGGAATACCGCGAAAAAGGGGGGAATGTTTGGGCTGTTGTGTTAATTGTGAAGTGATTCGGTATGTGTTGTGCAGTGAAACTAAAGTTAATTTCCTGTCAGTACCGTGGATATCACCCCCACGTGTACGACCTGTTACTTAATCTACGTTCACTAGAATAGAAAACAACAAACAGGGATGCAATGCACGTGTTTTAAACCCAAATCGAAAATGACATTCGATGAAGCAAAAGAGATGACTTTTACTAATGCAAGACGTAAAAGCAAAGCAAGTTCTTTTACCAAAATAAAACAAAATACGTTGTGAATCTCTTAAGCAGAAGAAAAACAACAAGTATGCTTCCTATATGAAAACAAGCGAGAAAGAAAGAAACCCAAAATGGGTCCCACCGGGCGTGCCAAAATGTTTCGCTCTGAATGTTTCAGCTTCTGGGAATAGAGTTGCTTCTATCCTTTCATTCCTTTTAGAAACAGATGAGGTTAGGGCTAGGAGGAATACCTATTGAATGTCGAGATGGTGTGCGCGTATCGTAGAGAAAGATCAGATTGACTGTGGAGAACTCCTTTTTGTCTTGGAAGGACTACCTGCAAATAAGAACACAAGACCACAAGATTTTGATTAAACAATAAATGAGGAAACTGCCTTGGGCCCAGGAAATATAAAACTTCCTTTCGAAGGTGGTCAGTTTCCCTGCTAATATGAATTAACGCAAAAGACTGTAAAGTATCAATTAAATTGTTTCGTTGAACTGGGTAGGGGAAAGGCTGGTTTTCTGGTTTTGATCAGAGGAACCGATGGCGGTTACTGATAGCCGATGCCGGTTATTGATAACCAATACCGGTGGGTTCTAGGATCTTCTTAGTAGCTATGGTGTTTTGTAAGGCTGGTTTATGGATGATATTAGGAAATGGGATGATTAGAAGCAAAGGAATAACAGTTAGATGCAATGACACGTTGGGTAGTAGATTCAGAGACGGATTTAGGAGGACTGAAATTCACAGAGCATAAGAAATGTTATAACAGAGGACATGCAAGATGTGACTTACTGGTTTTGACAAAGATGCAAGTTGATCTCCTTGGTTGTAAACACTTCTGGTATTTCCACTCGTCTCTGCTCTGTCAAGTGAAGATCTGGACTCTGTTGCTCGCTCACAATGCTCTCTGTTGAATCATGGCTCTGAGACTGACACACAAAAACCAATAAATTCAGAAATTGATGTAGATTTGATGGTGAAGTTTCTAGAAAATGATCTCAGTTCAAAGAGACATTTGGAAAGTGGTTGAGAAGTTTGTTTAATGGGCATGACCATCATTCTTTCTCTGGTGCAAGCCATGGGACAACATGGGGAGACTTTTATACGTAAATTACCATCAATTGCACTAATTTATTATTACTTACAAGTGGCTAAACCCTAGATTTTAGGATTTCATTCTCTCTTTCTTCTAAATTCTATAAATTTTAATCTTGGGCTCATTTGTAAGAGAGTCGGTCATTTTTCTCCTGCTCCCATCTCTCTTTCTTCTCTGTTAGGGTTGAATGTGGAGCTTAAACCTCATTTCTAATCTTGTAATGGAATTTTCTTTCCTCTTTCCCACTAATGATGTATTGTGTATATTTTAATGGAGCAATAAACTATGTTTTGTGATGCTTTTGTCCAGTGGTATGTACATATTTTGTTGTACTCAAACTTAGTCCTCTGCTTGGGCATTAGTAGGGTAGTCCTATTTAAGCAATATGTCCTTGAATGTTTATTACAAGTCATTGATCGAGCTGTGTTTGAGAAGGAAATGATGCTGAAGTTAGTGTTCTGTAAAGAATCTCATCTCTCTTCTATGGTGCATTCTTTACACCCTCTCTATTGGTCACCTCTCTCCATTTCAAGCATTTGAGAAGTCTTGGCTATTGCAATCTCCTTTTCTAGTGTATCACCGCTACTTCAGTGTAGGTTGAGTGCCTAATTTCAATGAAATCTGATCTCCCTGGTCCCTTGAAGATTAATGGTTATATTGTATGGTGTTAGGATGTATTTTTCCCCTCAGCTTGCATTAGGTCATAGTTAGTGGCAGGCCTCAGTCTAGGAGCAAGGAGACCAACCTTTTATGGAGGAAGTCATCTCAAGCTCGCAAGTTCCAGGCAACTTGAGGAGACTGATCACTATTTATGTGTACAAAAAATAGGTTGAAATGCTTTGATATCAATCACACTCAAAGACCATTCAGGGGATGCTATAGATTTGGCTGATGCACATTGCTTACCCAGTTAAATGAGCCATCATTGAGATGTGTTTCTTCTGCACAAGTCCATGTTGACATGCTCACTAAAACGATTTCAGACCCCTCCATCCTCTAACTTGAGAAATCTAGCATTCATTGCTGGATTCCAATTGATTATCCACAGCACGCAGGAAGGTGATTTCCTATGTTGTTTTGGAAAATTATTTCCATATTAACCATTGACTTCTTAGAGATTGGGGTGCCGAGATGTAGCTGGATATTCAATTTATGTTGTGGAGAAGAGTCTTAAAGATCCTTCACCCTGGATTACTAGGTTTCATACAGTACACATTTTTTCTTCATATGTCTATCTTCTTGCATGACTAGGCGCGTTTCCACAAGTTGGTTTTCAATAGATGATTTGAAATTTTCAACATTTTCGGGGTAGCCTCTTGATGTTCCCTGAACAACTACCAATTAGAACCAAGAAAGAAGCTGAGTTTCACATACCCTGGCTCTATCTCAACATGCTACCCTATACCATGTGGCAGATGTACACTGCTTCATTCTCTTGAGACATAGAGCCCATGAGATGCAAGGTCCCTTTTTCCTACACAACATGAAAAATTTCAAGCGGGAGTCATCTTGTTCATCATGAGATTTAAGAATCCACCCTCATAGTTGAAATCATATTTCTCTTGAGTACCAGTGAACATTAAGAGATTCAATGTACAAAGGGTTCTTCATACATCCAACAAGTGTGGATATGTGGAGAAGTTCTTGTCACATGAGGTCCAGAATCAGCCTTGAGACCCATGCACTATTCCAATTACAGGAGGGTCCATGGCGTGAGAATATACCTCCACATAAGACCCAAATTTGAGAAACATTGGATGAAATATCTAGAGAATCAAGGTGTCCATACCTGAGGACCCAACTAGCAGGAAGAGACCTGTGCCCCAAACAAGGAGGAAAAAGAACCAAAGAAGAAATTACCAAGTGTAGTGGATACACTGATAATAGGTATTCCTTTTCTGGGACAAGTGCCATAACAAGTATGTATTTGCGTAAGAAAAATTCCATAGTCAAAGAGAAGACTCTGGAGCCATAGGATATGTTAGAGAAGGAGTCATTGGAAGAAGAAGAGACAGAGTCACTTACATCTAGAATCCTCAGTTGGGAAGAAGCATAAGATGACGGAGGAGTCAAGATTCTAAGTACACCGAGATTTGGGGGCCTACCAGGGTGAAAGGGATGATGATGAGGAAGATGAGCCTGAGGAAAACCAAGAACAACATGTGTTCAGTGTACATGACTCATCAGGAGGGAGAAGGAGAGAAGAATGAGTAAATCTTTCCACATGGAGAAGGGTAGCCAGGAGGAGGAAGGAACGTCCTGGGACAAAGGAAGGGAGCAAAGAGGTAAAAAAGGTGGTGGAAAGAGAGGCTGAGAAGATCATTGAGACCTTGGTGGAAGAGGAGTTCAGAATGTAGTACTTGAGCTAGTGATGAATGAGGATAAGGAAGAGAGCATGTTGGAAAAGGACCATGATCAGCACTGTAGGCCCCACTTTAACTGTAAATATTCCTAAGGGAACATCGCATGGGAGGAAAGCACGCAAAGGAGGAGAGGCCATGGATGGGTTATATTGATGACTCTAACAAAGTGTTGCATGTATGGTTCTAAATCTTGGTTCCAGCAGAGGAGCTCCTAGGAAATGTTTATCTTTTGATAAGGAGGCTGCATACCCGCAGACAAGGAAGATTTCTCTCATGGGCATTTGAGTCCCATCTTGATGAGCCAAAATTCGAAGTAAGCCATGGGGAAATAATAACATTGCCGGAATCAAAAGGAGACAACCCAGTGGTGAATGCTTAGTGGATCTCAGATGAACAAATATGTAACGTGCTCAACAAGGTCTCCATTGAGGTTGAAGCTAGACTCTTTGGGCAGAGATGATAGAGTCAAATTTATAGAAGATGAACTAGAGGAGAAAGAGGAAGAGCTAGCTAAGAGGACAAAGGAGCTGAGTCAAGAAAAAATGATCAGCACCCAGTTGCAGCGTGAGTTAAAGGAAAAGAAGGCTAGAGTGCACAAAGTATACAAAAAGTTGGAGTCCATTACAAATGCAATAGTGTTGAAGCATCTAGATCTAGCACCTCCCACATAAAGTATGCATCTACCCTAGAATGCTTGGAGGACTTAACAAGGATCCTCACCATGGAGAGGAAACCGCTAGCCTTGGAATCTATAGAAGAAGTGGCTGCACGTTTAGAAAAGGAGAATAAATTTAAAGTCATGGAACTCATAGTCTGAATACAACAAGGTCCTTGCTGATGTAAAGATTTCTTCCCAGACTGCTTGAGGCCCGCGTATGATAACTACACAGATAGAGACAAAGTGGCAAGGATGTTGGTCACCAATGATGAAGTAGCAACTTAAAGAGTTCCTAGGAGAAGAACAAGGGGAACATTGAGCGAGTCAGAAAATATCCTAGCTGAGGTAGAAAATAAATTAGAAGCTATTGAGGCCTTACGGGGCTCAGTTAAAAACTATACTAAAGGAACTATACCCATTGCAGATTACATGAAGGATGGATGTGCTGGAGGATATAGGCAAGGAGTTAGAGAAAATTTTTGACACCATGAGTTCACAAGGGGATGGGATGGGTTTTGATCAGGTGAGCACCTTAGTAGGAGATATTTTCCAGAGAGCACAGAATGAGGTTGATTCCTGGAACAATCTGGAGCCCGACTTGTAGAAGAAATTTCCTCTCTTATTGAAGTAGCATCATTCCCCAATTCTTCCTTATTTTCCCATTGAGTTTGTCCCCTTTATTGAACTTTTTCTAAGACGTTAAGTCTTTGTGTATTCTTAATTCTTTGAGGAAGTTTCCGAGGGCGGAGAATATCTGTAAAGTGTGGGGTGATGTTGGCCCCTGAAATATCAACTAAGTCCAAAAAGGGTGCATAGGTGCACAAGGTTGAAAAAAGCATGCAAGATAAGGCATGCGAAGGGAAGGGTTCAAGTAGGGTTTTGGTAGAACCTGAGATGCACGCCCACAGAGCAAAATCTAAGACTTATCCATTTTTGACCTATCGGGAAGGACGCAAGAAAAATGTGACCCAAGTGGAAAAGGTGCTAGCCTAGCGACAGGGTGGTGGCCTAGAAGGAATATGCCCTGCGATAGAAGCTTCTAGAAGGACATCATGGCAAGGAGTGGTGAGCTCAAGCCTGGAGGAGCATGTGACCCATGGAGGACCACTTTCAGACACTTGGGGACAGATCTGAGGCCGTAGAAGAATGAGTTGGTAGTTCAGGAAGGCTATATATACAAGTTCCTATAGAAGCAAAGAGGAAATGAATTGAATAGAGGGTGGAGCTCTACAAAAATACTGCAAGGAATCTATTAGCTTGGGTAAATAAGCATAGGAAAGGATGTATCAAGGGTTTGGGGGTTATAAATTTTCTTTTGAGAGCCTAGCTATATGAATCAGTTATAATGCATGACTGCGGTCTGCCCTTCTATGACATTCTGTAATGGGCCTAATGAATGTAATGAGGTTACCAGTTTATGTGAATATGAACATTAATGGTTCTGATGTATACATCCTTCTTCATAACTATTTTTCATTTATGTTTATGAACTAAGTATGAATTCTTGTAAAACTTACTTTCTATTTTGGTGTAAGTTCTATAATCTGTTAAGCATCTTTTTTGTCTGGAATGACTGCAAGGATCTAGAAGCCGTTCTGAGCTCTATGGTGCTTGTATGTCTTATTTCCTCTCAAATCTCTTAAAATCAGATCATAGATGATGTTTCCCACTAAACTCACATAAAAGAGAGACTCGAGTACTCGCATGCATGCCTTAGGTGAGCACCCAGTACCCGCTGGGTGATAGGCTGACATGCATGGGATTTCTTTCCTTTGTGATGGGTGTAAAAATGACTACACTTTTTCTTCTTCTCCAAGAATTCTCTCTCTCACAATTATTCTCATAATAATCATCAAATTTAAGTGTTCTTCTTAATTCTTACTTCTAAACCCTATATTTTATGCTTATATAGGCATTTACTAACTTAGGGATCTTAGCCATGCAATTACAATCAATAGATCTTCTTTAATTATAAAAATGGATCTAATTCCCGATAATTAAATAAAACACTCCCACACAGGTAACCGATGCTAGTTAGCCCTAACTGATGACGGTTCCCTCATTTCCTAACCAATGCTGGTCATAGGTGACCGATGCCGGTCCCTCCATAACTAATGTCAGTTACCATGTTTTTCTAGAAAGTTTCACATTGCATGCTTATCCGAAGTAATTGAGCTCCACAACTCAACAATCTCCCACTTGGAGATCAATTATTGCACCATACGTATATAACATCATTCTTAGATCCTTTCTTAGCTTTGTTTCTTTTTCTTCAAGTCTCAAACTTGAAGACCAATAGAAGTGGAGTGTAGCTCCAACTAATCCTTTGCTAATGGATTTGTTAGCATATCCATAGGGTTCTCTCTCGTATGAATATTTTCCAGATTCAACTGCCCATCCTCTAATACCTACTGTATGAAGTGATACCTCAATTGAATGTGTTTCGTTCTTGAATGAAATGATGAGTTATTTTCCAAATGAATTGCACTCTGAATGTCAATGAAAAATTTGCAATCATCTTTCTCATTTCCCAACTCTTCCATGAACCTACTCATCCATATCATCTCCTTACTAGCCTCTGTAGCTGCAACATACTCTACCTCTGTAGTGAAAAAATCCACAACCTTATGCAATCTTGAAATCCAGCTAACTGTCATCCCACCTATTGTGAAAATATATCCAGTAGTGCTCCTCCTATCATCTAGATCTCCAGCCATATCTGAATCAACATAGCCGCATAATGAACTATCTAAACCTCTATAACATAACTACATGCTAGATTCCCCTTTCAAATACCTAAGTATCCATTAGACTGCTTTCCAATGATCTTTACCTAGATTGGCCATATATCTACTCACAACTTCCACTACATGTGCAATGTCTAGTCTGGTACAAACCATAGCATACATGAGACTCCTAACTGCTGAAGCATATGGCACTCGTGTCATGTATTTGACCTCCTCATGTGATGAAGGACACTGATGTTTTCTTATTTTGAAGTGTGCAACCATAGGTGTACTAATAGGTTTTGATTTTTTCATCTTGAAGCTTTCTAACACCCTGTAGATATAATCCTCCTGAGACAAATACAATTTCTTATTCTTCCTGTCTCTTTGTATTTGCATGCCAAGGATTCTTTTGCAGCTCCTAAATCCTTCATAGAAAATGTGTGAGCTAGCTTTCCCTTAAGCTCACCAATGTCTTGCATACTAGATCCTACAATAAGCATATCATTCACATATAGTGACAAAATAATATAGCTCCCATTTTTAAGCTTCTTGAAATAAACACAATGGTCAAATTCACATCTCAGGTAACCATGCTCATACATAAAACTATCAAACCTCATATAACATTGCTTTGGGGATTTCTTGAGCCCATATAGGCTCTTTTTCAACCTGCACACTAATTTTTCCTTACCCTTGACTTCATACCCAAGCGGCTATTACATATAAATCTCTTCATCCAAATCACCATGAAGGAAAGCCATCTTCACATCTAGTTGCTCTAAATTCAAATCCTCTACTGCAAATAAACTCAATACAATATGAATAGAAGTCATCTTAACAATAAGAGAAAATATTTCACCAACGTTAATACCTGATTTCTATGTAAATCACTTTACTACAAGCCTTGCCTTGTACCTTTTATGTCCACTATATTCTTCCTTGATCTCGTAAACCCACTTTTTCTGCAATGTCCTTTTACCTGCTAGTAACTTAACCAAATCCCAAGTCTAGTTCTATTCCAAGGAGTCCATCTCCTCATCCATGCCATGATCTTACTAGACATGGGTCTTATCCTATATTGCTTCTTCAAAACTCTCTGGTTCACCATTATCAGTCAATAATAAATAAAATAGGGAAGGTGTAAATATTTCTTGAGGTTTACTTATCCTTTGTAACCTTCTCACACTATTTTGGGGTATGAGAGGCTCATTTTGGACCTCCTGGATATTTGTATCCAAATCTGTTAGTGACCGACGCCGATCACCTGTAACCGACGTTGGTTCTACTAACCGAAGCTAGTTTGTCTCTTTTGTAACTGATACCAGTTTAGCTGACCGATGCCGGTTAGGGGTCAATTGACACCAATTATTGTGTAATTTTATTGGTATTATTTTTAAATATGAGAGTTCATTTTCATTCACAAACATCTCAATCGGTTCATCCTTGAGTACCAAAATTTGATCCCTGTACATTCTCTTTTCATTCCATTCAACATCAATACTCCTAATAATTTTAGAATTCTCTAAATCCTAAAAACAGAATCTGAAATCACCAGATCCATAACCAATGAAAGTGCATCTCTTGGATTTTGAATCCAACTTTTTTCTATTTTCCTTATCAATATGCACAAAAGCTTCTGAACCAAATACTTTAAGAAAAGAAAGATCTAACTCTTTTCCGTTCCAAGCTTCCTCTAGTATTCCTCCATTTAGTGAACTTGAAGGCCTAATGTTAATTAAATAAACTATTGTATTAACTACTTCTGCCAAAAACTGCAAGGTAAATCTAAAAAGTATCCTCATACTTCTAGCACGTTTCATGATTGTCCTGTTCATTCTCTCTGCAACACCATTCTCTTGTGGTCTTCTTGGAACCATTATTTTTCTACATATCCCATTCACTGAACAATAATCATTAAAATATTTGCTATAGTATTCACCACCATTGTCAGATCTAAGACACTTTAAATTTGAATTTTATTCATTCTTAACAAGGGAATTCCATCTTTTAAAAGTCTCAAAAACATCATATTTACATTTAATACAATAAACACATACCTTTCTTGTAGCATCATCAATGAAAGTAACATAATACTGAGATCCTCCATGAGAAGCTACCTGAGATGGTCCCCACACATCTGAGTGTACAAGCTCCAATTTCTGTTCCTTCTTAGTTGCCCCAACTTTGAGAAATCTTACTCTCTTTTACTTTCCAAAGACACAATGCTCACAAAAATCAAGATCTAAATCTTTGAAATTTGATAACTTACTGTTAGCCTTTAAGATCTACATTCCTTTTTAACTCATATGGCCTAACCGATTATGCCACATGCATGCATCTGAATTTGAAGTAGATAATGTTGAAAATGAATCAGTAATACAGGTAGATAAATATAACATTCCTACCTTCTTACCTCTTGCCAAAACAAAATCACCCTTGGTGACTTTCCAAGAGTCTCCTGTAAAAGTGACCATGCAACCAACTTCACCTAGTTGCCCTACAGAAATAAGATTCTTCCTGAGGCTTGACACATGCCTCACATATTTCAATACCCACGTATTTTCATTCTGTAATTTTAGATGAACTTCCCCTTTACGAGTAATACTGCAAGGTTCATCATCACCCAAACAAACATGCCCAAAATTTCCCTAGACATAATTTCTAAAATAACCTTTATTAGGGGTTGCATGAAAATAAGCTCTTGAATCTAAAACCCATGATTAAATTCTATTTTCTAAAGAAAGAATAAGAGCATCTTGCATTACCTCTGCTACAACAAGATTTTCTTCTTTACCTTTGTCTAGTTGTTGGTTATTTTTATCCTTTGACCAACAATGTTTCTTTGCATTTCCTTTCTTTCCACATTTCCAAAAAGTAATTCCCTTACCTCTGGATTTAGATTTTCTATCCCTTGACTTTGATTTCGTATTACTCTTAATCTTAGATCTCTCCTTTTTCCTTCCCCTACTTTCTACATTCTAAGCATTCCTAGATGATGATTCCTATTTACTCTTCCTTTGAATTTCTTCATTCAAGATTATAGTAACCAAATCATCAAACTTCAAAATATTATTAGTAGATGTTGTATTACTAACAACCATTGCCAAGTTATCCCAGCTATCAAATAAAGAACATAAGAAAAAAGTGCTTTCACTTCATCATCAAATGGTATATCAACCAATTTCAACTAATTTACAATAGATATGAAATCATTCAAATGACTAAATGCATATCCACCTGAACATGCATCTTCAAACTAAATAGTTTCTTCATCAAATTAAATTTTATTTGAAGCACTAGGTTTTTCATATAAATTAGCAAGAGATTTCATTAACCCTACCGTAGAAGTCACTTTTGTAATATTGGAAGCCACAGATGCTGTCAGGCTCAATCTTATAGATCCCAAAGCCTAGAATATTCCATTCTTCATCAATCATCTTCATAGGTCTAGACTTCTCATCCAACGGTAAATACAAATATCTTTGATACAGATAATCCTCAATGTGCATCTTCCATAATTAATATTTTTGGCCGTCAAACTTCTCTACCTTGTATTTGTTTTCTTCTGCCATTGTTGTAACTCCCATTCAATCAGAAAACCCTTTGTAAGTAAATTTTTCAACACACAAAACCCTCAAACAAATCTCTGATACCAGTTGTTGAGATTAGCACACCGGCTGTACATATAATATATCAGATCTAAGAATACTTGTAAATAAAAGTGGATATTATACCAGAAGAAATATACAGAACAAGATACATAAATCAACACTAGATTTAACGTGGTTCACCCAGTGTGGGATACGTCCACCAAGAAACAAGCCAATCTATTATCCAAAGCTTTGACAAGATATACAATGATTATTTAAAATCTTCCACACCTCTCAGATGTCCAATAATTTCTTTCAATATTTTTCTTCTTCTCTAAGAATTCTCTCTCTCAGAATTATTCTCACAATAATCATCAACTTTTGCAAGTTTTTATTAATTCTTACTTCTAAACCCTAGCTTTTATGTTTATATAGGCATATACTATCTTAGGCCACTTATCCATGCAATTACAATCAATAGATCTGCTTTAATGCTAAAAATAGATATAATTCCCGAGAGTTAAATAAAACACTCCCACACAAGTAACCGATGCTGGTCAGCCCTAACTAATGATGGTTCCTCCTTTCCTGACTGATGTCAGTCCCTCCATAACTGATGTTGATTACTTTGTTTTTCCAGCAAGTTTCATATTGCATGCTTATCCAAAGTAATTGAGCTCCACAACTCAACATGGGTTGAGTTCATGATCCACCTAAGGTGAATTCTCCTCATAGCCATTATGATCCACTAGGATGTTATCCTATAAAAGAGGATCTAATATTTGTTCTATCACGAGATCAAAACTTAATCTTTGATTCTCTATGTTTCTTCAAGTATAGTTTCGCCGCAAATAGTGACAACACAAGATCACTATTTAGGTCAAGTTTTCAAATAAACAAGACCTGACATACTATGAAATTATTGGCCTAACCTCCAAAAAGGTATACTAAAACCAATTTTAGAACAAAACAAAGTCTAAGTTATGAAAAAGGAGGATACAAATGCGAGCAGTGCAACAACACTATTTGGACACGTTAATCAAGATTTATGGAAAAAACAAGATTTTAGTATCAAAATGATGTCACCACAATGCAAAAAAAGTAATGACTCCTTTTAAAACTCAAGGTAATGTCGGGATCAAAATCTAAGTTTAAGTATAACAAGAAGTTTTTATTTAAGTGAGTAGCGTAACAATACAACTTAGAAACTTAGACCAAGTTTCATAAAGGAAACAAGATGTAAGTATCAAAATTATAGGGCTATAATGTGAGTAACGTAATAAATCAAAGTAATTCAATTATGAGACAACCTAACTACAATGATAATCCTGACATGGGTATTAAGATGATGACTATCAAGATACAAAGACGTACCTAAGAAAAAGTAACATGTTGCAAGTTTCGTGATGAATAACACTAGCCTCCAACTTCAATGGAGTGTATCCTTATTTGAATAACAAGTTTTTGAGTTCAAAAGAAGTTAGTGCATCGTGAAAACTCTTTGAAAAATGATAGATTTGATTCGGTCAAGTTGGCTCTAAGAAGAAATGGTTTCCTAATTATTTCTCTCAACTAAGTGTTACAAATTACCTCTGCGAGCGCGGTTTACCAAAGAATTCACATTGAATAAACCTTGGAGTATCCCAAATTTACTTTACCCCCCTTTGATATAATGAGAATATAAATGCATTTAGTTGTATCTTATTGGAGTTGCATGAGTATAATTTTGATGCTAAACTCACAAGTGCGTACTAATCAAGTAGGTAAGCGAAGCGTTTCCTATTTCATCCACAACGTTCCCTCTTGCATGGACTACTTTGGGGTTCCTATGAGCATCCATTTTTCAATTTTAAGGGTTATGCTAAGGTCACTTCTCTTAGTTCAAAGAGGATGAACCATAACTCTTAACCAAAACCTATAAGTACAATGTGTTAAATGATGTGATGTGTTTTATTATCTTTCAGATTAGGCAATTTGGTTTAAACCATCGTTTGGCAACCTACAACACACATGTAGTTTTTGTTTAGATCTCCAAGTCTTTAGAAAGTTTAGAATATGGCCCTACAATTCAACTGTTAGTAGTTCTCCAAGAAAATCACATTACTTGAAAGAGGATCAAGTGTTATTTTTGATTATTAAGATCGTCCAAGGACGCAACAGATGAGCATACACAATAAATAATCCAACTAAAAATTAAAGGAAATATTTGCAATTAAATGAACCATTTATGGAAAAGCTTGCATCTCTTTTTCACCTAGTTATTCAATACTGGTAAAAGTTCATTCTCTTAAACCAAAAAAAAAAGAAAGATTTTAAAGTTTCCAACTTAACCAAAATGAAAATTAAACAAAACTTGATGATTTGTTCATTCCCTTAAGCTAAAATGAAAGATTTAAAGTTTCTAATTTTAACCAACATGTTAGAAAATGCAAACTAAAAGATGCTTTTGATTCTCAAGACCACCCTAAGGTGTAAGAGAAGAGCATACACAAAATTTTAGACTAACTTGCATAAAACATGAAAACTAAAGCATTCGTAAAAAAATTAAGTAAATTTGTTAAAAATCTAATTTAAAATATTAAAATCCTATAGAGAACAATTAAAAAATCTACAACCAACAGAAAACACAGAAAATCAAAATTTAAAACTTCAAAGTTAATGTAAGTTTCAACAAATCACAGCAGTGCGCCCCTTTACACAACAATGCGTTCCTTTGAGCGCTAGTAAGCCTATGAAAATTACAACACATCCTTCAGCATTTGAACATGGACTTTAATACACAAGTGCGGCTTTAACAGAAAACACAGTTTGGAAGTAAATTGATGTAACGCCAAAAAATCTAGAGAAACAACAATGCGCTTCCAATGAAACAAGAACTTCTAGAACACAGAGGAGAAAAATTAGTTTAACACAGACACATCTAGAGAGATGCTAGCACCTATTTTACAATGTGAGCACGACCTTCAGCACATGAGTGCACACTTTACAACACCAATGTGAAATTTACAACGCCAACGTGTGGAAGAAAAACAAAGGCATGGATTTCTTGTAGGTGGTAAAAATATGAGAATTTTCTCAAAAAGGTAAAAAAAAAATTCAATTTGGTTCAATTTTGATAGCACCTCACTTCCTTTGATCCCGTAAAGAGAACAAAAATAAGACAATCCTAACTAGACAGGCTCAAAAAGTTGATATTTATCGATTAATGTAAAAGAGGGTTAATAAATCAAAACTTTGAAACTAATCTAAAAATCTTGAAAATAAATGAAAAGGACAATGGAGTATCTCCCACCGGGCGTGCCAAATGTGAACTTAATAAAATTTCAAGCAAAGCAATTCAAAACCTAAACTAACACCAATTAGTTTAGAGCTAAGATAATAAATTCATCAATTAATCATCAAGATCAAAGCTTAATGGAATATAAAAGGAAATATAAATGAATTTAAATATTTAAATTACAAGCATTCATATTATGTTTAATTGATTGCTAAAATAATTGAACCTATGAAGATTTAAAAGCAATCAAAATGTGTGTTGTTGCTACTTCATTGAAGGTGAAATAACCTCTCTAACAATGGCTACAAGGCCATATTAGATGTTACTTTACTAACTAGCTTAAATAAATGGATGCAAATGGGGATGCAAGCTATTACAACAATTTAGTAAGGCTCATATGTTTTATATGATTACTGCTATTCAAAACATGGTGTAAATTTGAGAGGAAGGAGCTTGGTCCTTTTTATAGCTTTCGATATGGAGAAAGTTTGCATCTTAGTGCATGTGGGACAAATGATAAAGTAACTTTAGTTTAGTTAACTAAATCTAGGTGAGTTAACTTGTGAGTTAACCTTTAGTTAACACTTTATGGGAGTTGAAGGTGCATTTAATTAATCAATTAGATTAATTAACAGGTTAGAATAAGATTTTTAGGCTAATTGGAGGTGTTTAAAGAGGAATTTGATGAGATTCAAAGCATTTGAAAGCATTTGAAAGCGGGATTTAACCAATAGAAAAGTTTATTGATTAAATTCTTGTTAAAAAGGCCTAATTAGATAATTAATACCAAATTTTTTATTTAAAGAGGATTATAACTAACAAAGTGTCGTTAATTGGCATCCAGAATGTGTTAGAAGCTAGTTAATTAATGAAGTGTTGTTAATTGACCAAAATGGAGGGAAACATTAGTTAGTTAGTAGAAATCCCTAATTATAATAGAAATGGTGAAATAGAGGACAATCAGTACCACTTTAGCATTTAAACTGTGGAAGCGGATTTTAGGTGTCTACACATATGAAGGGATCAGACTGTCCTTAGAAGTCATAATGGTGGTTTTACAACTAAGTTTTACACTACATCTGAGACCCACTGTAGTTCTATGTGATTCTGTATGCAATGATGTGCCTAGGGTGCCCTAGCACCAATGACACATAGATAATAGGAAATAGATAGATACAATCCAAAATGGTGGATGGAATAGAATAGTCTTCCCTTTCTTATGCAGCGTGATATGTAAATAGTGCCCAAATGCATTCCCTTACCAGGTGTAGATATCTATCCCTTAGTATAATAGTCCACCCATAAGATAGTATGTTGTGCTTATATAGGGATCTCTTGCTCAAATTTTGACACTAATGACCCAACATGCCAACTAGTACCTAGGGGAATGAGAGGGAAAATTACAAAGACTAACCTGAAAACTCTAAATGAGAACTAAGTGGAACTAGGAACAGGGTGCCTAAAATGAGGACTTGGGGTGCCCCAATCCCTTCTTAGGTGCCCTAGTCAAATACTAGAGACGATAAATGAGTAAATAACAATAACTAAGACTCCTTGAGAGATGACAAAGAATGTACAAGTAACTGATGACTGTGCAAAACAATCAATGACAATGATTGAATAAAATGATGATAGGACTACAAAATGAGCCATTAGTGAATAATTTCCTTACACGAGATCCATATATAAAACAACATACTTGGCAGTATAATAGTAGTAGTAAGTGTGTGATTTTGTGACTACATTTGCCCCCATTTTATGTTGGTGAGTAGAAATCTTGGTAACATAAAGTAGATAGAGATGCGTACCTGAGAAAAATCTAAAGAAGCCTATGATCTAGTAGAATGTGTAGATGTGGTAGAAAACAATGCCAAAAGAAACATATAGTGTGTAAAACCATGGATGAATGTGTTGATCCATGCAACATAGTGAGAGACATATTGTTATAATGAAGTGCACTAAATGAGAGTGACGATTGTAGTATTGAATGAATTTTTATTTTGAATGTTGTATGATGATGATGAGATGGGGTAGGTGTTAACCATTTAACCTATCTAGAAGAAGGACATATGTTAGAGTAGTGTTTTTTAGAAATCCTCGCACAGTGAATTTTGCTAAGGCTGAGAATATGAAATTTTTTAATTTTTAGACTTCAGAGTTTTTCTCTTTCAAAGTTTTTAAGCTCAATTTCAGAATTTCATTTGAGATTTTCCTAAAGTTCGAATCTCTGAAAGTTTGAATTTACAGACTTTTGGGTTTTCAGGTTTCGAGACTTTTTGGTTCATTTTGTTTAAAATCCCTCTCGGACTTCCGAAGTCTGAATTTCCGAATGTCTGAAAATTCAGACTTTCAAGTTTCAGGTTTTCGGAGTTCTCTAAGTCTTTTTCAGGATTTACACTTAACATTTTCTGAAGTTTGAATTTTTGAAAGTCTAAATTTTCAGACTTTTAGGTTTTCGGGTTTCAGACTTTTAGTTGTCAATTCGTCTCTTTGCTTCCCATTTTTCTGGAGTCTGAAATTCTAAATTTTTAGAGATTTTGGGCTTTTGGGTTTCAGAACTTTGGAGGTTCTATGGATGATTAATTCTCACCTACCTCCATACAGATCATATTTTTACCGTTAATATCGGGACTTCTATATAAACTCAAATTTTTACTTTTCATTTTTTACCTGACACATTCACTCTGACATCTCATTCATGTCCTTTGCGACGTCTTTTTCAAGGTATGTTTTTTTTTTAATTTTCTTTTGATTTTAGGTATTTTTCTTCCTTTTTTCTCCTCATTTGGTTTTTGCTCTTGGTTTCCCTCTACTGTTTTGTGTTTTCATCCTTTTGGTTCAGCATGCTTCGTTTTGTGATTTTTTCTCCAGGTTTTCGAGTATGTCCAGGGGATCTTTTTAAGTCCCTCATACTTCCCCTTGTTTCTCATTTTCCATCTTGGATTTTTAATATTTATTTTGCATTTCCTCCAGAGATCATTCAGAAATAATTTTTGGAAAATTCATTTCAGAAAATTCCTTCAAGAGATCTCAAGGTGGGAAAACTATTTCAGAGAACCCCTTCGGCGAAAATCTTTGGAGTTTTCCAATTTCAGAGATTTATTGCTTTCGGAATTTCAAAGAACTACTGCTTCAAAGAATTGTTGCTTTTGGGTTTTCAGAACCTCTGGCTTTAGGAAACTATTTCAGAGATTTCTTTTGGAGTTTTTCACTTCAGAGATTTCTTTCATACTTTCTGGCTTCGGGAAAATATTTCAGAGATTTCTTTCGGTTTTTTTTTCACTTCAGAGATTTCTTTTAGACATTTTGACTGATGAGGCCACATATTGGCATGTTTTGGCCCCATCTAAATCCTTTTTGAAGCCTCTTGCACATACAGTTTTGAGACTTTGGTCTCCTCTTGATGGTTTGATATGAGATAAAGTTATGATTTTGCATATTTTTAGTTTTATATGTTCATTAAGATTTAATATACTTATTTACTTTGGTGAATCTTGTCTCTTGTGCAAACTGATATTTCTAATGTCTCTATGAACAAAATACAAGATACCATAAGATTTTGAAGTAGTAGGCCCTAGCCTGTAGCAACTTTGGCTATGCTCCTACAGCAGCCCATAGCCACTGGCTGGGAAATGATAAGAGAGAATCATTGTATTCAACAAATAATGAGGCATCATTAAGTATATGGAGATGAGCATATGAAGATAGAGAATGAGTCAACCAAGTGGCATCATTATTTGGAAAATTCTAAGAAGTAATTTGGGTGATTTATCTTACTTGTAGAAAGCTCCAGGCCTGCTCGTAGCATCTTCCAGAACTACCTACACCAACAGAGTAGTGTGCACCTCCAGCTTCCTGTAGCCAAAGAGAACTTATCCAGCTCACACCACAACATAAGACAAAAAGTGTCAGCTATCCTAATGCATCATATGTAATGATATGGTTATTTTGTTAAGTAGTTTTGTTATTTGTTCCTACCATGTAAATAAGACAGGAATTAGCTGTCTTCACTCGAAAAATAAGAAACCAAACAACTATAATCTATTTGAGTGGTTTTTGATCATATTTCTAGTATAGAATAAGTTAGTGATATATATATATATATATATATATATATATATATATATAGAAATGTACACGGAGAGGAAGGAATAATAGATTAAGGAATGAAGTGATAAATGTGTGAGAAAAGTAGAATTGTAAATGTTTGAAGATAGAATGTATTAATGTGAGTTGTGCTCTTGAGTTCATTATAATCTCTCTTTGTTGTAGCAATATTTAATTGCTATAGCTCAATAGATGAATCATTTATCTTCTTGAGCAGTTATGTGAGTTTCTAGGGTAGGATCAGAACTCACTGATGCACAAGGAAGGGCCCCCTTGGAAGGAATTGCAGGGAAGATCCTATTCCTTCATTTCCTATTTATGTTGTGTGGATTGATTATTAGTTATTCATTTCATTTCTCAAAGTTAATGAGTGCATAGTGTATTGAGTTTTTAGATATGTAGATCAACAACCTCCATAGTTTACTTTCCAATTTGCATAGCATTACTTTATACTCTTTGATGAATTTCTAGCCTAAAAATAATTCACTCCAAAGTACTGTAGCATATATTCTGTAGGCCCTTTGAAAATCTTACGCCCTTGGGTTGACATTTAATGAATAACAGAGTATGAGACCTAATATCATTGGTTGATTATTCTGCACATCATTTTGGTGCCGTTTCCAGGGAAGGTGTCTAAACAGTACCATAGAATTGATTCAATTTCCCACTTTCAGTCAATTCATGCTTTCATTTCCCGCTTTCTAGAATAACCATTCATGCTTTCTAGAATAGCCGTCCTACTTTTTAGATCAAATTTTCTTCCTGTCATTTCAAAATATTTCTAGGAGCTAGAATTCCTACTTTCTAGGATATAATTGTCATTACCGCATTGCTCTATTTCTGCAAGTAGAAATAAGAACCAACCCCCTCATATATTTAAAAAAAATGGAGAAAAAAGCAGGAAAAAGCAAGAGAGAGCTGGAAAATTTATGCATAGAGAACGAGATTCGTTTTGAAGATTTTTGCTAAAGAAAAAACAAAATGCTACAACAGAGGAGCCACTTATCTCCCAAGACAAGGAGTATACTTCCACACAGAGAAAAAGAGTGGTAGAGGAGCTAAAATGTATTCAAGAAGAAGAAAAAGAAGTAGAGAAGACCTTGGCCGTGCTAGTGAAAGAAAGACAAGAGGAGGATTCAAACGAATCCCATACTCCACAAGGAGAAAAAACACCAGAATACCTACTCAATTCAACAAGTTCTGTTACAACTACTACCGCACACCGTGTAAAACCTCAAGTATCTGTACATTATCGTACCGAGGGGGAAGTTGATCGAGAATTCAAGGACATTATTTTGAAATCTCTTGGGATCCGTATAAAAAGGAAATACACCATGGATCGAGCATCAGGAAATGAAGTTGAAGGTAGAGAAACCTGATGCCCCCACTTTTTAATTCCTAATTGTAGAAACAACAGAAGATACTCCTATGAATAATATTCCACCCTCATCCCTCCCACACTTAGGGGGGCATCCAATGAGGATCCAGATACATTCCTATTTGAGTATGATGTGTTATGCCGAAGCTACAACTACCGAATGGATGAAAAAAAGCTTAAGATCTTCCCAGCAACCCTGAAGGATGTAGCACTAAGATGGATCATGGGACTAGGGGGGAACATAGTCAGTAGTTGGGATGAGATGAAGAAAAAGTTTCTGACTGACCAAATATCAAGAATATGGCAAAGGCAGAAAATTTAGAAGAAATGATATATTCTGCATGACTCAAGATGAGGATGAATCTTTGGAAGACTACACAAAGAGGTTCACCTTTACTCTACAGAAACATAAGCAAAATAATATCTGCCCATAACACTCAAGCTAGTATTTCTGAAAGGAATTCAAGATGACTTCTTGGAAGCCTTAGACCTCATGAGTGGAGGAGATGCATCTCAGCTAACCTTTGAAGAGATACAACAACTGGGGAAGAATTACTCGAGATCAACGTTGGGTAAAATTCGAAATAACAAGATGCTGCTAGCATCAACCAATGGGATCTCTAAAGCTGATGTAAGTAATTTGCTATGGGACATGAAGATGGATATAATTAGCCACATGGCCCCACAGCTAGATACGCTGCACACCAGACAAAAAAAACAAGCAATGGACCAAGCCCTTACGGTCTACTGCCTAGATTGTCAGAAGAAGCAAGCTGATTGCAAGTGTCAAGTCATAAAGACAAAGGTAGCAAGCATTACATCTAAAGAACCAAATTCCATAGCATTGCATGCCATAGGAGGAGATTTAATATAAGTGTTCTACATGGCACAAAGGAAACCTTGGTAGCCAAGGACAAACTATCTAGGTATGGGATCAGATTCGCCATTTTCACGATCATCATTCATATATTAAGGATCCTAATATAGTCATGTCATTGGAAAATTAGTGGAAATCATGCTGGGAGGAATGATACCACAAAAATATGCAGACCTAGGCTGTCCAGTTGTCACTATTCAGATCAATGGACAACAAGTCCATAATACCCTGATCGATCTGGAAGCAGGCATCAATGTCATAATAATGGAAATAATGCATAAATTAGACCTACAACATATTCGTCCCACATCTACAATGCTACAAATGGCAGACATATCCACAGTATGACTAGAAGGAATCATAGAAGATCTAGTCATATCAATAGATTCATGGGAGTACCCTACAGATTTTATTGTATTACAGCCAAAAACAAAACTTGGAGGATATCCTATGATCTTGGTAAGGCCATGTTTGGCCACCGTAGATGCATTAATCAGTTGTAGATCTGGAAACATGCAGATTTTAAATGGGAACATCACCAAGAAACTGGTTTTGTACCCACCGACACAGGTATCACAAGACAAGGACCAGCCTGTCTAGATTGAAGAAGAAGAAGAGGTACCCATCTACCCTACTTTAACAATAGATCATGCATGCACATTGGCATATCTAGAAGAGGATACCATCATATCCAACATACTACAAAAAAATTATCAGGTAGAACAATCCACTCCTGAAGACTTGCTTTGTATTCATTGTCCTTTTTCTAATATATGGTCAAAAGAAGACCCAGTTGAAAGTCATCAAAGGACCTTCCATCAGCGTCTTCCACATAGCTGCAGCCATATGTGATCAATCAACATCATAGAGAAAATGACAGAAGCCACAAAATCCATAGAAATAATGCCAAGCAAGACACTCTGCATAAATCACAAATTAAGTATGGAAGAAGAAAGAAAATTGACAACCATATTGTATGCAAACAAAGGAGCCTTTGCATGGTAATACGAAGACATGACAGGCATCAGCCCAGAAAAGTGTACACACCACATTTACATAAAAGAAGAATGAAAACCCATACACCAACCACAAATGCGGATGAACCCAACAGTAAAAGAAATAGTCAAGGCTGAAATACAGAAACTCTTAGATGTAGGATTCATTTATCCAATATCTGAAAGCCGTTGGGGTTCTTTGTTAGTCATTGTACCCAAGAAAGGAGGTGAGTGGTGTATATGTATAGATTATAGAGAATTGAATGCAGCTACAAGGAAGGACCATTTCTCGCTTCCATTTATTGATCAAGTGCTAAATACACTTGCAGGAAAGAAATACTTTGCATTCTTAGATGGTTTCAACATATACAATCAGATCCGTATTGCTCCTGAGGATCAAGAGAAGACCATGTTCACATGCCCATGGGGAAAATTCACATATGTTGTCCTACTATTTGGATTATGTAATGCACTTGCCACATTTCAGTGAGCATTCCTTAGCATATTTTCAGATATCTCACATGACTGTGTAGAGATATATATGGATGAATTCACCATCTACGGAGAAAAATTTGAGGTATGCCTGAATAACTTGGAAAAAGTATTAATACGCTGTCAAGAAAATCATCTATCCCTAAGTCATAAGAAAGGTTTTCATGCTCATGGAGGAAGGGATAGTGCTAGGACACCATGTCTCTGAAAAGGGGATCAGAGTGGACCTAGCCAAGATTACTATCATCAAGGACCTGCCGGTACCACAAAAACAAAAAGATGTACGCATATTCTTGGGTCATGTTGGTTTACTACCAGAGGTTCATCAACAATTTTCAGCAAAATAGCAGCCCCATTGTTCACTTTGCTAAACAAATATGTTGAGTTTGTATGGACTCCCACTTGTAATGAAGCATTCAATCTATTGAAGTAGTTGCTCATATCAACCCCCATATTACGTGGACCAGAATGGGCATTGCCTTTTCACATACATATAAATGAATTTGATACTACCCTAGGTGTAGTACTAGGACAAAAAGAAGGCTATCTCAGCTATGCTATCTACTTTATAAGAAAAAATATGCAAGAAACAGAGATAAACTACACGGTGACGGAGAAAGAATTCTTGGCAGTTGTATATGCAATAAAAAAGTTCAAACATACATCATAGGCTATCAAAATTTCATACACATAGATCATGCTACCATCAGGTACCTGAATAATAAACCATTGGCATCCGGAAGAGTGGTAAGATGGATTCTCTTGTTGCAAGAATTTGACATTACTATACTAGATAAACAAGGGAAGGACAACATTGTAGCTGGCTTAATTTCAAGATTACAAAGCAATCAAGAGGATGACATAGTGATGAATCATTTCTTGATGAGCACCTCTTTGTCCTCACTATCTCTACTACACCCTAGTTTGCTAATATAACAAACTAATATATAATATGAATATAGATAGATAGCAATCCAAAATGGTGTATGGAATAGAAATAGTCTTCCCTTCTTGGAGTGCATTGTGATATGCAAATAGTGCCCAAATGCATTCCCTTACCAGGTGTAGATATCTATCCGTTAGTATAATAGTCCACCCATAGATAGTATGTTGTGCTTATATAGGGATCTCTTGCTCAAATTTTACACTAATGACCCAACATGCCAACTATTACCTAGGGGAATGAGAGGGAAAAATTACAAAGACTAACCTCAAAACTCTAAATGAGAACTAAGTGAACTAAGACCAGGGTGCCTAAAATGAGGACTAGGGTGCCCCAATCCCTTCTAGGTGCCCTAGTCAAATACTAGAGACGATAAATGAGTAAATAACAATACTAAGACTCCTTGAGAGACGACAAAGAATTACAAGTAACTGGATGACTGTGAAAAACAATCAATGACAATGATTGAATAAAATGAGTGATAGGACTACAAATGAGCCATTAGTGAATAATTTCCTTACACGAGATCCATATATAAACAACATACTTGGCAGTATAATAGTAGTAGTAAGTGTGTGATTTTGTGACTACATTTGCCCCCATTTTATGTTGGTGAGTAGAAAGCTTAGTAACATAAAGTAGATAGAGATGCGTACCTGAGAGAAATCTAAAGAAGCCTATGATCTAGTAGAATGTGTAGATGTGGTAGAAAAACAATGCCAAAAGAAACATATAGTGTGGTAAAACCATGGATGAATGTGTTGATCCATGCAACATAATGAGAGACATATTGTTATAATGAAGTGCACTAAATGAGAGTGACGATTGTAGTATTGAATGAATTATTATTTTGAATGTTGTATGATGACGATGAGATGGGGTAGGTGTTAACCATTTAACCTATCCAGAAGAAGGACATATGTTAGAGTAGTGTTTTTTAGAAATCCCCACACAGTGAATTTTGCTAAGGCCGAGAATCTGAAATTTTTAATTTTTAGACTTCAGAGTTTTCTCTTCGAAGTTTTTAAGCTCAATTTCAGAATTGCATTTGAGATTTTCCAAAGTCTGAATCTCTGAAAGTTTGAATTTGCAGACTTTTGGGTTTTCAGGTTTTCGAGACTTTTTGGTTCATTTTGTTTAAAATCCCTCTCGGACTTCCGAAGTCTGAATTTCCAAATGTCTGAAAATTCAGACTTTCAAGTTTCAGGTTTTCGGAGTTCTGTAAGTCTTTTTCAGGATTTACACTTAACATTTTCTGAAGTTTGAATTTCTGAAAGTCTAAATTTTAAGACTTTTAGGTTTTTAGGTTTCAAACTTTTAGTTGTCAATTCGTCTCTTTGCTTCCCATTTTTCTGAAGTCTGAAATTTCAAATTTTTGGAGATTTTGGGCTTTCGGGTTTCGGAACTTCAGAGGTTCTATGGATGATTAATTCTCACCTACCTCCGTATGGATCAGATTTTTACCATTAATATTGGGACTTCTATATAAACTCAAATTTTTACTTTTCATTTTTTACCTGACACATTCACTTTGACATCTCATTCATGTCCTTTGCGACGTCTTTTAGGTATGTTTTTTGTTTAATTTTCTTTTGGTTTTAGGTATTTTTTTTCCTTTTTTCTCCTCATTTGGTTTTTGCTCTTGGTTTCCCTCTGCTTTTTTGTGTTTTCATCCTTTTGGTTCAGCATGCTTCATTTTTTGATTTTTTCTCCAGGTTTTTGAGTATGTCCAGGGGATCTTTTTAAGTCCCTCGTACTTCCCCCTATTTCTCATTTCCATC
This sequence comes from Taxus chinensis, assembly GCA_019776745.2. Classification (NCBI taxonomy): domain Eukaryota; kingdom Viridiplantae; phylum Streptophyta; class Pinopsida; order Cupressales; family Taxaceae; genus Taxus; species Taxus chinensis. The sequence continues at coordinate 762,738,182 of CM034154.1, read as the reverse complement.
TTGGATTTTAATATTTATTTTGCATTTCCTCCAGAGATCATTCAGAAATAATTTTTGGAAAATTTATTTAAGAAAATTCCTTCAAGAGATCTCAAGGCAGGAAACTATTTTGGAGAACCCCTTCGGTGAAAATCTTTGGAGTTTTCCAATTTCAGAGATTTATCGCTTTCGGAATTTCAAAGAACTACTACTTCAGAGAATTGTTTCTTTCAGGTTTTCAGAACCTCTGGCTTTAGGAAACTATTTTAGAGATTTATTTTGGATTTTTCACTTTGGATATTTCTTTCAAACTTTCTGGCTTCGGGAAAATATTTCAGAGATTTCTTTATGTTTTTTTTCACTTCAGAGATTTCTTTTATACATTTTGACTGATGAGGCCACATATTGGCATGTTTTTGGCCCCATCTAAATCCTTTTTGAAGCCTCTTGCACATATGGTTTTGAGACTTTGGTCTCCTCTTGATGGTTGATATGAGATAAAGTTATGATTTTACATATATTTAGTTTTATATGTTCATTAAGATTTAATATACTTATTTACTTTGGTGAATCTTGTCTCTTGTGCAAATTGATATTTCTGATGTCTCTATGAACAAAATACAAGATGTCATAAGATTTTGAAGTAGTAGGCCCTAGCCTGTAGCAACTTTGGCTATGCTCCTACAACAGCCTGTAGCCACTGGCTGGGAAATGATAAGAGAGAATCATTGTATTCAACAAATAATGAGGCATCATTAAGTATAGGGAGTTGAGCATTTGAAGCTAGAGAATGAGTCAACCAAGTGGCATCATTATTTGGAAAAGTCTAAGAAGTCTTTGGGTGATTTATCTTACCTGTAGAAAGCTCCAGGCCTGCTCGTAGCATCTTTCAGAACTACCTACACCAACAGAGCAGTATGCACCTCCAGCTTCCTGTAGCCAAAGAGAACTTATCCAGCTCACACCACAACATAAGACAAAAAGTGTCAGTTATCCTAACGCATCATATGTAATGATATGGTTATTTTTTAAGTAGTTTTGTTATTTGTTCCTACCATGTAAATAAGACAGGAATTAGCTGTCTTCACTCAACAAATAAGAAACCAAACAACTATAATCTATTTGAGTGGTTTTTGATCATATTCCTAGTATAGAATAAGTTAGTGATCTGTCTATATATATATATATATATATATATATATATATATATATTTAGATAGAAATGTACACGGAGAGGAAGGAATAATAGATTAAGGAATGAAGTGATAAATGTGTGAGAAAAGTAGAATTGTAAATGTGTGAAGATAGAATATATTAATGTGAGTTGTGCTCTTGAGTTCATTATAATCTCTCTTTTTTGTAGCAATATTTAATTGCTATAGCTCAATAGATGAATCATTTATCTTCTTGAGCAGTTATGTGAGTTTCTAGGGTAGGATCAGAACTCACTGTTGCACAAGGAAGGGCCCCCTCGGAAGGAATTGCAGGGAAGATCCTATTCCTTCATTTCCTATTTATGTTGTGTGGATTGATTATTAGTTATTCATTTCATTTCTCAAAGTTAATGAGTGCATAGTGTATTGAGTTTTTAGATATGTAGATCAACAACCTCCATAGTTTACTTTCCAATTTGCATAGCATTACTTTATACTCTTTGATGAATTTCTAGCCTAAAAATAATTCACTCCAAAGTACTGTAGCATATATTCTGTAGGCCCTTTGAAAAGATTACACCCCTGGGTTGACATTTAATGAATAACAGAGTATGAGACCTAATATCATTGGTTGAATATTCTGCACATCATTTTGGTGCCATTTCCAGGGAAGGTGTCCAAACAGTACCATAGAATTGATTCAATTTCCCGCTTTCTAGAATAACCATTCATGCTTTATAGAATAGCCGTCCTACTTTTTAGATCAGATTTTCTTCCTATCATTTCAAAAGATTTCTAGGAGCTAGAATTCCTACTTTCTAGGATATAATTGTCATTACCACATTGCTCTATTTCTGCAAGTAGCAATAAGAACCAACCCCCTCATATATTAAAAAAAAATAGAGAAAAAAGTAGGAAAAATCAAGAGAGAGATGGAAAATTTATGCATAGAGAACGAGATTCGTTCTGAAGATTTTGCTAAAGAAAAAACAAAATGCTACAACAGAGGAGCCACTTATCTCCCAAGACAAGGAGTATACTTCCACACAGAGAAAAAGAGTGGTAGAGGAGCTACAACGTATTCAAGAAGAAGAAAAAGAAGTAGAGAAGACCTTGGCCGTGCTAGTGAAAGAAAGACAAGAGGAGGATTCAAACGAATCCCATACTCCACAAGGAGAAAAAACACCAGAATACCTACTCAATTCAACAAGTTCTATTGCAACTACTGCCGCACACCATGTAAAACCTCAAGTATCTGTACATTATCATACTGAGGGGGAAGTTGATCAAGAATTCGAGGACATTATTCTGAAATCTCTTGGGATCCGTATAAAAAGGAAATACACCATGGATCGAGCATCAGGAAATGAAGTTGAAGGTAGAGAACCTAATGCCCCCACTTTTTAATTCCTAATTGTAGAAACAACAGAAGATACTCCTATGAATAATATTCCACCCTCATCCCTCCCACACTTTAGGGGGGCATCCAATGAGGATCCAGATACATTGCTATTTGAGTATGATGTGTTATGCCGAAGCTACGACTATCGAATGGATGAACAAAAGCTTAAGATCTTCCCAGCAACCTTGAAGGATGTAGCACTAAGATGGATCATGGGACTAAGGGGGAACATAGTCAGTAGTTGGGATGAGATGAAGAAAAAGTTTCTGACCAAATATCAAGAATATGGCAAAGGCAGAAAATTTAGAAGAAATGATATATTCTGCATGACTCAAGATGAGGATGAATCTTTGGAAGACTACACAAAGAGGTTCACCTTTACTCTACAGAAACATAAGCAAAATAATATCTGCCCATAAACACTCAAGCTAGTATTTCTGAAAGGAATTCAAGATGACTTCTTGGAAGCCTTAGACCTCATGAGTGGAGGAGATGCATCTCAGCTAACCTTTGAAGAGATACAACAACTGGGGAAGAATTACTCGAGATCAACGTTGGGTAAAATTCGAAATAACAAGATGCTGCTAGCATCAACCAATGGGATCTCTAAAGCTGATGTAAGTAATTTGCTATGGGACATGAAGATGGATATAATTAGCCACATGGCCACACAGCTAGATACGCTGCACACCAGACAAAAAAAACAAGCAATGGACCAAGCCCTTACGGTCTACTGCCTAGATTGTCAGAAGAAGCAAGCTGATTGCAAGTGTCAAGTCATAAAGACAAAGGTAGCAAGCATTACATCTAAAGAACCAAATTCCATAGCATTGCATGCCATAGGAGGAGATTTAATATTAAGTGTTCTACATGGCACAAAGGAAACCTTGGTAGCCAAGGACAAACTATCTAGGTATGGGATCAGATTCGCCATTTTCACGATCATCATTCATATATTAAGGATCCTAATATAGTCCATGTCATTGGAAAATTAGTGGAAATCATGCTGGGAGGAATGATACCACAAAAATATGCAGACCTAGGCTGTCCAGTTGTCACTATTCAGATCAATGGACAACAAGTCCATAATACCCTGATCGATCTGGAAGCAGGCATCAATGTCATAATAATGGAAATAATGCATAAATTAGACCTACAACATATTCGTCCCACATCTACAATGCTACAAATGGCAGACATATCCACAGTATGACTAGAAGGAATCATAGAAGATCTAGTCATATCAATAGATTCATGGGAGTACCCTACAGATTTTATTGTATTACAGCCAAAAACAAAACTTGGAGGATATCCTATGATCTTGGTAAGGCCATGTTTGGCCACCGTAGATGCATTAATCAGTTGTAGATCTGGAAACATGCAGATTTTAAATGGGAACATCACCAAGAAACTGGTTTTGTACCCACCGACACAGGTATCACAAGACAAGGACCAGCCTGTCTAGATTGAAGAAGAAGAAGAGGTACCCATCTACCCTACTTTAACAATAGATCATGCATGCACATTGGCATATCTAGAAGAGGATACCATCATATCCAACATACTACAAAAAAATTATCAGGTAGAACAATCCACTCCTGAAGACTTGCTTTGTATTCATTGTCCTTTTTCTAATATATGGTCAAAAGAAGACCCAGTTGAAAGTCATCAAAGGACCTTCCATCAGCGTCTTCCACATAGCTGCAGCCATATGTGATCAATCAACATCATAGAGAAAATGACAGAAGCCACAAAATCCATAGAAATAATGCCAAGCAAGACACTCTGCATAAATCACAAATTAAGTATGGAAGAAGAAAGAAAATTGACAACCATATTGTATGCAAACAAAGGAGCCTTTGCATGGTAATACGAAGACATGACAGGCATCAGCCCAGAAAAGTGTACACACCACATTTACATAAAAGAAGAATGAAAACCCATACACCAACCACAAATGCGGATGAACCCAACAGTAAAAGAAATAGTCAAGGCTGAAATACAGAAACTCTTAGATGTAGGATTCATTTATCCAATATCTGAAAGCCGTTGGGTTTCTTTGTTAGTCATTGTACCCAAGAAAGGAGGTGAGTGGTGTATATGTATAGATTATAGAGAATTGAATGCAGCTACAAGGAAGGACCATTTCTCGCTTCCATTTATTGATCAAGTGCTAAATACACTTGCAGGAAAGAAATACTTTGCATTCTTAGATGGTTTCAACATATACAATCAGATCCGTATTGCTCCTGAGGATCAAGAGAAGACCATGTTCACATGCCCATGGGGAAAATTCACATATGTTGTCCTACTATTTGGATTATGTAATGCACTTGCCACATTTCAGTGAGCATTCCTTAGCATATTTTCAGATATCTCACATGACTGTGTAGAGATATATATGGATGAATTCACCATCTACGGAGAAAAATTTGAGGTATGCCTGAATAACTTGGAAAAAGTATTAATACGCTGTCAAGAAAATCATCTATCCCTAAGTCATAAGAAAGGTTTCATGCTCATGGAGGAAGGGATAGTGCTAGGACACCATGTCTCTGAAAAGGGGATCAGAGTGGACCTAGCCAAGATTACTATCATCAAGGACCTGCCGGTACCACAAAAACAAAAAGATGTACGCATATTCTTGGGTCATGTTGGTTACTACCAGAGGTTCATCAACAATTTCAGCAAAATAGCAGCCCCATTGTTCACTTTGCTAAACAAATATGTTGAGTTTGTATGGACTCCCACTTGTAATGAAGCATTCAATCTATTGAAGTAGTTGCTCATATCAACCCCCATATTACGTGGACCAGAATGGGCATTGCCTTTTCACATACATATAAATGAATTTGATACTACCCTAGGTGTAGTACTAGGACAAAAAGAAGGCTATCTCAGCTATGCTATCTACTTTATAAGAAAAAATATGCAAGAAACAGAGATAAACTACACGGTGACGGAGAAAGAATTCTTGGCAGTTGTATATGCAATAAAAAAGTTCAAACATTACATCATAGGCTATCAAAATTTCATACACATAGATCATGCTACCATCAGGTACCTCATGAATAAACCATTGGCATCCGGAAGAGTGGTAAGATGGATTCTCTTGTTGCAAGAATTTGACATTACTATACTAGATAAACAAGGGAAGGACAACATTGTAGCTGGCTTAATTTCAAGATTACAAAGCAATCAAGAGGATGACATAGTGATGAATCATTTCTTGATGAGCACCTCTTTGTCCTCACTATCTCTACACCCTAGTTTGCTAATATAACAAACTACCTTGTTTCCAGACAACTGCCACTGCACTTTTCCTCAAAAGAGAAGCATACCTTGAAATGGAAAAGTGGTAAGTATTCTTGGATTTCTGGTTCTCTCGTCTATATTGGACTTGATTGTGTAATACGAAGATGTATATGAGAAGATGAAGTAGTTGACATTCTCAAAGCATGCCATGATGAGCCATGTGGAGGACACTTTGCAGCCAAAAGAACAGCAGTCAAAATCCTAACTACAGGATACTACTGGCTTACGTTGCATAAGGATGCAAACAATGATAAATGCCAACATATGGGGAGGCCTACAAGGTCAGATGAGATGCCATTACAGCCTCATCTGCAACTGGAACGTTTTGACAAATGGGGGCTTGACTTTGTCGGGCCCATAGACCCCAAATCAAACAATAAAGAGTACATCGTTTTATGTATAGATTATGTCACCAAATGGGCTGAAGTAAAAGCACTGACACATGCTCAAGATGAGAAAGTAGTAGCTTTCTTATACGAAGAGATATTCACAAGATACGGTGTACCATGGGAAATAGTTACAGATCAAGGGTCATAGTTTACTTCTGATCTCATTGTTGACCTAGTGGAAAAATATATGATAAGACACAAGAATTCCACACCATACCATCCACAGTCCAATGGCTTGTTGGTAGATTCTGGGTAGAAAACTAGCTTGCTGGCTACTTAGAACTGTAGAAAAGGGTTTGAATGGAAAACCAGCTCGATGGCCATTCAAGGGAAAAAAAAAAAATGGGAAGAAAAAAACCTTAGGCAAACCTACTTTTGCCACTTCCAGTTGCTGCGGGCAACCTTCTATTTGTTGCGGGAACTTTCTAAAAGTGCTATGGGTAAAGTTTTGGATAGCCACAGGCATATTCAGAAGGAGGTAAGGAAAAAGTTGGGTCATAAACAATTACACAAAGCTGAATTCATGCTACAGTGCTACAGGCCATCTCATGATCGATATGGGCATAATTTCAGAGTGCTGCAGCAAATCAGTGCTACGGGTAGTCAAGACAAGGGATGCACAAACCCACTCCAAAACTTACAGGCATCATACAAAATAAGAAGGAATGTAAGTTTCTAAAAATCACAAGCATCATGTAAGGAGGTATCATTTTTGCATTTTTTCACATGTTGCAGATGCATCAATAGAAATAAGGACCTCTAGTCGAGTCCAAGAGGAACCTCATGTCTGATCTACATAAGCATAAAAATTGCATAAACAAATTCCAGGAGAGCAATCATTTTTTAGACGATCCTTGCAATCAAATTACTCATTAGAAGAAGTGTTGCACGCCAAACCCTTGCACAAATCATATTTCCATAAAAAGGTGTCACGTGGAGGAAAAATAGGTGACACTAAGGTAAAAAGGTAATATCTACAAGTAGTAAGTATTTATTTCTTGAAAAGAAATGTTAAAATTAAATATACGCCTTAATCATTTACTCTTTTTCTCTCACCATCATGAGGGGACATTAATAAATTCCTTTAGTAATAAATATATAGCAGGCGTGAAACATTTTTTTCACTTAGGACGAGTGACAACTGTTTGGGGGAGGAGATAGGATTAGATCTCGCTATGGGAAGACTTAATTACCCTCAGCATGAGAACCGAGGAAGTAATGATGGATGCCTCGATTACAATGGATAATTAAAGATTTCCCATGAGATGTGATAATGTAAAATAGAGAAGGGTGATAATAAACACAGAGAGAAGAAAGGAAAAAACTTGTCTGCAGAAGCTATGGGAGGAACAGTTGTTCACAGAGAGCCCACTGATGTCACACCCTTGAGAAATAACCCTCATTGCTGGGATATATTCAAACAGGATGGATGGACAAATTACTTCTAGCTACTAACTGAATACTTGAATGAGAGAGCAGAGCAATTCATAAGCACATTTGATGGACAACAAGCCACGATAACTAGCATATCATTTCCAGTAACAGAAGACTTGATTGGGAAAGTGGCAGGATTCAATTAAAATGGAGAAAATTGGGAGGAGAAACCCAATGCACAGCAAATCAGATAACAATTCTTCCAAGGGGAGCAATACAATCAGAAAAAGGGGGTATTGAGACAAGAAGCCTACTTGAGGCCTGGAGAGAAATTGTTACATTCATCATCAAATACTTCACATGTGAAGGAAGGTATTCCCTACTCTATACAATGCAATTTAAATACTTAAATCACTTGAGGCATGGAATAGTAATAAATGTCCCAAACCACTTGCTGAGTAGCCTAAAGAAAATGGCAAAAGAATATCAGAAAGGGGAGAAGAAGGCCTTGTCTCGTCATTGTTTGATATGGCTAATCACCAAGCAAGGCCTCTAAAACATCCAACCCATGATTGATTTAAACTAGGTAATAGGGAATCTAGACTAGCCACCTGCAACATCAGAAGAAGAGAAGAGTCAAGAAAAATTTGAAGAAAGAGTGGAAAAAGAAGAAACCCTTGAGAAACAGCCACAAAAAGAAAGGAGGACAAAAATAAATCATATCATAAGGGTCCCTAGGGAGAGAGAAGAGGAGTCTAGCATACACGTAGTAAGAAATACTAAGAGCTTTGTTGCTATGGGTAGAATAAGGAGAAGGATCATCATTTCCATAGAGAAGGAAACCACAGAAGAGGTAGGGAGTAAGAAAAGCAACCCTCAGAAAGAAACAAATGCCTCTTTGTCTACAGAATCAAAGGGCTCTGTCTCCAAGAAGATGAAATGTGTAGAGGCAACATCATCTGCTAGAGAGCATAACATGTAGGGAAAGGAAGAAAAACCCCCTACACCTATAGTAGAGGAGGCACCTGAAGAAATTGAGACTGCCTCAGCACCTAAGGAAAAAGCAAAATAAAAGGTAGTAGAGGAAGTTACCCCCAAGAAGGAACAAAAGATAAAATTGACAGCTATAAGAAGATCTCACAGGATAAGGAAGAAAAGAACAACACAAATAGAGACCAAAGAAATTAGTGAAGAAACACCTCCAAAGAAGAAAAAGGAATGAAGTGATAACTATCTGAGAAAAGTAGAATTGTAAATGTGTGAAGATAGAATATATTAAAGTGAGTTATGCTCTTGAGTTTATTTTAATCTCTCTTTTCTGTAGTAATCTTTAATTGCTAAGCTTAATAGATGAATCATTTATCTTCTTGAGAAGTTATGTGAGTTTCTAGGGTAGGATCGGAACTCACTTCTACACGAGGAAGGGCCCCCTTGGAAGGAATTGTAGGGAAGATCCTATTCCTTCATTTCCTATTTATGTTGTGTGGACTAATTATTAGTTATTCATTTCATTTC